>JAYKKT010000056.1:4567500-4595000 GCA_036023115.1 Brasenia schreberi | reverse complement strand
TTAGGTATAACAGTTTAGATTCTCTATCTTAAGAGATCTTTATACTCAGGATATAGGATGTTTCCTCCGTATCCTTTATTTTGAACCTTGACTTTAACCATAACTTGATTTTGACAATCATCTCATTGTTATTCCCAATCAATAATATGTTATCTATATATAATGATAAGATGATAAAGTGGCTCCCACTGTTATAGACATATACACAGTGATCAAGCTCATTAGCCACAAACCCAAGTTCTACAATAACATTTTGAAAAGTCAAATACCATTGGCGAGGTGATTGTTTTAGGCCATATAGGAATTTTATCAACCTATATACTTTATCTTCTTAACCTTCAACTATATATCCTTCGGGCTGCTTCATGTATATAATTTCATCTAAATCTCCATTTAGAAAGGTTATCTTTACATCTAACTGTTGTAAGTCCAAATCATAATATGTAGATATTATCAGGATTATCTTTATGGATGCAAATTTAGCAATAGGAGAATATGTCTCAACATAATCTATCTCTCTTTTTGTGAAAAACTCTTTATAATCAACCTCGCTTTAAACTTATCGATTGAACAATAAACCTTATATTTCTTTTTCAAAACTCATTTACAGCTTATGACTTTCCTTCCTTTTGGCAAATCAGTCAATTCCTAGACTTGGTTTTTCTCAATAGATTCAATTTTCCCATCCTTGGCTTTCCCCTAGTTTATTGCTTCCGATGAGTTTATAATTTATTGATAATTTAAGTTATCAGTCAATTCATCTAAATCCACCGAATTACACACTTCTTCTACAAGATAAGTGTGATAATCCTTTAAGTAAGACGGTGTGACTCTAGGCCTTTTATGTCCACTTAAAGTTTCAGTTATTTTAGGAAGGTTTTTTATGGATTCCTATGATGATTGATCTAGGTCTACTATATCGTTAGTATATTCATTATTATTTTCTAAGATGTCATTCTTATTATCTTCTAAGAATTCAACATCTCTTCTTTCTATCAGTCTGTGGTCCTTATGATAAAACTGATATCCCTTTGAACCTTTTGGATATCCGATGAATATACATCTTAAGGACCTACTGTCTAGCTTATCTCTAGACTGATCAAGTATCTTTATATGTACAATAGATCCTCACATCCTAAGATGATTTTGGTTGAATTTTCTTCCAAACCACATCACATATGGTGTAGTGAATATAGTCTTACATGGTATTGTATTGAGTATGTATACCGTCGTACTTAATTCTTCTCCCCAAAATATTCTTTATAAAGAGATAGCTATTAACATTGACCTTTTCATATTCAGTAAGGTTTTATTATATCTTTCAGTTATACCATTTTGTTGAGATATCTTTTGTAATGTATTTTGCTTTGCAATACCAAAGTCTTTACAAAATTCTAGAAATTCTACAAAAGTATATTCACCACCTCTATCTAATCTTAAGACTTTGATTGAATGCCTCAATTGATTTTAAATTTCCTACTTATATTCTTTAAAAGCTTCAAGTGCCTCAAATTTATGTGATATGAGATATAAATACGTATATCTCGAGTAATCATCGATAAAGGTTATAAAATAAACCTTTCCACGATGTAACTTTACTCTAATTGGTTCACATAAATCTGTATGAATGACCTCCAACAAGGTTATTACCCTTATTGTCTATTTAAAAAAAACTTTTCTTATTATTTTTTCTTATATAAAAGTTTCAAACTTGTTGAAAGTATTTTCCTCAAATCTTGACAGTAAATGAAAGTTGAATAATTTCCTCAACTTTCTAAACGTATATGTCCAAAGCATTTATGTCATACATTTACATCAACATTAAAAGCACAATGAATATAAGCATAAGGATTTTTATTTTCATTGACTTTATAGATGTGAAATTTTACTCTAAAGTCTATACAAGGACTTGAAATAATTTTTCACACACTACGTCATGCGCGACCGTCCCAGCTAGTTTACTTAAACGAGCAAAGTTAATTTTTTGACTTCTAGAGCGATTGTAGGTAAGTGAGATCTTTTCGACTTATACCTTCTTGAACCGATGCTCAAAGGTCACCGTAGACTCTATAAGAATTGATTTTGACCAGGTGTTTTTTGAAATTCACTTTTTAAACCCAAATGAAATTCGCTGGCTTAGGTCTTTAGAAGAAAATTTTTCTAAGTTCTGAAAAACAAAAACTGATTCAATTTTCAGAACTTGTTTTTAGATTTTTTTAAATAACTTCTGTATTCTAAAAATCACAATTTTTTTACAGTGAATAAGGGATCATATAGAGGTTTAGAAACTATATTTTATTTTGATTTTGGTATTGTAACAGTTTGCAATTAAATTAGAGAATGACCCTTGCTCAAACATCCTAAACGGTTCTATGACAGAAATATAAGGTTTAGATAAACGTTTATATCTCGGTGCACAAATCTCTTATCTTTATGAACTTGGTCTTGTTGGAAAGTTATGGATATCAATTTTCTAATGAAATATATTTCAATGAAATTAGTTCACTACAGACAAAGTTATGGGATGATAACCCAAGCTCTATTATAGTAAACACAGGTGTTTCAGATCATTCAGAGCAGAGGATAGGAAATTAAAAATAAATCATCAAACAAATGTATGATAATTAAATAATTAAAATAGATTTTCGTGTTTAAAAAATATATGAATGCATCTCATCCGAAATTGAAAGACAAATTACAACCATTTGAATGTAAATGACTAAAGGAAATGAATTGAAATATATCTATAGCTTAAACATAGAGGAGATTAGGAGATATAAGGGATTATAATGTATAGAGAGGTAGAAGAAACTTGAAATCAAACAAGTAATGAGCATGGATATAATGAAATGAAATGACCAACATATCTATCTATTACATCATAGGGGGAGTTAATTGCTTCACTAATACAACCCATTTTTAATTGAATCAAAGTAAGGAAGAAGAAATTAAAGAAGAGAGAAGAAGATCGACCTTGTAAAGGAGCCCTCCTTGGCACCGAATTTAGAAGAATTTGGAGGGTACAATTCCTCTTTCTTCCTTTCTTCTCTTTCCATCTCTCTCTCTTTCTTTTCCTCTCTCTCTCTTCCTGCAGCTCTCCCTCTCTCTCTTAGGCTCTTCCCCACCTTCCTTCACTACTCATGAATGCCTTGATCTCAGCCCCAAGGCTCCCTTTTATAGATTTCAAGGGGAGTCTCTAGGGCCTTCCATAATTTAGGCTTTCGGGGCATTCCCAATCCAATTCGATACAAATGGTTGGCTCATTCATGCACATGGAGTGCATGTGGGCTAGGAGGGTTGTCCCTTCTTAGCCCATGTGTGCTTGGTGCAGCCCACATGGATCAACCCCTTTATTTGACTTAGGTAGGTGAGCTCGGCTCACCCTATCCCGCCCCTTACTCGATCTTGGTGGCACGGGTTGAGACGAGTCTTGACTTGGGTGTGGTATTCATTTATTTTTTCAATTTGAGACTTGAATCAACTTCTTTTAACTCATCTTAGAATCGACTTGAATTTTGAACTCAGGATGACCCTGCTTCGAGGCTTAATTTGGATGCTTCATTCGATTGAGTTTTAACAAAATCTTCAAATATTTTTTTTGGAAAAGAATTGAGTCTCATTCCCAATGTTTGCTTGCATGGGTGACCTACTTTCACTCCGTTAGTTAGTCATTTCCATTTCAACCACTTTAATCCTTTCTTGGGTATAGGGTGTCAGACCATTTTAACCCTTTCGATGGATGTAGGGTCTCAAACCTCTTTAATCCTTGGGTATAGGGTATTAGACTGCTTTAACCATTTGGATAAGTGTAGGGACCCGAAGTAAGAATATCATCAATCGGGCGAGTTTTTGAGGCCTGATTTGGATTTGATTTATTTTTGAATTTCAAAGGTTTTTGTAAATTTCGCATTTTACAAATATTTTTGGGTTTGGTTCCCAATGTCTCAATTTTATTAGTTTCTTTGAAAATTTGTTTGAAACCAATCTTTTTTTGAAGGCAATCATTTGAAAAGGCAGAATCCTACCAATTTGGACTTGAGGGTAAAGTAGTCATTTTTTTGGCTCTTTGTCAAAATTGTATTTGTTTGAGAGAGGTGCCATTTGTCCTTATTTTGAGGCTGTTACAAAATTTTGGTACGGAAATGAGTTTGTTTAAGGTGTCTTTATTTGAAAACCCTTAAAAGACCCAAAACTATAATTTTTTCTTGAAAAGGCAAAATTTCTAAAAGATCAAATATTTTGAGAATTTTTTTTGGGTGTTTACAAATGCCCCTCTTTGACATTAATTCAAATTTATTTGGTTAATGACAAAGAATAACACCCATAAATTTTTTTTTTTTTTGAATACTTGAGTTGAATTAAGATTTCATGAACTTTCTTATTTTTGTTAAGGGATTCATTTTTCAGACTTCGGTTATCCTAATTATGATTGAAGAAGATTTCTAGTAAGGGTAACTCAACATGGATGATAGTCGACCAATGCAATGATCATATGTATATAAGACCATTTATGAATGCACACGAGCATGAGATGTATGAAATAGATGAATCATGTATGTTGGATGATCTCCATGATTTATTTACGGAAGATCCCATGAAAGTTGGTGCTCTAAGTGGGATGTCCTCCATGTTCATTTCCTTGATGCATTGGGTTTTGTAAAAATCATTTTGAAATGGATATTTTCTTTTTGTTTCTATCAAAAGGGACTTTCATTTCCAATATTTTCCTTAACTTTGGTTTTAATACAAAATTACGTGGTAGAGGTTTTGTAGTTGGAAAAACTCAACAACATTTTAAAACTCCATTTTTTCACATTACAAGGCCTAATCCTCAAATAAAATGAGATCTAAATTGGTAGGTTCTATTCCTATTTTAGGATCATAATGATAGACTTTTTTTTTGGGGAGGGATAAGGTGTAAGAAAATGGGGAAATAATTCTCACGATCCCTTCTGAAGCGTCCCATGATATAAGGAAAAGAGATTTTTAATGAAAATTTTCTTTTTTCATATTTGGTTTTTCTTTTTCTTTTCTTTCAAAGGGAACCTCTATATTAGAGGTTTTTTATTTTTCCTTTTTTCTTTTTAGGAAGACCGCTATATTGGAGGTTTATTTTCTTCTCTTTTATTTTCTTTCTATTTTGACTTTTTGCCAAATTTTTTTTTGAGAGAGAATGAAGTGGGGAAACAACTTATCCCTTTAGATACTCGGTCTAATCAAGTATGACCTATTTCATAATAGCACATACAATTTGAAAATATTTTGCTATTTTGAACTAGGCCTTATCTTGTAAAAGAAGGATTTTTGAAATGTTATTTCATGATTTTGAAAACACTTCACTTTTCATAAAGCATCAATCCCTAGCTAAAAGGCCTATATTCGACTTGGTCCCTTCTTAAAAAAACTAAATAAGATCTATTTTATAAAAATCATTTCAAAAGAATTTGTGGTAGACATTAATGATCATATCTTTTTGATATTCGGCATTTATAGGGTCTACCAAGTTTCTTTCTTTGGCATCAATTAGCCAATATGCATGATCAAATTTTTTTGTTTTGCCCCCTTTTATGACATAGAGACATCCTCACTTGGGCCACCACTTTTTGGGCCTCTTTGGGTGAATGATGTAAATGGGTTGCATGACATGTAAAATATATTTCCATACGAGATGATGGAGATATATAAAATGATATATGTTTCCTTCACCTTCGAGATATGTCTGGTCACTCTTGAGTCAATCCACCAACCAATTATCAGACAGTTTATATAGAGACATTCTAATATGATGCAGATTATGTCCTCCTTCTCCTATTGTATGCATTGTGGGTTACTTCCTCTACGTTTGTTGTTGCTCAAATCTCTTTTGTAGTGTCCCATCTTTTCACAACTAAAACAATTGACCCGAGAAGCGGTTTTCAGTATTTTCTTAAAAGATTGACTATACTTTTTGTTATTTTTGCCATACTTTTTGTTTGATTTATTTCTCCTTTGGTTGAGTTTGGAGCTAGACCCTATCTCATCTTGTACTAATAGAAATTTTTTCTTTTTGTTTTTACTCATATGTTGTTGCTCAATTATTAGTTTTAGGGGTCATTCAAAAAGGTTGATTTATGACCCTAGTTTGAGGGTAGTGGTGATCATGTTCCATTATGGGGGAAGACAGTTCAATATTGTGAATATCTGCATCGGTTATGAGATAAATTATTTTGCCACTGTTAGGTCATTACCAGCAAATGGTTTATATGTTCTACTACATTATCCCCTTCTTTCATTTTTAAGGAATTATATTTTTGTATCATATTTAGTTATTTTATAATCGAACAGCTCTTTGGCGGTATCGAATTCTTTGAATATCCTAATCAAGTCATCCTCCATGTATGTCAACATGATGGTTCTTGCTATTATGTCGTCATTTAAAAATGTTTTATACATTTCTATCTATTGCTTGGTTCCATCTACTGGTGGCAGACGCACAATTTCCTTTAGGACATACTCTAAACCTTTTAAGTGTTAGAGAATGCGGTATTCTTCTCTTTCATGTTTGGAAGTTTAGATTGTTTAATTTTTCGGTTTTTTCTAGTTCCGATACACATATTTTAGATTTCATTTTTATATTTTTGGTAATTATAATAATTAGATGGTCTAAAAAGAAAATATTTAACAAGCAACACAACACACATAGCATGAATCTCATTAGCATGATGCAGAATATCACAAAAATGAGTTGAAAATATGTTTTTAATATAGACGCAAATTGGGATAAATTCGTAATTTTTTCAAGAAATTTTTGTCTTTGATAATTTTCTAAAATACTAGAGGTAGAACAATAATTTTATTTGTCTATCCGATTTTATAATTTTTAAAAAATACAAAGGACAGAATAGTAAAATCAACTTTGAAATTTTAGAAAAATTCGTAACTGATTGGGGGTAAATTTATAATTTTGTCTCTCAGTTCGAATCTGCAATTTTCTCAAAAGGATAGGGATAAATCTGTCTTTTGATACACTGATAGTATTGTAATAAAATTAAACAAGAAGAGCAGTAACTTAAATCAATATCCTGGTTTTTCATAATTTTCACAAACTGCTAGAGGGTAAAACTATTTTTTCGCCTCGATAAAGGCAAAACAGTCTTTTTATGTGAAAAATATCTAGATATTTTCATAATTTTGCTTAGTGACAATTTGTAAATTTTCAAAAACCAGCTGGAGGAGAACGAACTTTTCAATATGTTGCCCGAGGTAGTTTTTTGGAAACCGTCGACGGTTTTCGAATACCGGGAGCGGTTTTCCAGGTGCGTTAAAAGCGCAGAGGAGAGAGAGAGAGCGTGAGAATGAGAGAGAGAGAGAGAGGGAGGGCGGTGTCCGCCCGTTCTGCCTCCTAGCCCGCGGCCTTCTATCGCCTTTCCTGCTATGACCGACCTCTAGCCTCTTGGCCGAGGACTCCTGTAGCCACCGCGGCCTTCTTCGACTGTCTGTTGTATTACAACTGACCTTCGGCCTCATAACTATGGTTTTGTAATTGTGGTTACGCCCGCTGTTTTCTTTCTTTTCCAACCTGTTCTTATTTTAGAGCCGACCTTTGGCCAAGGTTCTAAATTCTGTTTTCTTTCTTTTTTTCGGCATGTTTTCTGCCTTGTCTTGACTTAAGTATGTTCCTCTATTATGTCTCGACTCAGGCGAGGTCTGTCTATCCTGTCTCGACTCAGGCGAGCCATGTCTTGACTTCGAGAAAGTTTGTCTCCTTCCCTCTTTGTATGTATATTTTCTATAATCTAACGCATACCTGTTTGCATGGTCAAAACCAGGTCCTGATACTAGATGTGGGATATTCCGGTTGAATTCTTGTCGGTTTTCTGCTCCTGTCGACCTCGAGGTTCTTTGATCTTGTTGTTAAGGTACGCAACAACAAAAAAAACACAACAAATGTATGTGATTTTGTTTGAGGTTTTCTTTCAGTGAGGTTTGTCTCGGAAGAAGGCTCTCAGTGAATATCTGTGAATTTCAGTGAGTTAATACTTGCTTGCGGTGTTCTCTATTTATAGAGCAGTGCCTGCTCCATCATTTCCTAGATTTTTTCAATGGGCTTCCCTATTATTGAGCCCCTTTATCCGGTTTGTTACCATTTTATTCGGAAACTGTATGGTAGAAACGATTTTTAGTAGCCGTTACAACCATTCTTCCGCATCCGGTTCAAAGATAAGAGTTGAATGACCAGTCCAACCATTTTTGTAATCGAGTTGCCAAGAATGACCATTTCCTTACGGGCTCGACCACGGTCTTCACGGTAATGCATTTCTCCAAAAAGTAGAGCCGTAGGATCACAAGGTTTGATAGAGTGATCCACTCACTCGACAGTATCCCATTTGGGTTCGTGCAGATCAAAAACAGAAAACGTGTCTCCGTTTGTCCGAGCGGTGCAGAGTGGCCTCGCTGGGACTGTGGCTTACCTTCACAACGGTACTGACCGTTGCGTGGTCCACCGAGACATCAAGCCCTCCAATATTCTCGTATCTTCCAAGAAAACCCCTAAGGTACGTTCGGAATTTATGATGTGCCCCCTCATCGTAATCTAGCAGATTTGTGATTTGGGGCTGGCCACCTGGACGTCTCGTGCTTCCGTTCCATTCCTCTGCAAAACGGTGAAAGGAACCTTCAGGAATGATAACGCAAAGATCCTTCCTTCTTCAACGTTAGAGACCATCGGCACCGAGAGCGTTTAGCTCAACGGCAGGGCGCTCTAGCGCCGTTGCTGCTGGTGGGGAGTTCTAATCCCAGAGTGTGCATATATCCGGGTATGTGTTAGGCTTCGGCCTCCTCTGGTAACAAGAAAAAAGCATTAGAGGCCAATCGATGGAGCTAGTAAATGAGCACAAGATCACCTGGGTCGACGCATAAGATGAAGGTTGTGAGTTTAATACCCATCGTAAAACAAGCAAAGGGGCTAGTAAAGGAAACCGAGCTCCTTATGGTTCTCATGATATGCTTGGTCGTGTTGATTCTGGCTCTCTAAGTTGTGTGTGCGAGCATATCAATGCATGTTATGTTCTTTTGGTGTTGGACTTTCTTGCACATACGCTAAAAGGCCATGTGATCTGCACCAAATTGGTTCAAATTTGTATTGATGCTGAATTGAACTTAATTTTGAAAAAAAAAAATTCTTACGGTGCAAATTAGTTCCTTCTTGGCTTCTTATGAGCATTAGACAGCTCGTTTAAATCGCTTTGACTTTAATGAGTAGCTCGCTTTGATCTGTTCGATTCTTGTTTGGTAGACTCAAAAGAAAGGAGCCCAATTGATGAACAAGGCAACGGATCCGTTGATCACGAATGTCCCGTTTGTTCGGTGTTTCGATTTGATCGTCCCGTTTATAAACCCTGCATGCGAATTGCGGCCCCTTTAGTTGGCTAGTTAAATTTTGCAGGTGTCTGGCGCTTGAGTATTTCCATCACGCTAAGATTTCAGACAAAATGGATGTGTATGCATTTGGCGTGGTGCTGCTGGAGCCCATCACCGGCCGGAAGCCCATCGACGCAAGATGGTCCACAGGCGTGAAAACTTTGGTGCGTCAGCAATTGGTCGACCCACGCTTGTTTCGGGATCGTACCGTTGAAAAAATCATACAAATATATGCGCAACAATTTTAAACATGCTCCACTCATTAATCGTGACAAATCCAAAATAAGTCATAAACTAACGGTACTGAAATACAAGGAAAGAATAATAAGAAAAGAAAACTTATCTAAGTTGTCGTGTAAACTTACTTGAGGCAAATCAATGTCTCACTATACAGTATGTATGAGTATCTATGCTTTTCTCTTAAGATAAAACACACTAACAACTCAAAGTACCTTGCTTCGAGTTGACCTCGACCATGCCTCAGATACGGAAGAAACAAAGTATTTAATCACATAAGTATTGATTAGCTAGCCCTAATCTCTTATTTATAGGTTGCGTGATGGATCATAGATTCGATCTAACCGACACATCTCTCTCTCCTATAATTATTCTCACATAAACACTTTTGATTTTTCATCCAAAAAGATAGACTGAAGATAATTCTCAAACCCAAGCTCACCTCAGCCCGACCCGGTGCATGCATGTGTGATCTAACATATCCTGCCCAAACTCTTTAATAGGGTTCATGAACTACCAACTATATGAAATGACATGTGAGTTTGTTTCATTCTTTAATATGGGACTAAACTTTGTCGTCTCTTGGTCTTCACATGCAAAAGTCCCTTACATGTGACTTTTTATATTTTAGAACTATATATATATATATATATGTATATATATATCAATAATGCATCAATTGAATATTTAGGAATACTAAACATGGATTAAATGTTATTAATGCACATAAGTTTAGTTAACCCAATGTTAATTAACATTAAATCCAACAGATACAGGATGAAGCAGGCAAGGCGAATGGTTCAAGCCGTAGCAGACTGCTTGAGTTCGGAGGAGCTCAGGCAACCAAGCATTCGTCAGGTCATCAACCTGTTGGATTGGGCAGGCAACCTTCTTAGAGACGGCTAAGTTTGGAAATCTTTCCATGAACGACATGGGCGACCACCTTGCATTGGCCATGCTTGGAGTAAGCGACCCGGATGACGACAACCAGAATCGGCTTTAGACTCCACCTATTGTTGCAACTGTTTTTCCTTTTTCTTTTTCCCCCTTATGCGAGTTTTTTTATGATCTTTTTGATAATTTTCCAAAGATCGACTATTATTAATATGGACCTTGTTATTATCCTCTTTTAATGTGCTTCTCATTATGAGTTTTTTGTTTTGATATACGAGAGTAACGACTCAATTTACCTCGATGATTTTTGTAATTTAAAACATTTTGTAATCTTTGATTAAAATAAATAAAACCAGTGGAAGTGTATGTAGAGGTCGAATATGGCCAATGATATCTTAGATCTCCCACTGGGCCATATGAGCCAAAAGATGATACATTAGTTTTCACCTATTATTTCATGAATTTTTAAGTTGTATCATTTTTCAGTTGTATAAAAATTGTAACTGATATATGTTATGTGTTGTTCATAATTAATACACTTTTCTTGTATACCAAACAAATTGTGTGTTTCAAGATTAAAATTCTAAGGATATCTCAAATCCTTGTATATAAATGCTTTTTAAAGATATCTTTAGATACCTTTAATGAAGAGCTCAACCAACATTTCTTTAGTTGGTATATGTGATACAAATAATTCATTTCTTTTAATCATATCATAAATCTGGTCATAGCTTGTGCATAAGGAACATTAACCTTATTTGTCCCTCATCAGGATAATTAGCCTTACTTAGTTTGACTTCTTTATGAATAGGTGTACTTGTAGGATATAATTAACATATCTCTCTTCCCTGAAACATATAAGTTTGGATACTCTATCACAATAAATATTTACACCAAAGATATAGGATACCTCTCCTATATCTTTTGTCTCAAACTTTGAGTTTAACTATGACTTGATTTTGATAATCATTTCATTGTCATTCTCAATCAATATATAATGATAAAATGATAAAGTGACTTCTACTATTCTAAACATATACACACTAGTAAATTCATTACCTACGAACCCAAGTTCTAATATGACATTTGAAAATCAAATATCATTTACCAGGTGACTATTTAAGGTCATACAATTTTTTTTCAAATTATATGCTTTATCTTCCTTATCTTTAACACATCCTTCTAGTTTTTTAATATAAATGACCTCATTTAAATTAACATTCAAAAAACTGATTTTTATATCAAGTTACCAGTCAATTCATCTAAATCTATTGAATAACATATTTTCTTTTTAAGATAAGTATGATAATCTTTTAAGTATGACGGAGTGACTATAGGTCTTTTATGTCTACTTAAATTTTTAATTTAAAATGGAAGGTCATTTGTCTCACTATCCATAAGTTCAAATGATGATGGATCTAGATTTACTAAATAATAGTTTTATTAACATTTTCAAGAATGTCATTCTCAGTATCTTTTAAGAATTAAAACCATGGTTCTTATTATAAAATCTATATCACTCAGAATCTTTTAGATATCTAATCAAAACAAATTTCAAGGACCTAATATTTATTTTATCTCTATAATTATCTAGGATCTTTACATGTGCAATATATCCCTACCTGCATAGGTGACTTAGTTATGGTTTTCTATCAAACCACATCTTATATGGTGTAGAAAATATAGCATCACAATGTGCGCTAGCTAATTTGTATATAGTTATAGTTACTGCTTCTCTCCAAAACATCTTAAGTAGAGAAGCATCAAATAAATAACATATACCTAGTCATATTTAATAGGGTCTTGTTATATCATTTAAGTACACCATTTTGTTAACATGTCATAGGCATCATATTCTGTTTTAAAATATTAAAGTCTTTACAATATTCTAACAATTGAGTTACCACTTTGATAAGACCTTAAGACTTTAATTATACAATCTAGTTGGTTTTGAAATTCTTACTTATATTTTTTAAATATGTTCGTTGCCTTAAATTTATGCGATAAGAGATATAAAATCCATATCTTTAATAAGTATCAATGAAGGTTATAAAATAAATTTTCTTACGATGATACCTTATCCTAAAAGTCTATATATATTTGTGTGAATAATTTCTAATAAAGTTGTTGCTCTAATTATTTTTATGAAAGGGTTTTCTTATTAATTTTTCTTGTTAGAGGTATTATACTTATTAAAAGTGTTTTCTTCAAACCCAAACAATAATTTAAAGTTGATTAATTTTCTCAACTTATTCAAACTTTAATAACATAACCTTTTATGCAATGCATTCATATTAATAATCAGGGTATAACAAATATAAGAAAAAATTAACGATTTAGTTTAAACAAATCATGTTTTGAATCAAAAGAACAAAAAAAAATTCTATCATGCTTTCCCATAGTAAAATTCTCAAAGACAAACCTAACTTCAAAATCTTTCTTTATAACGAAAAGCATAGATACTAAATTGCATGTAATAGATGGCATAATTAACACATAAATTTAAACAATAAGTTGGTCTCTCATAATGATCCTAAATGATCTAACCCCTATAACATCAATAAATGAATTATTTCCCATATACACTGAATATTCCCTAAGCTAGTACTTCTTCTGGTACATATTTCCCTCCTTAATCTATGAAATACAATCTATCCACCAGTCAGTAAGTGGTCTATATACCAGCACTCAAAAATTATATAGATTAAATATTACCCTCATTTCTCTTTCTATTATGGTGGTTCCTTTTGAAGTGTCACGTCTTATCATAGTTGAAGTACTTGATCCGAAAAATGTATTCTTTTGATTTCCCAAAATTTTTACTACCTTGCTAAATTTTTATTTGATTTTTTTTTTTGGTTGATTTTTACTATCCTAAATCATCTAGGCCAAGAGCCATTTTCCTGCTTAGGTTTGTTCATAATCTTTCGCTCAATAGCAAGTTTTAGAGGGAGTTTAAAAAGGACGAAGTCATGTCTCAACCTAAGTATTGTCGTTACCATACTTTAAGAGGGAGAAAGAGTATTTAGAATAGTTAAAATCTGCATAAGATTACGAATAATCTAGTTGGTTACAACTAAATCCTTAGTTATAATCAATATCTAGTTAACATTTTCAACTACATTGTTTTCTTCTTTCATTTTGTGTGAATTATATTTTTTGAAGGAGTAAATGGATATGTAATTTCATAATAGTGTCATACGTAATGGTTATATAGTTAAACAATTCTCTTATTATTTTGTGCTCTTCAAAAGTAAATCATCCTCCATGTCAACATGATGGTCATAGCTAAAGTATCGTCTTTGAAGAAGGTTTGATATTTTTCTTTCCACATCAGTCCCTTGTGTAATAGGGGTTATGGCTTCCTTAAGGATATTGTCAACACTCTTTAAATTTAAGGCCAAAGGAATTTTCTTTTTTGAGGTTTAGAAATTCATGCAATTAAGCATTTTAGTGTTTGCCAACTAGACATACAAACTCTTACAATCATTTGAATATATTTGACAAAAAAAACAAATAAATGATCTAACAATTTTAAGCAAAAAAAATATAATCATATTTAGATATGCATCTAGAGAATAAAAACAATTAATTAGCCAGGTACTTATTTGTAATATTATAAAATAATATATATTATTTGAATAGCTATGAGCACGTGTATGTAAATCTATAAACATTTCAGGTATCAAATAAGAAATGCCCTGAAGTATAAACTAAAACAATATTTTAGAATTTTCATAGAAGTCAAGGGTAATAAAATAATATCTACTTGACAAGTTTATGAAATACTCTTCAAGAAAAAAGTTATTCAAAAATATCTCTATAATAACTAGGGCAAAACAGTAAACCTTAACTCTATTATGATATTTTAGCAATAGAACATGGGAAGAACCATATAGAATTATGTACAAACTACAAGTAAATTAATACCTACAATATTTTGTAGTTTCAATAATAGTGATTGGACAGAACCATAAATTTGTAATTTTACTTTAGACTATAATTTTCACAATACATAATGAGCAGATATGTAATTTAACTACCCGATTTAAAACTTTAAATAAATTCTAAAAACCGAAAACCAATGGTGGTTTAACGGTTTCACTATGTATTCTCCCCAATTGTTTACTCTTGACATATGACAAAATATAAAACCGGTTAAAGAGTAACTCCTTACCCCCTTTTGTTTTTGTTAATGTTAACCCTCTCTTTCTTAGGAGAAAAATAAAATGCATACCTAAAGAGTGAGACAATAGTGGACAGAAGAAAAATCAATTGTTGAGCAACAGAGGCTTTGGTAATGGAAGGGAGAGACGACGATGAAACATTCACTGAACCTTGATGACGAATCTCCAATGGAAACCGATTTACTTCCAAAAGTATTTCACTCAAAGCGGTTTGCTTGTAGTCTTTTTGATAAATTTTCAAAAATTGACCTTTTTATTATTCCTTTTTTATATGTTTCTTATTTTGGGTTTTAGGTTTCCATGAGTAACGGTTTCACTTTTACCTCAATGATTTTTGAAAAGCAAAACAACTTTGTAATCTTTGATTAAAATGAATAAAACCATATTCCTTAAATTTAAAAAGAAGGCCATTTTTTTTGGATTTCATGAGAGTATAGGTAGAAATGGAATGTGGCCACTAATATTTTACATATTTGAATATAAAAATAACAGAAAATAAAAGAAGAACCGAAGGAAATGAAGCATGCACAAAAGTTATGCAATTTGTCTTTTTTCTTATATAGAACTTTGCAGTGTAACAACTTGCGAGTTGATTTTTATTGTTTGTAGTATCATTTTCTATTGACTTCAAATGGGAAGAAGAACAGAGGACTTTCAAATTATCGCGATCAAAACCTCGAGCTTCTACTGATAAGAATGCCTGAGCTAGAGTGATCTCCACTTGGTTTTGGTTTGGACTCTACAGCAACATGCTCACGCTCTGGCTACGAGAGGTAAATTAACATCACCGCTAGGAGAAGTTGTTCTCTCTTTCTCTCACATACACACAAGCACGCACGCACGCACACTTGTGTTGTTAAATCTCAGCATCCAGCCGATGAGCGGCTACAACTTTTGTTTATTGTAGTGGACCCCACCAAGTGGACTGCACCAATTGTCCATCATATGGGATTTCAAAACAAATTATTGTGGACTCCATTTTTTGGGGTATGCCCGACAATGGTCACGTGCCAAAACACCCCCTGAGGTGTCCCCAAATGGGCACACAGGATTTTCACCAGCCTAAGATTGGAAAAAGATCACAACTATTATGCATAACCTTCCAGTACAAAAGTAGATCCTGAACAAGAAAACATTTGGAAATTTGCAAAAGCATGCGATGATTTGAATTGGTAGAAAGGCAAACGGATACAAACACAACCAGGAAAACTTGTATTGCTTATAACACCAATGTGATATGACATGACTCAAACACGATTTGAACACCAAATTGTTGTTAGTATAATACCTGTGGAAACACAACAAAATAAGATCTAAAAAGTCATCAAAGAAACATAAGAAACGAGGTCTTGTTCGTGTTGATCTGTTTCTGTTACATACATAAAATGACATGATGAGAAGACTCATAATAGAAAATTCGCCCCTTACTGGGCAATGAATGGGAATATTTTGTCATGCTTCCCTAATGTCCTAAGACGGGTTCTTCCCATTTGATGGTCCATGAAGTACTTATTTTGAATTCTAACTACTTAAAGAAATTGGTCCTCAAAAAATTATTGACAAATGCATTTAATTAGTGTCGGTCAGTACCACAAGCTAGATCTCTTAATAAAGCTAGTGCAAGTGTCTGCTTTCTTTTTCTCGTGTATGTCTATGTGTAGACATGGCCGGTTCAAAATCGGTTTGATGGCTCGAATAAGAACTAAACTGGCCTTGGAACCGTAATTAGTTCTGGGTATCGGGTACTTCTCGATTCAGGAATCAGATCTAGAATCAGTGGTTTAAAACTGTTTTTAAATAAAATATATGTATATATTGTGGAGATATTTACGCAAGTTGAAGCTTGGTTCAGTGGTAGATAGTGACTAGCCATTGATTAGGAATGAGTTCGACTCGAAACGGAGTAAGGCTGTGGTTTTTAAAGAAAAAAATACCGGTTTTGAAACGGTTCTGGATCTGAAACCAGAACTGGCAGTTCAAAAATCGGATCCAGAACAACCCCTTAGACGGTTTGGTTCTGATTATAGGTTTCAAGCAACTCGAAACCAAACATGTCTATCTATTACCTTTCACCTTCACAATCATTTCTCTCTCTCTCATACACACGGAGGCCATACATAAATAGAGGGCGAAAGTAGGTTGTGTTTACTGGAACCCAACCAACAGCTGTAGCCAAATAGACCTGACTCAAACCTGTTGACCTACCTATGAGTTTCACTCCTGTTTAAGTTATGGACTTGTTTTGTAAGTGGATACTGTTGTGTATAAGTTATTTGGATTGGAAACCAGTTAGACTAAAGCTTGTCTCGTACCTGAACCCATGTCATACCAGTTAGACTTGAGATATTTGTATAATAGCCTTTAACATGACTGGCTGCGTTTACGCGAGCGTAGGAGTTCAAGGCCCCCCGTAGTGAGATTGCGTATGCCAGGGTAGGCATCTACCTATCTGAACCCAAATCTTTTAATTTATTATCATTTTATACATTTTGTCCATTTTAAGTGGCCAAACCACTGTAATGTTCTTTGCATGGTGCACACCTTCGAAAATTATTGCATAAATATGATTCAGAAGCAATCAATCAACCACATAAGACGGTTCGCAGAAAACTGCAAAGACAAGAGAGGAAAATTAGAAGTAGAAATAACACAAGCTTTCACATGTAGAGAACCAAACATAGTTTAGGTGAAAATTTTGGAAGGGCATTTGACAAGCTTTAACTAGCCCAACAAGGTAAAATATTCATGTTAAGATGGAAGGGTTTAATTAAATTAAACATGCAAGAGCCCCATTCCCACATACGTTTGGCTTGATTATAGATATTACGTTATTTAACTTCTTGGATGTTGGCAATAAGGTTTCTTCTTTAAGGTTCAAATGTTTCATAGGACACAAACCTTATTGGGGGTTTTGAGATTCTAGAGGGCATTCTTCTTACATTTTTCTTATCTTCAAGTTATTCTGGAGTAGAAAAGTGGAAAAGGTTTTATGGCCTCTCTAGGTTCATTGTTTTCTTCTATTTCTAGCTCCATATTTTCTTCTTGTTTAGGATCTATGGTTGTCTCGTTTTGACTATCTTCATTGTCACTATTTTCTTCTATGATTACAATGTCGTTTAGAAAGGTATATTTTTCACTATCTTCATTGTTAGTGTTATAGTAGTAGTCGACTTCTAGAAATTTCACCTCTTGATACATAGAGTTTGTCTTCTTTGGGACTAAAACACCTATAACCCTTTTTTGTCAATTCTATAACCTAGAAAAACACACTCTATAGTTTTAGGTGATAACTTATCATTCTTATCCGTATAAACAAAACATCTACACCCAAATACCCTTAGTCTTTGATAATTTGAGACAATTCTAAATAAATTTTTAATGGGAGAAAGGCCACTAAGTTGAGTAGAAGGCATCCTATTTATTAGATATACAACGGTTAAGGTTGCTCACGCCCATAAATACTTAGGTATTTTACTAGTTATTAAAAGTGTTCTAGTGGTTTCTAATAATATGTCTATGTTTGTTTTCGGCTAAACCATTTTGTTGTGGGGTTTTCTTGTAAGATTTTTTTATGTAAGATTCTATGTGTTTAAAGATAATTTTGAAATTCTTTTGACATGAATTCACCACCAGAATCAGATCTTAAAATTTTAAGAGTGTTGTCGAATTGATTCTTAATCATATTGTGAAATGTCAATTTTTTTTTAAAAACTTCGGATTTATGTTTCAAAAGAAATATCTAAGTACATCTAGTAAAATCATTTATGAATGTCACATAGTATTCCACTCCTCCTTTAGACACAAATAGGAGCGGGTATCCAAACATCGAAATAAACCAACTCAAAAGGTTTACTTCTAATAAAGCTTCTTTCACCAAAGGGTGTATAATGCAACTTTTAAAGAATATAATCTTTGCAAACAAAGTCTTTAACTTTATCATTTTTAAATAAGGGGTCATTATATAACTAATTCATATCTAAATGAACTAATCTTTTATGCCAAAGAGTAGTATCATGAGCTACACCGCAATTTTCAAATTTAAATTATCCATTTTATATAATCTACTTTCTCTATGGCCTTGTCCAATTACCTTATTCGATATGTGATCTTATACTATACAATTTTTAGATGAGAAAGTGACTATACAACCACTATCACAAATTTGAGTAATAAAAAGTAAATTAAGATTAAGTTTTGGTATAAAACTTACAATAGGTACCTTAAAATCTTTATTTTTAAAGTTTTCAATTTTATCTACTTGAAGTTTTGTACCATCGGCCGTAAAAACATGCTTAATTGAAACTTTTTTATAAGAGTTTTTAAAAAAAATTCTTTTATGTGTCATGTGAAAAAATATACCCGAGTCTAAAAGCCAAGACATACCTTAAGAGTTTTTCAATAACACATTACCAGAGATGCTAGTCTTGTTTTTGAATATCTCTTCTATGTATGCCTTGATGATAGAAGGTAGAGTTCCTCCCTCTTTATCCTTCATGGTAGACACATTCCCGATTCGTTTCATCAAGATAGGAATAAACTCAGTTCATGTCATGAGTCTTATACATAGTTGGAAGATTCATATTTTATTTTACGGAGGTGTTGGACATAGGTCTGTTTTTGACATTACATGTGGTTTGATTAAATTTAGTCGGTGGATGTCATGCTCATGTGGAATAGACCGCACCAACGATATTGTGGCGGAGTGTGGCGATTGTTCCACCCAAAATTATGAAAATTTTCATCTCCCTAATTAAATTGTCAAGAAAATATGGAAGTTTTTAAAGTCCACCCAACCTAAAGTCCACCCCACCCAAAACAAATTTCTGGATATGCCACTGAATCGAATGAATGACCCCTATACTTGAGGTTTCACTAATGTCTTGAGTAAAAGGATAGATGAGATGCAAGTCCTAATGCTCCCACACAAAGTACACCTTCAATGGGGAAGGACCCTCATATGTGTGTGTGTGCACATGTGTGTATGGGTGTGTGTGGACTAATTAAATTGGGTTCTTAAGCATTGCATCATTTTATCACTTACCATACACAAGAGCAAAAGCCTAGAAGCATCCATAAAACGGCTAAGCTACAAATTATCAATGGCTGGAGATATGTAGTATTGTATACCGCATTTGCCTAATTCATGTGTGTGCCTAGGCATTAAAGAAAAGCCGACGGTTCAGAACTGAGCAATGACACTCCGTCTTGATACTTTTGCTATACATATATGTAAGAAATGCACATATAAACTGTGCCTTTATGAATTTGGTTCTGCATGTGAAACCATCTTATTTTTCAATGACATGAGAGAAACCAAAATGTTGATAGTTTTCTCTTTGTCATTTAAAGAAATGAAGATGGTTTTTTATTCTTTTAATGTTCTATCCATTTATGCATGTCAAAGATAATTTGCATGATCTTATCTTTACGGATGCTTAGATATTAAAGTTACAAGCATTTGTGCATATAAACGTGTTAATATTATATGTTAATGGTTAGCATATATTGCAGATATATATTGACACATGGTTGGTTACATGGATTGCAAGAGATTGATGATAAATACTTAGATGATTTGCAATTCTTATTACTTGTTAGACTTGTGCGTATATGGAAATGAAACAATAATATACGCACGGTGTTTCTTTTGCTAGAAAAGGGCACATAAAGACCATATCAAGTTGAATGCATGGCTTAAGAAGAATGGTAAATCAACCTTACTTGTATATTATAAACCTAATATGGTTGACATTTATCATAACATTTAGTAAATTGATTCAGGTTTTAAAATCCATGTTTCAAATATCTTACAGGGCTTTTTAAACCACATGAAGCTAATAGGCAATGATCAAGGCATCTATTTATGAAACAAAATGCATGCCTACATGTGAAAGCAGTTGGAACATGCCAATTAGTTTTAACTTATGCTTTGTTTTGTATTTGGAAATAACCTTTGATGTTCCTCTAGTAACTTGATTTTGGTTTCAAGACTTACACCTTTAGGTTACTGCTTTAATATTTTTGGAAATGGTACAAGTAGGGTGTTCTTTTTAGTTAATTTATATAACAATGCCACATATAATATGATCCACGTAAAATGTAATGCTAGCATTAAATGATTTGTCATGAATGAAAGTTCCTCTATGTATAATATCAAATATTCTGAGATATATCCTTAGAAAGAATCAAAAGATTGATAAATTTTGTGGGCTACATAAAGGAAAAGCAAACCAACAAGTCAAAAAAAAGTGCTAAGAGCAGTTTACAAATCATACATACAACTGTTTGTAGTCCTTAAATGGATTGATATGGTCAAAAGTACATCATATCATTCATATATTTATATTCAAGATACATATACATGTACTTCCTTCACAATAGTAATGAAGCATTAGATGCCTTCGAGGTACTTAAGGTAGAAGTAGAGAGACAACATCACAAGGAAATCAAGATTGTGAATAAAATAGAGGTGGGTGGAAGATAGATTAAGTCTGGAGATTTACTTGGTCTACTTATAAACTTTTTTGAAGAGTGTGAGACAATTGCCTAATATACTATACCCAGATTGCCAAACCAAAATGGTGTATCAGAAAGAATAAACTAAACATTATTGGACATGACGCAAAGTATACTTAGCAACTTTATGCTTCCTAAATCCTTATAAACTAAAGCTCTTAAAACTAATTTATGTATATTAAATGTGTTTGGGGATGTGTGCTTGAAGTATGAGATTATCTATAATAAAAGAAACTAGAACCAAGAATTATAAGCAGGTATTTCTGGGAGTGATCAATTTCGGGACATTGCTTACGAAAAGGATCACTTATGAGGCTCAACCCTCTGGATCAAGTGATGATTGATTGTCATTCACGCCCTCAAGTACAAACGGGTGTTAGACGACCCTAGTAATTGAAGTTCCACAAAGCCTGTTGAAAATGATCCTGTAGATCAAATTGTTGATGAAGAACAACAAGATAATGTTGAACAACTTGTTGAACAATTGAACAACAAGTTCCTCAAGATAATGAGGCAACATTAAGAAGATCTACTAGAGTCAAAAGGTCGACAATTCCTAGTGATTATGTGTATCTACAAGAATCGGACTATAACATTGGAGCCGAAAATGATCTTGAAATTTTCATGAGCCATGAGTTCTAAGGAATCAAATTTATGGTATAATGCCATGAAAGATGAGATGGATTCTATGGCATCTAACCAAGTCTGGATCTCGTTGAGTTGCCTAATGGTGTAAAAGCCATTGGATGTAAATGGGTCTTTAAAACAAAGAAAGACTCACAAGGAAACATTGAGAGAGACATAAGGCAAGACTTGTTGCCAAAGGTTCACTCAAAGAGAAGGAATCGACTACACGGAGACATTTTCTCCTGTATCCAAGAAAGATTCTCTTCGAGTAATTATGGCATTAGTAGCTCATTTTGACTTTGAGTTACATCAAATGGATGTGAAAACGACGTTTCTCAATGGTGATCTAGAGGAAGAGGTTTACATGAAACAACTTTGAAGGATTCTCCTCTAGTGAGTGATGGTGAGCACTTAGTTTGCAAGCTTAATAAATCCATCTATGGATTGAAACAAGCCTCCGCCAATGGTATTTAAAATTTCATGAGGTTATCACTTCATTTGGTTTTTGAAGAGAACATCATGGATCAATGTATATACCACAAGGTCGTGGGGTAAGATTTGTTTTCTTGTGTTATATGTGGATGATATTTTGCTTGCGACTAATGATAAGGGTATGCTATATGAGGTGAAACAATTTCTCTCAAAGAACTTTTGATATGAAAGATATGGGTAGAGCATCTTATGTGATTGACATTAAGATCCATAGAAAAGATCCACAAGGAATTCTTGGGTTTGTCTCGAAAGCCTATATTAACAAAATTCTAGAGAGATTTCGGATGAAAGATTGTTCACCAAGTGTGGCACCTATTATGAAGGTGATAGGACAAGAACTACATGCTCGTATGTCGCAGACGGATGATGATCTGGAAGTGATTGGCTCCTACGATTCGGACTATGCTGGTACCGGGTGATACACGGAAATCAAGCAAGTCTGATGTTATCCCGTTTTATGTTAGTTAATTGTTGTATCTTGGAGAAGTGCTAAGCATGGAACATTGGCTTGCTAACTTCCCTTATTGGCTGAGTTTGTTTCTTGTTTTCATATTTTCTCATGTGGTGTATGATTAAAGAGTTTTATGTCAAGCCTTAGAAGTATGGATTCTATTGCTAAGGCATTAAAGATATATTACAATAATAAAGCAATAGTTTTTATGATTAAAAACAATAAAGTGATAGTCAAAGTAAACATATTGGCATCAAGTATTTACAGATAAGAGGACATATAAAAAACAAAATAGTCACTGAGTACATGGGCACTGAATTAATAATTATTGATCCTTTGACAAAAGGCAAGATATTGAATTGCACTAATGAAATTTAATAATCATGTAGCATGAATCAACATTTGGCCAATTATGAGAGACTAAATATAAAAGCTTTGCTTGTGACAGAACTCTCATTCAATTCTTTTGTTATTGGTACACAATTATTTGAGTAACAAGTATTATTGGATATAGCATAAAATAATATATACATCAACTTCAATAAGCTTGGAATAATGAGATCAAATATATTGCTCTACATGGAAGACAATCCTTGTTGTGAGAAGATTTATTGTCATGATTCATTTTATTTATCTCTTGTTTTAAGGAGATGGATTTATATGCATAGACATTGTTATAGGTAAAATATATAGATCAAGTGGGAGAATGTCGATGATGGGCAAACACTACTCATCAAACAATGTAGCCACCACTCATATTGAGAATGCTAACCACCCATGTCTTGTTACCACCTACAACAAACCAAATTCTCCAACAATCATCACTGAAGCAACACACAACTTGTCTCATGATGGGGTTGTTCACTACATGCAAGGAACTAGCATGATGTCACCATGACCATATATATGCACATATGTCGACATATATATAGGAAGGGAGAGAGATTACAACAACACACATACACCATTCTTAATGGTCGACATGAAGTCATGCAACTACAAAGTCTCACCACTACAAGCAAACAAAGAGAGGCTATCCTCTCATTCAACTTCATCCACCAGTGGTTGACTCTCAATCCAAAGGAGCCACAAATGGAGGAACGTGAAGGGAGGAGGAAAACAACAAAACTAGTTGTTTCTCCAAACAACTCCCTATCTTTCTCTCTTTTTATCTCTATTTTCATGCCAAAATATTTCTACTAATTCTCCTTATAGGAGGTTGGTTATAAAGAAAACATACTTTATTTTAGAAATCTACTTTATCTAGAAAACCTACTTCTCCTAGGAAACCAACTTCACCTAAAAATCATGCTTCTCATAAAAAGCTTATTAATTCTAGGGTATTACCACCTCAACACAAAACATATAATTCTCACAATAGGACTCCATGATAATAAAACTTAGACTCCTAACTTAAATAAGGCTCTACATAAATGAATCTCTCTATGGCTAATTCATGTTCCACTAAAATCATGCACAACATTGCCATGCACTATGTAGATTGCATATAGTGTCACCATGAACGGGTGCATTGGCTCTATACATGTGATCATGGTCATATGACTATCTTCCTCCATTGAAGCTCAACCTCATTCACAAGATTGTGCAATGTCATCAACGTGCTCTATGCTCGGATCGGCAACTCCACCTCTACACTATCTTGTATGACAATGAGCTCTTTTCAATAATGCCAATACTTTATTTTGCCTTGATTGATGTTGCCTATCTCTACCAACGCAACAAAGGGAGTCAACCATCAGGTGGCACACATTTCTATAGTGTGGTAGTGGGAGGGGTGCTAACAAGCTCAGTCTCTTTTCTATCTTCTAAGGAGCTTGCCCTACTATAAGGCACATCAGATACTCCAGACCACTCAGACTTTTCTTTAGGGGGCTTTCAGATAAGTTCTTTTTCAGGCAAAGGCTAAGAGGCGCTAAGCGGGTGCCTGGGCCTAACGTGTTGCAGGCCGCTACTCCCTGCGCTATCAAACGCCTACCGCCTTGGTGAAGAATTCGGCCAAGTGAGGTAGCCGGCCTTGCTTGTGTTGAGGTTCATGCAATGCACTAACCTCTCCCTTATTCCTTTAAGGCCATGTTCAGGGGCAATTTAATTCATCATCCGCACTCCTAGGTTTCACTTGCTCCTTAATAATGTCTCTGGGCTAACTCCAATTTGTGACTTTTATTCTCTCTCAACTACCTCTTTTGCAAATTAGTTCTTTATGACTGAAAACCTAACAAGCACATCGTTATTAGCTATCCTATAACTCTCTGTTGTCTCATGGTACTTTTACTTGAGTTACAACCAACCACAAACCGTGTTGTCTTGTTAGTTCATAATACCTCCCAAATGCAATGCCACCTTGGTATGTGCTTGCTTGAGGAAGTTAACGTGCAATACATGCCATAGTCATCTACGTTAGTTAGTGAAAAGTATATAGTACTACTCCAACATACAATGTGCAACCCGACTCACTTAGCCATGCTTGCAATTCAATATGTGTGCGAGTGTTCACCATCTTCAATCAACTCCTCGAAGTAGTGAGGCATTCTCCCATAGTCCTCTCACAACTAATAGATATAATAGTGTGTGGTATTATTGTTCACCAATGTATATCCCATGTGCATCAATCATGAATGCAATGGGGTCCTCAACCATATTATGTTTAGTAGATGGAAAGGCACAACTCTCACATTTGTGTCCCAAGTGCTTGGTCCAACCTTAGCCATGTTCAACTTCTATCTACTTAGGCATTCCTTCATATGGTAAGGCCCTATAGTGATGAAGCATCTCGCTCTTATACCATTATGTAGGGTTTGCACCTACTCCTCCAAGTCTTCCATAGCAGTCCCTTATTCTAGTATAGGAGTTGACTCCTAGCACTCTTCACTATCAAATGTGTTAAGTTGGTGCCTTCATCTGCCACCACAACCATAAGATTGAGCATTGTCCTTAGGTGTCTACTTGCTCCTCAAATCCATGACATCCTTAACAAGATAACCTTGCAAGTCCACCAGGCTCTGAACGACTGGTATTGACACATCTCCACCTACACAAAATGTTGTAATACATGGAAAAACTATTCTCTTCTACCAAGCCTAAAACATCCAAGTGAGTGGTACTAAATTGTCATACTCACTCTCTAACATTAGCCATATGTCTCAACCTGAGTAGATCCTAGAGTGCATACCCACCAAGAATATAGGCATAAACTACTAAGAAAGCTTCTCTTGTAGATCTAGCCAAGATGTGATAACTAATCTCCCATCCTTATTGGTGGCTCTCTCCTTCACATGGCACCAAATCTTTTCATCTCTATCCGTGTAGAGAGATGCAATGACTAGCTAGTCTACCTCATGGATCTTGGTAGTTTCAAAAATTTTCTCTAGCTCTTAAATAAAGTTCTCCAAATGTTTTCAACTCGAGATTCTTGTGATGTCAAGAAGTAGCAATGATATGTTTAATAGAAGATTGCTCCAAACAACACTGGCAACATCTCTATGCTCACGATAGGCTTGCTTGATGCGAAATTGGCCCTACCATGCATATTGGTAAAGAGAACCTCATGCTCGGCAACCTAATCCTACATGCCTGCAACTAAGCTAGAATTGATTGTGTGTCTGAACAATCCCACTCACAAACACCCACACAAAGAGGAAGGAGGGGGAAAAGATCTACCACAAAATTTCTCAAGGTTGACAAATATGTCTAGACATAATACCCAAGATCTAACCTGTAACGTCAAGCGCCTGTGCAGTAACGCCCAAGTTATGAAGGGCCTTTAAAAGAGGCCTTCATAGCCCCATTATCCAGGGGAAGTTGGAGCAACCTCAGACCGACCAGGAAATGCTAGAATCGACCGAAAAACGTGAAGAGTCGTCGGAATCTAGCAAGAAAAGCTCCATTTTAATTTTTGTCAAATTTATCATTTTTAGTTGCTAAAACGAAGTTAGATCATAGGACTTTTGTTTATTTCATGCTAAACCTTCAAAAACAAGCCTTATTACTTGAAAATCGGCTCAAAACAAGCATAGATTCATGAAAATTTTCTCAAATTCGAGTTACTATTTTTCATGAATTTTCTGGCAAAAATGACACTGTTGGTGACCATTGATGGATTGGGTTGGAACAAGAAGGGCAGGCGATCGGTTGAAGACCATAGCGGCCTTAATCGTCACCGAAAACTGACGAAATCGATGCCGAAAAACCTTGGGAATCGGCCCTTTTGGGCGTGTCCCTCGCTTTCGTGTCCTATCGGACACGACGTATCATGTCTAAAATGTCATGAATCAACACTGATTCGTGTCGTGTCCTCGTACTGCATGTTAAGAACCAGTTCTGTGTCAAAATAGGTTCCATATCAGGTTCTGTATCGGAAATGGGTCAAGTTTGGGTCGTGTCTTGAAATGGGTTTCTAGGTTAGAAACAAGACCCATGTCAGTAGTTAAAGGTTCTCTATTGATATAGTGACACAAGCTACCTATTGTGTCACTCATTTGGATAGATATGGATCTGGGTATCAATTTGGATCTCGGATAGCTTAAACGGATCCAGATTGGGGTTTGAGATCCGATTCGGATACAATTTGTTTCGTTAGATTCATAGTTAAATAAATTTTAATATTTTAATTATTTGTAATTGTTTAGAGATTAAAAATTGGAGGATTTGGTGGTGATAAGAGTGGCCCAGCAGCTTGG
>JAYKKT010000056.1:4455000-4560000 GCA_036023115.1 Brasenia schreberi | reverse complement strand
TTTTTGGACAGGGGTCGGATTGTTCTTCCCATCATAAAGAGACGCTATCGTCAAACGGTTCCTTCCGGCATACTAGTGGCCCACAACGGGGGTTTGTGGGTCCGCGTTCAGTCAAATTCGCCACCTAATAACTTTGACCAATATTGACCGGTCCCAGAAGTTCGAAGAATTGCTGTGCGACAACAATGGGGTAAATCCAGAACTTCGTAATATTTGAAAACATTTCGATTGGAGACTTTAATCAAAAGGGTGAGCATAAAGCCCCAACGCTCGATACACCGCACAGAAATGAGGCAAGAAATTCGTCTGCATATTGAAAGCAAAATCTAGCAAAAGACTGGTAATTATGGCCTCACGTTCACATCAAGTTAGGAGCCATGCATTCTTCTTAACTTCGTGAAAGCGAAGGGAAATAGAAAAAGTAGCTATAACTGCAAATCAGGTTTTGTAACCAAAGATTTGATGTAGAATCTAGGCAAACAAAAGTCTCTTTCTGCGTTAGCTAAGATATGATTACAGTAAAATCATTGTTGGCGAATAAGAAGTCATGCTTGCGCTTTCCAATTCGAGGATAAGGATAGGATGGCTTCACCAACTGTGAGAAACAAACCATCTACACCAAAACTCTGCAGCAAGTCTGCCCTATCTAGCTTCTCAGTCACCGCTCCCACTGGGTTTGCTAAAACCAGCTGCAACGCAATACAGAATTACACAGATTCAATCATTCAGTGATGCTGTGAAGGATTTGAAAGTCTTAGTGATGATGCAAGTGATCCACAATTATAAGCTGATTTGTGCTGATTTTTGGCATGTTAGTGGTGTTTGAATTTCTTACAAGTTTCTGGATTTTTTTCTTGAGGAAATTTTCTCGGCATACGATTGCATGACTCTGTTTTAGGATCAAGCCTTCGAAGTGGTGACTGATCTAGCATTTCCTCCATGATACATGAAACAACGGTGGAATTCACTTAGTTCCTGTGTTGATTACCTGAAGACCTCTCTTGTCCATCGATTTCCTCAATTCGGAGAGAAGTGAGATGCCACTGGTGTCAATTGCAGTCACAGCTGGAGAAAACTGAAGGATGTTACACAAGTAGTATTTAATCGAAAATAAGCATAGCTTGGAACCAAATACAGTTCCCAACTTCAAAATAAAAAGGAAGGCACGGAAACATCACTTCCAAAGGGGCAGGTTCCTTTCCCCATTTGTTCCGGCTCAAAGAAGAGGCCAGTTGCCATTATCGATGCCCTTTACGCGCATGCTATGTTGGCTTAGCAACGAAGAAAATGCATCAGTGCGATATATTTATATATAGAAACTTGCACAGATTTGCTCAATTTGGATGGTTAACTTTTCAACGCAATCATCTCTGTTGCCTACTCGCAGGTTTCCGAGTTCGATAACGGGGGGAGGAGGGGGTGCATGCTTGTGTGTGAGGCTACGGCCTCGAATTGTAACCAAAAGAAGAGAAAAACAATCAAACGTCAACCATCCATGCTAAGCAAATCAGCTCAATGTCCATGGATTTGTTGAAAGGGGGATGTAACGCGATTTGTGAGAAGGGTTTATACACCAACTTTTTGCATAACCTAAGGGGCTAGCACCTGGTCGTTGACCTTTAGTTGTGACCCAATCGCTCCTTCATAACTCCGTCTTTCTCTCTCTTTATATATATGTGTATATGTATCAGGCGAGATAAAAAAATGTTAGGACTCGCATTTTGTCTTATTCCAGGAATTACCTGACATGTCTATTACCACGAATTGCAGACGGTCCTGTTTTTGTTTAAGCTCCTCTTCTTCCTCCTCCACCCATCTCAGTATTCTGTACAAGCACACAACAAACCAATTGAAACTCTTTCATTCTCTCTTTATCCTTAGACATCCACACAGACATGTATACACGACGGTTTAGTGGCACAGTTGATTGACCTACCTTTCTTGGAGATAAGTAGAACTAGAGAAGTAGACTGGGGACTCAATTCGAAGGACAAGAAATCCTGGAACCTTGATGGCCTCCTTGTAGTGATCCACATTCTGGTATATGTCAGACCCTGAAATCCTTCCGAGTTCCACTGTTCTAGGCCTTGTGATTTGCAGCAGCACCTTGAAAATGGATATACCAATCTGCATCATTCAGATACATCAATTAACGAGGCTCGATTGATAAAAATAGAGAGCATTAATCGTCCAGATCAGCGAGTAATATATAGTGAGAGGTATCGATGACGAATTGAAGATCTTCAAAATTGAGAAATACTTACGGCGATTGCCAACCCTTTCTCGACGGAGATGAAGATGACCCCAAGAAAGGCGACCACGCAGACAAAGAAATCCACCTTATCAACCTTCCAGATGTGGTAGGCGGCGGGGAAGTCCATGAGCCCTACCACAGCAGTGATGATGATGGCACCGAGAACCACGTTTGGTGTGTAGAGGAAGAGGGGCATCAGGAAGAGGAGGGTCACCATCACTGTCACTGCCATCACTATGTTTGACACCGCAGTTTTCGAACCTGCGTTGTGGTTCACTGCAGACCGGGAGAAGGAACCTGAAAATCCATTACATTTTCAGAGAGAGGGAGAGAGACAGGGAGAGAGACCTTGTGCAGCATAGACAACAGTCTATTTATTCATGACAACAGTAATCGTTTGTTAATTCAAGACTCAAGCCTTTCGCATCAAGGGTTCCTCAAAGTGCTGTGAGAAAAATCATAAGAGGTCTTCTTTGAAGCGCTCCGCATGCACCGAATCTTTCGTTAGGCACTCCAAACTATGTCGATATACTTTCCTAGGCACGTGCATCTATCCTCATATTTTAGGGAGATTCATAACCTAAATTGTAAATTTTAGTTCATAAAAAACCATGCGAATAGGCTAATATCATGAAAACCAAACAGAATCTCTTCGAAACCGTGCGTTGTAACTTGGGATCTCTCCAAACAAGTCCTAGTCAAGTGAAATCAATGGAGATGTAAAGTAGAGATTGCAGGAAACGCATATGAAATGTTCTCACAGAAGACCAAGATCTTCGTAAGTTCTTAAAGAAAAAGGTTCATTTAGGCAGGAGGCACATGCTACCAGGCCTATCGATCAAAACTTCATGATGTGACGTTCTCTATCATGAGTTGGAGCCTATCAAGTGTTTCTTTCTGTAATTTAGAAAAATACAAATCTCAAATTATTTGCAATATAAATGTAAAAATAAAGAAGGGGAATAGAAAGCGACATGAGCTATTTGGAACATTGTTAGGTGTCTTCGGCGGCAGCGACAAACGAAACTTCAACCTTATCAGAAGTATACCATGAAACTATTATTGGGCATTAGAACATGATCATAGATACAATGTATTTGTGTTCAACACACAAATCTAATTGCTTAAAACCAACTCTGTAATTCCTCTGCATCGTCACGACAAAGAATATAATATATATATATATATATATATATATATATATATATATGTATATTCATATAAACAAAATTTGGGAACCTTCACGCTTACTGGTACTACGAGATTCATAAAAGTTAATTAGTGTTGTTGCGGCTCAGTTCTCATGGTCACCAACCACCAACACGACCACCTTCCTATAGTTGCCTTCTGTCAAAGTGGTCGTACTCCATGTTCTCTCTTTTAACGTCTTTTTTATACAAACTTAGGCCGAAGCCTAACACACACACCCACGTGCAACCCATGCGGATCGAACTCCTACCAGCAGCGCCCTCGCCAATGGAGCTAAAGATCAGGTGCTTCTCTTTTGTTTTTAATCCGCGTTCCTTATTGGTCCATAAACAGTAAATTCACCGCATATACACTTGCAATGATTATCGTGTACAGTGAAAAGAAAAGTTATCTGGCCCTGCTTTTCTAACATGTACTTATTTGCTTGTAAAGGTATCAGATGCTTTACCATAATTTCTATGATACTATTACATAATTCGCTCCTTTTTACAACTTATGTAGGCGAGGACCCCTCGACATTATGGACTGAGCTTTTCAGGAACATCCCTTCGGAAAAAGCAAAAGACTTTCAGATATATTCGAATAAAGCTCGCCCCTCAATTTCAGGCGAGCTGACCATAGTTGACAGTACCAAGGAAAAAACGATTCAAACGAGAGTAGAGATTATGTCCCAGTTTTTCAACGTCTGGTACTGTCTTTTCGCAAATGAACAGTACTTGGAGCTCCATCCCATTTCTAAGATTAACTTAGCAGGGAACGTTGTTCGATGTGCAATAATACGAATTTGCAAACTAATTTACAACTATGGCGACATCAAGACATGTTGGCAGTCAGCTTTTTCAACTCGAGGAAAAGACACCTATGTTTGTCAGCAGAGTTTGCTTTAACTGTTGCTACCTTTCATGCGAGTTGAGTCTAGCCTAGGAACTTGAGGGTGAGAGAGTTACTATAAGCCTCAAAAAAGCAATTTTTCCAAATTCTAAATATCACAATCAATTGTTTTGTTCACCTGTTGTAACGTAGCAAGAGGTGCATGCCCCAAGCATGTTCATCAAACCGATGGCCATCATCTCCTTATTACCATCAACCTGGTAATTTTTTATTGAAGCAAACGTTCTGCCAACTGCGATTCCCTCCTTCAATCCACGAAGAAAGAAAATAAGAAGATATTGATGAACGTTTAATTAATATATTACGTGAGAAGATTGAAAAAATGAAAACTTTCAGTGATAATTAATCTGCCATAGCTTAATTTCTTTTCTTAATCAAGTGTCTGACTTACAGTGAGGGAAACGATGCCCGTCACTATTCCGGTCTTGACAACAAGTGTCAAATAGCGGTCGTGAAGGTGTAACATGTTCCATGACGGAGGATTCAACCCTGCTTGGAGATGTCCAATCTAAAACGTAGAAAAACAAAGCTGAGTTGCCATCATAGCATAATCATCAGCTAAAGTGATAAACACGAAAGCTATAGGCTAGCTCTCTGTCATGCACATATCCTTTGATACTTACGATGCTTATGCCATGATTCTCAGCTTTCAATGCAAAAACCACCAACGTAGACAGTATTACTGATGCCAATGGAGCTGCAGCTGACACCCAAAACAACTTTGGCCTTCTCAAGCTCTGCACGAAATTAAGGTTGACTTATGATTTCTGAGGTACTATTGAAACGTGATTCCCGTGAACTCATGTGGGCGTGTGTGTGTGAGAAAGAGAGAGACTAACAAGAAGGGTAACAGTACATACTATTTGCCTGGTAACAAGGAGAAAAACCAAGAAACAGAAGCCCATTAGTATAGTTTGCCAGGACCACTGTGAAACGACAAATTGAAATGATTATTTTTATGCGAGATATATGAAAGGAACAGTTGAAGGGCAATTAGCCAAAGAAAATCACGTATACGGAAAGAAAAAAAAATCACCTCATTTCTTCTCTGGAAGACTGAATTCATAACAGGAACCATGCCCATTTGTTTAGTGAAATTTGTGATACCAAGCAAACTCTTAAGCTGCTGAAGAGATACAATGATCGCTGCTCCAGCCATAAACCCTATCAAAGTAGCCTTTGAGAGGAAATCTATGATGAAACCCAACCTGGAAACACCAAATGAAAATCAAGATCATCTTCACATGCATACAAGCACATTAGCACATATGAACATGTCGACATCCATATATACACGTAGTATATATGCATGCGTATGCTTCCAGGTATTCGTTTATGTCAGGTAGGCATCTTATTCTTACCTGAGGAATCCCATGGAAGCTTGGAAAAGACCAGCAAAGAATGTCGTAGTGAAAGCTAGTTGAAGAAACAGGAGGGGCTCTTTTGAAGGGGAGACCTCTTCGCGAAGCATAGAGCCAAGTATCAGAGACGCAATTGAAACAGGACCAACTGCGAGATCCCTTGAACTTCCAAACACGGCGTACACCAATGGTGGGGAGAAACTAGAATCTGCAGAAAATATAGAAAAGATCCATACCAAATAATTCAAACAATATGCATAACTTTCAAGTGTGTTCAACCTCCTTACACACGAAGAAGAGTACCGTGAATCTTGTTCAGCAATTTAATTGATGAAAAGCAACCATTTTAGAAACTGAATCTTACACAGTCCAATTATTGGAGGCAGATTGGCGAGATTGGCGTAGCTGATGCCCTACAAAAGAAAATTTTCTGGGAATTTAATAAATGAAACCAATTGAGAAACACGATATCTGGTCTGATCATTTTGGAGCAAAATGAAGTCTTGGTTTTGTTATGATTATACCTGTGGAATGGCGAGGCTGGCTATGGTGAGGCCTGAAATAATATCAGACTTAAACAGCTTAAGGCTATAGTTAGGTCCCCATTGAAGGATAGGGAAGATATACTGAAGAGCAAGGATGCATTTCCTACTGCAAGGTTTCCCTTTGAATTGGCGAAGTGGGTCATCCGGAAAGAAGGTTTCTTTGATTTTCGCTCTGAATCTCTCAATGGCCGTTTTTGGTGGTGGTAGGCACACTCTGTGAGTCTCTCTTCCAACTTCCACTCTCAGGTTTGTTGGGTTCATCTCCTGCATTGTGCTAGTGCTGGAATCTACAGATAAAACCTGACTTTGTTCTTGATGAAAAGATGAACGTAGAGTTGAAGCACATACATCTTCCACTCTGTTCGAACTGCCTCCCATCTTGGTTAAATCATCTCGCAAGAAGCTAGAGACCAAGGACTAAGAAACAAAAGACAAGATGTTAAAGGTATGCGGGGTACCTAAAAGGTGAGGGATTTCTTTCTTTTTTCTTCTTTTTGGGATCGTTATCAGCTTACCCTTTGTGAAATAACCCACCAAGAGGGATAAAAATTTGTGTCATCGACAGTGCAGCCCGGGATTGCATTTCCTTCTCACGTAAAACGACTTGGAGGATAACATGAGATCTGTGAGCATAAATGTGTGCCATTGTTGAGAGAGAGAGAGAGTTCTTTACGAAAAGCTAAGTGGCGGAAAGAAAAGAAGATTCGTCATTCAAGATAGCACATAGGAAGGTAGGAGGCACAAAGGAGGAGGGGTTCGCATCAACTGGGGGAGAAAAACATGATTAGTTAGCGCAAAGAGAGGAGTATACGTGGTCATGCTTTTCGGCTGCCTGCATACGTTTCTAGGCACATTTATGTGGTTTATGTCATCTTCAAAACCAGCCGTTGATTCATATGGACTGAGTTCTGCTCTTTTCTAGTTTCGAGGATGCATGGTGTGGCTCACTTGGCTACTCACTATAATCCTCTCTTGGACGCACTTAGCACACGTGTGGCAATGTTCATGACATTTGCAAACATATGTCACTAATTCTAACTCTGCGGGACATGCTACTAAAGGAGTAGTAAATGAAATTTTTAAGACCTTTTTATTATGTATACATTAATTTACGCAGGTATCATTAATTTGGTTAATTAGAGCTCTTCAACTCTTGCTTTAATCAGAACGAATAGTCGTGATTGATTTGTTAAATCTTTGACGAATTGGGGTACATCCACAACCATGGGTTCATTCGATTTCAGGACGTCCAGCGTTTGACATTTATGTTGTTGAAGTTACTGAGGTTGGATTTTGATGAGCGCTTCATTTTTCATTTGAAATTGCGTAAATGAGAAAAACTGACAGCCAAGTGACGAAAATAGGTGAACTAACTACAAAAAGGGACTAGTGACTCAGCTAATCAGAACGTGTGCCTGTTTTCTGTACCTGACAGAGAGAGAGAAACAGAGCACTTAGCTTTGTTTATGGCCAGGTTGCACCATATGTAGGGGCAAAACATTGTTCTTTCTAAAGAAACAAGTTGAAGGGTCCCTGTTTTAAGCATTATGTTTCACGCCTTTTAAATTGAAAGGTAAAGTGAAATTAGTTAATACACGTATCTTATTATTGTATATCACTTGGTGCCAACAAATGCACGAAGATACGTGGAAGAAGGTCGAAAGTCTCATAAAAGGAGAGAACACTAGGTTCATGAAGAATCGAGACTTCAAAGTGTGAAATGAACCTATTACTTCGAGTTGATTTTACGTATCATGGTAAGTTAACACACCCCAATCAGTGTAGCGGCAAAAGGGATTTGCATGAACATAAAAGTGAGAAATTATCGAGTATATGAGAAACCATAAAAGGAGATTGAGGAGCAAAGGAGAGAGATGATGGAGCTAGAATTATCCATCACAAACTTTAACACTACATGTTATACAAACCAAGCCACACACGTGCGAGTTTTATGAATGCAAGAACTGTTGTAAAATCAAAGAATACATTATTGATGGAGACTCTTGGAGGGTCGTAGATGCAAATTAGCAATCATCAAGAATTGCAGGAAGTTGATGAGGATCATCACTTCTTGAATGAGATGTACATACCCAATAAAGGTTTTCACGATCAGAGAAAATCCCTTGTATTTTTAAAAAAGGATGATTATTGTTCTATATATGAACCTCATTGGGCGACTTTCGTCAGTAGTGTTGACATTTTGATGGTGTTTAGGAAACCACTATAAGATGCAGCAAGACATATGCGATTGTTGTATATCACCGCACCGCAGTGGTGAATAATCAACCTTTTAAGTGGGTTTTTGTGGATGGTAGCAACGTATTGACCATAATGCCAAGTAACACGTTATAATAGATCGGGAGGACACCTTCCAATTTATTCTCAATGAATCTCAAAATGTTTGATTTTTAAGAGGAACCGTAAGTTACTATGGGAGTGGTAGTTGTTGAGCTTATTGTCAGCTTATCCCTTTCTTCATGGTCGATACTAATCTTGGTTATTCCTATTACTCGAAAGAGATTGGACAATTTAAACTGTTGTGTGCTCTTGACACTATTGAGAAGTTAATGTTTTGTACTGGCGAAATGGTTGAGGTCATGAATGGAGAAGGGGTTCCTTTATCTGATATTAAGACATTTGAGGCATTATTTAGTTCTTCTTGGGTGAGTCTCATTGTCGTTCTTGATGCCCTAGAAGAAATGTGTTCGTGTTAATTAACCACATAGGGATTCACTTTTAATTTGATTGATTTATAGCCATTACCTAAGGTTACTCATGGATAATCAATCTTAGGTTATCTAAGATTGCTTCCAATAGTTAGGACCTTATTTCGAGCATAGTCATTAAAGGACATATGCCAAACCACGTGGGGACAAGATGGACGTTACCTCATTGTTGCATTTCTGCCATCCATAAGAGAGAGAAACATTCAATTGTCCTAACTAGAAGGATTAGTCAAACTTCATCTCAGCAAATCCTTTGACAGAGATAAATTTGGGTTCAAAAGCATAGTGAGGCCGATGAAGGTGAGTCTTATCATGTCCAATGAGAATCGATCACGATTGGTCGAGTTGATTAAGCCATAGAAAAATTGTTTCAACTAGAAATATTATAAAATATTGAGTTTACCACGAGATTTGGTTGAATTTACCATTCAGTTAAAAGTATAGGCGAAACCATAGTAGATTTCTTGGTACATAATGGAAGGATCGAAATCAACCCAAACAAGGCCAAGGCCATCATTGACACCCGACTATCCAAGATAAAGGAGTTGCAAAAGCTTGATCGGGTAGATAAGTTATTTGGAGCACTTTATTGCTAATTCCATAGGGAAGATGGCCATTTAAAAGCACTACTTAAGTTGAACAATGTAGATGACTTTGTTTAGAGTATAGAGCAATAATTGGTATTTGAGAGGATCAAGGAGTATTTTGCTAAATTACCTAGATTTCCTAGAAACCTTTAAAACTATAAATAGCTGCTACAAAAAAATTCATAGGTGCCCTTCTAGTGAAAGACTGATTGGTAAAACACTTGAATTAACCTTCATAATATCTAAATATTAAGACTTGATGTAGAGCATTAAGTTATACCTTATTGGGTAGTGACTTGTATAAGTGAAGCCATCAGGGTTTACTTTTGAGATGTCTTAGTAGGGTTGAAGCTCAAATAATAATGGTTGAGAATCACCATTCTTCATATTCGATGGTGGCTTTTGAGTTAGCTATGATGCCATTGAAAGAAAAAAATTTGGCCAGTTGGAGATTAGCTTTATTCACTACAATAATCATAGAATCTGACATTGCTACATCACTTGCTAATACCTTGGTTAGGTAAATGGGGTCGAAGATTTCATGAATGACCCTGAATAAATGGGTGAAATATTTAGAGAAATATTTCTCGATCATTATTCCATTAGTGAAGGAGGATGCAACAACAACCTTGTTCAGTGAATCTCAAGGGCATAGGAATCGCGTCCACTTTGAAGAAAATATGTGAGCGGGGTTGGATGGCCTTCTAACATCTACTCAGTCACGAAATTCTCATGACTCAATCGATGAAAATCAGAATTATTATGAATCTCAAAGTAAAGTAACTTTTTGAGGTAGATTGATACAGTCTCGTTTTAAGACCAAAGTTTTAATAAAACTTCGCTTAGATGGAATTTTTTAGAGTCCAAGTCAATAAGTCGATGACTTGGGAGATAAAGAGGGTTTAGATGGGAAAAGTAGAGGTATATTAGCCATTAATGGCCAAAAATAGTGATAAGATCACTGTTGTGACATCCTCAACTTGTCTATGTAATTTAACCTAACATCCTTTGTAGAGTTACCCTCAAGCATTACTGACATTTCTTAAGGTTGTTGTGATTGAGAATGCTTGTTTGAACATTCCTCTCAAGTGCTTCATGATTGCAAAGTAGAATTTGTAGTTCTTGTGATTCTCGAATGAGCTCTAGAGAAGCTAAGACTTCTGCATCGTAGGCATCAAATGCTTGAGACTATTGAAAGTTGTACTTGGAAGCTTAAGCTCATAGTTTATGTCGACACTAATAGAGAATCTCGAGCAACTTTTTGAGAGGGAAAATCTCAACTTAGAGAATTGATTTTACTTGTAAAATTGGCAACATGTGAAGATATTTCTCTCAATCGAGTAGTTGAATTTTGGTAAAGCTCTCCAACATCAGTATCCTACCGAGAGAAGGAACATATATGCTTTTGAAGATCGATGATTGGAGCAAGTTAGACTGGGCCATGATTCAACATTTTGGTGAGCATTGAGATGTTTGCGGATTTAGATGCAAATACTAGAGGTTTCAAAAATTAATTTCTCCAACTCAGAAGGAAGGTCTATCTCAATCATGCATAGACCATGAGTTTTGCTCTAGAGTACTAGAATATCCTATTTTTTGCTTGGAATGCTCTAGAGTTGAATTATTACATGGTTCATAACATAGCTTAGGCCTCCTCATTAGCAACTTCAGGCATGAGATCCTTAATATCAATGGTTAAGTCCCCTATTATGATAGAATCATATGACAAATTTCTCATTTTTAGTCAAGCTTTGCTCCTAGTAGTTACTGATGGAGGAAGTATATTGTGAAGCTCTTTTATATGATAGGAAAGTACTCGATAAGTTGAAGAAACCAGTTGAAGAGGTTGAGGAATCTAATGAGGTACTCCTACATTGGGATTTGAGATTATTGCTAGTAATCACATCCATGTCATAGTCAATGAATCTCAATTAGTTATTATTAATCGAGACCATAGTTATCTCTATATGGATGGTTGTCTACCAAGAAGAAAATTCTAGGATCTTACTAGGATATGAATCAGGAAGTATGAAGATGGGTTATTGCTGATGATTTTCAAGCAAGAGTTCTTTGATTATCGACAAGACTTGATGAAAACCTAATTGACAGGGCAACCATATGGGTAATATGGTTGAGCAATGTTTGAATTGGATCTACATGATCGAGAATCACTATAGAATAAGAATCAAAGAGAGAAGATTCTCGATAGTGATTCTTGATAATCCAATTCTATAGAGATCTTATTTGATTTTGGTGGTGGAATTAGAGTCAAGAAGGTGAAAATACGAAGGAAGAAAAATCATCTTTTTGAGGCTAATGGACCATAACCAAGTAATGATCTCTATAAGTGAAACTGAGGTTGAATGAGGCTTAAGGTAGGTCCTAACATATCCATAACGATTTGTTGAAGGAGGAGGTGTAAAAATCTAAATTCAAAAAGTATAGATAAATCTAAAATTAAAGAAACCACAATGGACCCCCTACAAGGTGGGTAGGACCACCATTTCAAAGGGCCTTAAGAGTATAATTGGGCCAATGATTAACCATATCCAAAAAGAAGCAGATGTACCAAACATAGTAGAAATATATCATATGTACTCATCGTTAACTTTAGTCCTACAAACATAGATAACATATTGATAGAACCAGAATAACAAGAATTCAAAATGTTTGTTATATGTCACTAGTTGAATACCTAAATGGTGATAGATAAAGTTGTCTCAAGAAAGTTGTAGTATGAGTTTTGGGGTTTGAAAATCTCAATCCACTAAAGAGATAAGATCAACATCATTAATCGAAAGCCTAAACATCCATAATGGTATGAGACATCATCCTAAAACAAAATTGGAAGTAATTATACAAATAAATCCAAAAAAAAAAGAAGGAATAGAGGAGGTTGTCATCAAATTATATATGGTCAAATAGGATAACATGATGATATTATAAATACACCATTATATCAAGAGATGGTATTTCTAGTCTTTACATATTGTTGATTGATCATGGGTCAAGGATAGAGAAAGTTTAGGCAACAAAACATCACAGATCTATCTTGAAACAAGGACAATACTCCGATATGAAAATCAATGAGACCTAGAGTTGATTTTGCAGTTGGAAGTGTGACAACATCTAAGGAAGAAGCTATAAAAGCAAGAAAATGAAAACTTCTACAAAAAGTTTTTCAAAAGTAGTCTATAGAAGCATTGAAGAAAGTTGTTGCATTTGTAGATCCTAATAACTAATGAAGAGAATCTCGAGATTCATGCTAAGAAAGCAAATGTGTCAGTTCTTTTAATATGAAATTAATTTAGATACGACTCATACCCTCGATGACTATAGATATATAGTCATAAGGGCATGTATTGCCGTTACAAAATACAGAATGATATGTAACAGAAGGTCGAAAGTCTCGATAAAAGAGGAGACAACTAACTCAAAGAATTGAGACCTCAAACTTGGAAACAAACCTATTATTTCGAGTTGATCTTACTGATCATGAGGTAACTTGACACACCTCAATCAATGTGATAGTAAAAAGAATGGCATGAACATAGAAGTTGGAGAGTTATTGCGGATCACGCCCGAAACATTTTTCACTATATTTATCATTTGTGTGAAAGTTTGTAAATAGGCATGTGTCATTATAGGGATCTTACAATTCTTTCTTTCTTCATCTTTCTTGGGAGTACTAGTAGCACAGTCTCCTCATCTTCCTGAGTACATCAAATACTTTGCCTTTCTGCATAACCCCTATCAGTAGCCAAAATACACATAGATAGATTATCAAGAACACATTTCATCCCTTGATACTTTATCAAGGTTATTCCTAGTCCTTTGAGAACGAGGGTCAAAATTCTCTAGAATGCTCCAACATCTTCTTGCATTTCAGTCGTATATAATATGTTATATCGTTTGTCTATAAATGTGAATGTTGATGGTAGTAATATCTTATCAAAAACACAATTTTATACAAAAATACTTTATACAATAATATGTTCATATTTATTTAGCTCTTCCTTTCCAATTCATAATGCAATATTTTGAGAAAATCTATATTTGTTAAGAAGATTGTTGGTGATTTTGTTGGGTTCAAAGTTCTTCAATAGTTGGCAAAGAAAAGCTTCTTGCAAGCTAGGATTAAACATCCTACCAAACGTTCTTCTCTATGTATATATCGAGTCCTTGTGCAAGGACTCGATATGTGGTACCGCTTATGTATGGCTTAAAAAAATTATTTTGAAAGAAGCTCATGAGCTTCACTAGTATCAGAGCCTCAGGATCATCCTCAATATCAAATAGGTGCTACTTTATTGGCTATGAGATGTATTATTGTTGCCTTAGGAAGTTGATTGAAAGAATATTTAACTTTTGGTCAAGCTTGTTTATCATTTCCTTTCTTTTTTTCAATCTTTTATTCTTGATGTTTTTACCTAAAATGAAGAATAGAAAGACATAAGAAATAAAGTATAGAAAATAAACAGAAAGGAAAAAAGGGGATAGTCTTCAACATTCGAAGGTAAAGAAGAAGGTGAATCAGATATTATTCATCTTCAGTTAACACAATTGGTTTTGTCAAATTCGAAAACCATTCCTTTTCAAAAAATCACTATTCACATTTATAGATAAACATTAACACAATCTTATTACAAAAAATCACCATTTAGCATAATTACGTTTTTGTTCATATATTTGTTGGTAGTCCTTAGGATTGTTTTTACTAATCTGGCCACGTCTGCCGCCAATGGCGATTGGTTCAGCTCTCACCTTCTCAGGGTTTGTAGCGCCACTAATGATATTGTTTTGTTTTATTATTTTGCCCTTGGTATTATGTTAAAATAGCATAATTCTATCTTAAGATAAATTACATTTATGTCCCACTTGTAATACAATTATTAAGAAATACCTTGAGTTAGTTTTACCATTAAGCCCTTTATTATTTTTGTAATTTACAAAACTATCTTGTGTTCTATTTTCATATTTCTATCCATGTTCTTTTACAAAAATTTCAAGATCCTTGAATCTCTTGCAAAATTTGAGATTCTATAGGCAAAACAAATTACACTATTACCCTTTTCCTTTATATGAAATTCTAGGAAAACTTGTTTCTCCATTTCACAAGGAAAATAATGAATATTTTCAGAATGGCACTAGGGTTGTTTAATATTATAGATAGGTTCTTAAAAATATTTGCATATTAGTATATGCATGTTTCTATTATTACACTTTAGTGTCTAGAAAAAGTTTATTAGTGGTTTACTGGAGTTAGACTTAATTCCTTTTATATATTTCTTTTATTATTTTCATTTCAATTATATAGACCCTCTTGTTGTTATCTTTGTCAAATACTTAAAAAATGACAACCAAAATTTATATTTTTGAGTTGGCAAAGTCCAAGGACATGAATGACTTAAATTTTTAAACATGAAAAAAGAAGAATTATCTTGGCCTTGACCTTAAAGAATGTTGACTATGTACTTAGAAAAACTACCAACACAAAATACAATAGATGAAGAAAAAGAAAAATATAAAACTTTTATAAAATATTACATAAGAATCAATACTATTATGATTTCATACATAGAAGATGATCTAATTAGGGTTTTTGTGGAATAATAGTGGCAACACTCAACCTCACAGCTTGAAAGAAAATTAGGATATAATTTGTATTATTTTTGAGTACTTGTATGTAGACCACCTTGTGACTAGTTGGTGGATTGATTTTGGAATTGCTCCACATATTTCGAAGAGCAAAGAGAAAGTTATAGACCTAAACGAATAAAAGCCTAGTCAACATCGAGTTTATATAAGAAATAATTCTTTTCTTGATGTTCTAGTGATCCGGTTCTTTAGGATTAATGTATGAGGTACACCAACTATTCTTACTGACATATTAATTGTGCCTTCTAATAGGCATAATCTTATATTTGTGCCTGTTTTGGTCAAGAAAGAGTTTGAGGTCAGATTTACCCCTATGGAAGTCATTGTGGGAAAACATGGTAGGCTAGTTTTTTCTGACTTTTTCATTCTGAGCCTGCTTTGTTTAAATTAAACATTATAATAATGAAGCTTGTATTTCTTCTTATATCAATTATGTTTTTATGATTGATATGAATGTAAAGCATAAATGATTAGTACATATAAGTTTGAATAAATTAAAGAAATTAGCCAACTTTGACTTATCTGAGTTTGAGGAAACATTTTTAATAAGTATGAAGCTTGTATATAAGATAAAATGACTAGAAAATTATTTCTTAAAGAAAGAATTAGGGTAACAATTCTATTAAAATCATTCGCACGGATATATGTAGAACTTTTAGAACAAGATCTCATCGTGAGAATATTTATTTTATAACCTTTATAGATGATTTTCTAGATATAGATATTTATATCTCCTAGGACATAAATCTAAGGTATTGGATATATTTAAAGAATATAAGTAGTAAGTTGAAAACCAATTAGGATAGACAATAAAAGTTTTAAGCTCTGATTGATGTGGTAGATAAATCTCCACAGAATTTTAGAATAATATAGAAACTTTGGTATTTTAAAACAAAATATCATATCCACGGCACCTCAATAAAATAATGTATCTAAAAGATATAACAATACTTTATTGAATATGATTGGGTTCATGTTAATGAATGTTTTTCTTCCTAGGACATTCCATGGAGAAACAATAAGTACAACCATATATATATATTAAATAGCATACCTTGTAAAGTTGTATTCTTTATACTATATGAGATGTGGTTTGAAAGAAAATCTAGCTTGAGTCATCTTTGGAGGTGGTGATCTATTACACATGTTAAGATTCTTAATTAGTTTATAGACAAAGTAGACAATAGGTCCTTGAGATGTATTTTTATTGGATAGTAGAAAGGTTCCAAATGATATAAATTTTATAACAAGGATTACGATTTAATAGAAAGTAGGGATGTTAAATTCTAAGAAGATATTAAGAATGGCATCCTCGAAAAGGATCATGGTTTATATATTGTAAACACCCCAAAATGAGAATGTTTTCAACAAACTCCTGAATTTCAGAAACCAACTCACAGCCTTGTTTTGAACTTTTAAACCCCCAAAATTTTGAAGTTTTAACCTTTTTTAGAAAATATTTCAAAATAAAGGTTTTAAATTCAAGTTAAAAAGCCTATGGATTTCAAAGCAGCTCAAACGGACAGGTGAAACCCGATCCAAATTCCAGTTCAATCTCAAGTCAAAAGTGAAGGAGAGGCCCAGCCTATCCGGATACAAGCGAGACAAAGGATCAAACCCGGTGTCCATTTCAAAAGTCAAATTCAGCTTCAAAAATGCAGAATGAAACCAAGACCCTGATGAAGCCGTTAAAAATCAAAGGTTAGGCCTATCAAAATAAAAATCAGGGTCCGTTGAAAAATCCGACATCGACCTCATTAAAAACAAGCCCGAGACGGGACTAGACAGATCAAAACTAAACGTCAAAAAGTCCTAAAAGTGAGAAATTGGCCTGTCAAAAGGACTCAAAAAAATACAACCTAAAATTGGGTCACCAAGGAACCGGAGCCCGCTCAAAAACCGTTCGTTTCATGTACCAAAGAAGGACTCAAAAAGAAAAGTTTTGATTGGATCTAGACTGACACTAGTTGAACCGAACCCACCTTGGGCTGAACGCAAGCACCTGGCCGAACCCATCTTGACCTGCACCAGCTGAACCGAACCCACCTTGGGCTGAAACCAAGCATCGAACCCCCTTTGACTGCACCTGAAATGGACTGCACCCTTGGAGCTGGCTGCACCTTGACCTGCAACCTTGAACCATATGACTAGCCTAGGAGGTGGCTGCACCTTGGAGTTGACTGCACTTGGCCGAACCACCTTAGAATGGCTGCACCTGGCCGAACTCCCCTTGAACTGCCTTGGAGACACTACACGGCTGCAACTTGGGCTGAACCCAAGCACCAAACCACACCTTGGGGCTGAACCAAAACTGCAACAAAGTGGGTTAACTCTTGACCGAACCACGAGCTCGATCGAAGGAAAAAATTGTAAGTTTTTTTTTAACTTTAATTTTAAATCGCTTTCTCTCTTAAATTCAATTCGGAATGGGGTTATAGTAATGGAGCAAAGCCTCCCCCCATTTTGTAATATTCTTGCATGAACATGATCGCAACTACGAGCACTTGAGTCTTTTTGCTCTTAACTGGTGGATGAACACGATCGCACCCACAAGCACTTGAGCCTTTTCGCTCTTATATGGTGGATGAACACGATCGCACCCACGAGCACTTGAGCCTTTTCACTCTTTACACTCACATGCACTTTAGCCTTTCCGCTCTCTGCCTCAATATACATTATAAACATTCTATACTTCAAACCCCTTTTATTCTTAAGCAAGTATACGTATTTCATTTGGTGTGAGTTTTACTTACGTGATCGTAGAGTGGCTACACTTAAAATTCGCGTGAGTTTACTTTCGTAAAAGTAGAGTGAAAGCACTTAAATTTGCGTGAGTTTACTTTCGTGAAAGTAGAGTAAAAGCACTTTAATTCGCGTGAGTTTACTTTCGTGAAAGTAGAGTGACATTACTTCAATTCGCGTGAGCTTACTTTCGTGAAAGTAGAGTGACAACACTTAAATTCGTGTGAGTTTACTTTCATGAAAGTAGAGTGAAAGCACTTAATTCACGTAAGTTTACTTTCATGAAAGTAGAGTGGGTGCAAATTTCAATTTGGGTGAGTTCGCATCATCGTTCTCAAAAAACCCAAAAGGATTTCTAGCATCTCTACATTCGCTCATCGCGTACAAATCACTCAAACGCTCGCTCAAAATCACGCTGAAACTAGGCCACACATCACACACACACCAAGCCTAGACAAATAAAACTTGCAAGAAACTTAGGGTCGTCCAACCCTTGTAATAAAAATTGGCAAAAAGTGCACAAACCGAATTCATTCAACACTTGTCATTCGAAGTAAATACTTGTTTGAAAAATTGAAGTTTCTAAGCACTTAAACCGACCTTTGAGCATCGGTTCAAGAAGGTTTAAAGCGAAAAGAGTCTGCTTGCCTACAATCGCCAAAGTCAAAAAAATATTTCAAAACCTTTGCTAGTTTGTGTAAGCTAGCTGGCACACTCGTGCAAGCGTAGGCATGAAAAGGTTAACTTCGAGTCTAATAACCTGGGAGTGGAAATTTTATAATTTTATCAAAAGGAATGAATTTGTAATTGAATTCATTGAGAAAAACCAAGTATGAAAATTTATAATTTTATCAAAAAGAATGAATGTCATAAGTTGTAAATGAGTTTTTAAAAAGAAATATAAAGTAGATAGAACGATCGACAAATATAAGGCGATGTTGGTTGCAAAAGAATTTTTACAAAAGGAGAGAACAAACTTTGTAGAAACATATTTCCTGGTTACGAAATTTGCATCTATTAAAATTATTCTGATAGTTTCTCCATTTTATGATGAATTTACATCAGTTAGATATAAAAAATGATTTTTTAAATAGTGATTTAGATGAAATCATTTATATGCAATAACCAAAAGGATATGTTATTGAAGGTTATAAAGATAAAATATATAGGTTGAAGAAATCTCTATATGTCCTAAAATAGTGACCTTGTCAATGGTGTTTCACTTTTCAAAATGTTAATTTAGAACTTGGGCTTGTGGGTAATGAACTTGATGACACTGTATATGTTGAGAATAATGGGAGTCACTTTATCATCCTAACATTATATGTAGATGACATTTTATTGACTAGGAATGATAATGAGATGATTGTCAAAACCAAGTTATGGTTAAACCGTAAGTTTGAAATGAAGGATATAGAAGAGGCATCCTATATTCTTAGTATAAAGATTTCTAGTGATAGAGAACCTAAAATTTTATGTTTGAGTTAAGAGATATATATTGATTATATTCTCAAGAAATTTAGAATGGGTCATTACAAACAAGTAAATACACTCGTTGTTAAAGAGGTAAAATTATGTAAGGCTTATTGTCTCGATAAGAAAAAACAAACCTAATATTTCTTATGCACAAGCTATGGGCAACTTGATGTATATTATATTGTATATAAGACTTGATATTAGTTTTATTATTGGTCTTGTAAAGTAATCTTGGTTGACAGTATTGGATAGTTGTGAAAATAATTCCGCGATATCATAAAGGAACAAAAGATTTAAAATTATGCTTTTAAGCAGATGAACTCAAAGTGGTAAGATAGACGGTGAATTTGCTAGAGAGAAAAGATAACAATAAGTCAACCTCGAGTTAAATATTCTTATTTAGAAGTGGTGTTATTTCTTAGGCTTGTAAGAAACATGATTGTCTAACATTGTTTACTCAAGAAGCTGAATATGTTGCTTGTAGTATGATTGCAAATGCTGTTTAGATAAGATGTTTCATACATGATTTAAAATTTGATATAGCCAATGAGTTAGTTATCATTTATTGTGATAGCACGACAGTAATTACTCTTATTAAGAGTGGAGCTATAACTCTAAAAGAAAGTATATAATGGTTAAATATCATTATATTTATGATATGCTCAAGATGAATAAGATATCTATATCTTCTATGCCAACTAATGGTATGTTGGCCGATCTCTTGTTTAAAAACATCTCTATAGATCTCTTTACAAAACATGTTATACACATGAGTTTGAGATATGCTTAGTGTCTTAGTGTGAAAGGACACTCTAATAATTGTTATGCCAAAAAAATGTATTGATTATGAAAAACCTATAACAGTTATAAGTTGCAATTCACCTATAATTGAAAATGGTACAACTTGGAAATATCTTAAATAGTGGGAGAAAAAAATTAATATATCGTAATTTTTGCTCAAGTGGCCAAGTGGGTAGTGAAAGTTTGGGGTGGCTACTTTCGGTTCCAATAGCTATATCCATAAAATGTGAAAAAAGAGCCCTCTTTTCGAATTTTATGAGATACTTTTCATAAAGATAAACATTTGAAAACAAAAAAATTGTTTTGCTTTATTGGAAAAGAAAAAAGACAACCAAAATCTCTCACATTGGATGTAAAGCGAGTATATGAACAATACTATGTTTGTTTACAAGGTGTGTGATATACACATAAAAAAACTTTCCTGCTATAAAACTCTGTATGAGTAACCGCGACCTGTCTCAATCTTGTTCCTCTCTTTTCCCTTTGCTTCTTCCTTGTCTTCAGCTGCACATCCAATGACATGAGGCATGTTGGAACTGTTCACAGACCACCTGAACACCTTAACCATTTCTATTTCGTTATCTAGTATCAACTCCTCCGCCGTAGTAGGTGAAAGGTGAATACACCATTCTCTTTGAGGAACTTACAGATCACTTAATGACGAGTACCTTGTAGAGTTTTGCAGATTGGTGTTCATAATGCAAAACGTGAACCAGGGATTGATATGATATTCATCAGTCAGATATAAACTCTTTTCCTTTTCGTGGTGACAACGGGCCGGGAAGTCGGGTACAAACGCCCTGTCAATCGAACTCATATGAGTCGAGAGCCCTGCTGGGTGGGTTAACTCCCTAAGTGCATCGCTTGAGGGCCTTGTACATAACTGGAACTAAGAACAAAAATCCGCGCATACACACACTATCACATACGTATTTAAACACACATAAATAAATAAATTTTAACTAAATAAATAATAACACTGTGAAAATCTAAAACTTTATCACTAAGCAGTTACATGTATTTCTTGGATCCCCTACTTTCTGAAAAGATCACGAGCAGCACAGAGGGAATCAGACATTTGTCTGTCGTTTGCAATATTGGTGTTCATTTATTCTTTTTGCCTTTTATTCTTAGTTTTGAGAAAGCCATTTGAAGTGGGGAAAGGTATAGTCGTCAGAATTGAACTGAACCAGTCAAAAAGTATTTATTCTGTGAAACCGGTCGGCTCAAAATTTTATAATATTTTAATTCTAATTTTTTTTTCTAGTGATTTTGCTATTTATTTTGAACACTGACAAATATGCATGGATGCAATGAGCTGCTTCATATTAACATACACGCAGGGCTGTTGACAGGTCGGATATCATGTGGGTACCGCTAAATATAGACCTGGATTTCTGGGTTCTATTACCAGCCTGACCTGCAAAAATCATAATGTATTGGGATTCTATCTTTGGTCATCAAACTGTTCCAAATCTTTAAAGAAAACATGCAAATGAATATACTACTGCTAGAAAAAATAAGTAAGACGTTTAGGTGAATTTGTGGCCATATGGAAAAACACCAAATGCATAATGAAGTTAATAACACTAATAACTATTAAAACTTGCTTAAGGTAGTTGGAACATCTAAAGAGAAGGTTCCATCGAGTTTTGAGAAGATGGCTGATATGAAAAACAAGACACAATCACTTTAAGTGAGTCCAGTTCTTAAAATGATGAAAACTTGATCTTTATTTTTCTAATTAACTGCTAATGGCCTAACTCCAATTTCCAGTTCTTAAAATGTATTGGGATTCTATCCTTCAGCAACTAGACCAAGATTTTCAATTTCCGGCTGCATACCACAGCTAAATTCCTCATCATCAATAATCCAGTCGGCTCCAGGCTTTGAACAAGGTCTTCCTTTTGTTACCACGTTATCGAATGTAGTCCACTTATCAAAAGGAATTGGTCCCTCGTTCAGTAAAGTTTTCCAAAGCTGAATCTCAGTGGCAAAGTTAGTCAGGTTTTGAAACAAAAGGACAGTTTTTCCAAGTTGGAGCCTATAGTACTGACCATGTTATGTAAAGTCTAAACCATGCCTTGCAAAAGGTAGAAAGTTTCTCCATATTGCTAACATCGGTTGTTATCTTGCAATCTTCAAATGTTTACGTTTCATTACCAGAGTTGCACTGTGAAAGGTAACATATGCCTAGATGTGCAATACCGAGGCCAACGTTCACTTCCGCAGAGTACTTGCATACCTAATTTGAGAATGTGAGGGTCACAACGAAAGTGAATATATATACATATACATATATAAGTCTCTCTTTCTCTCTCTCTCTCTCTCCCACACACACACATTGCTGTATGATTGGTTACCTTTAGAATCCTATTCCTGCTGATGATCGAGTCGGCTGACGCTCCGGATCATTACTTTAAGAGCCGCTTTATAGTTCTCTATTAGGTTTTGGACTACCTTGAACTAGAAATGCAGAATCTTTATTGTCCCATGGTAATTGGATTATTAGTTGATTAATTTATTGGATAATTTAACTAGCTAGCGTTTCCATTTGACCGAGGAGTTCACATGGAAGAGGACTCATACTTAACTTGCCAACTACTACCATATACGTTTGTTCTGAGATTAATCCGCTTAGGAACAGGAAAACATGGAAATGGTGTATCCACTTACAACCTGCTATTTCCGAGAAGCATTCACATGTAAGTATTGTGCATCAATTTGTGATGTGTTCCAATCCTTGTGTTGACAACCTCCTTGTCCGCCCGGAAAATTTCCCTCAAGATTCAGGCGGCCCGCCAAGAGGGGTCATTGATCGACTGACATTTAATCCATTTACACAGTCAAAGAGGTGTCATCGAGTAGCCGATGCCGACTAGTTATCTCACGATCGAGCTACCGGTTTTAAGGAAACCCATGCAAGTTAGTCGACTGATTACGGAAGGGTCCCTCAGCTTCGATAAGAACGGTACCCCAAAGATGTGCCATGCTCGAACCCCGTGTAGTGAGATGTATGATGAATACAATAAGTTTGCGAATCAGAGAAATTACAAGAAGACGATTGGCCAAGAAAGCTTTTTATTAACTAGAAAAGGAAACGGTGCGTCAAGAAACAAAGAAACGACGAGAAGAAATATATTCACTGAAGTCGTAAATAGTTGCACATCTCAATCCAAAAGAGACGGCAGAGATTATGGGATTCATGTAAACCCAGTGAATCCACATCTCTAGTCGCTCATACCATCTATTTGCCACCCAGGTGACTGCGAGACATAGCCATCACCAGTATCTTTTCTCTCAAAGAACCCACCAACACCTAGAAGCTATGTAAATGGTTGCACCGTCCCAATTAGTGGTCCAACGAAACCAGGCAGGATAGCATGTGGAGACCTTAGCCGTATCTTGCGGAAGATCGTCCACTGAAGCATTTATACTCATTCAGCTATTGCGTGCACATCACAAGTTTCTTTTACCTCCATCGCGTGATCTTGGGGTTTGAGCCGTTTGGCACAAAAAAAATGCATGCAAGATCAAACACACTTTGGGGAATCTTATCCTTAGCACAGAGTTTCAAGATGATTTCAATACAACCACCTTCCATGCAAAAGCATCCTCCTTTTCGTATTGAAAGATCTAGTGCGGATATCACGCTCTTTTGTAGGTTTCCAAATCAATAAGCTATTGACTCGGTTTTGTTCGCTAATCCTTTTGTTTGACTATCGAGGGTCCCAAAGGTAGGATTACTATTTGTCTTCTTGAGGCAGTTGTAGTTGTCTTAATCAAATGCATCTCACTATGATGGAAGAGTGATAGAGATGTTAAAATTAACACTTTTAGATTGGATTTTAGAATTCCTCTTTTCTTTTTTTGCAGCACAATCATACAAAGTTTAACTTTTCTTTGTCGATTGGCAAGCTGGGTGGCAGGCAGACCCTTGTGAGAAACACACACCTTACTTACCTAGTGATTGAACTCGAGACCACCAGTCAGATAGCCCAAATGTACCTTTCTCTACGCGTTTCCTGGTGGCCAAGTTTAACCCAACGCTAACTCATTAGCTGGTGATCCGTTGGACAAATACCAAGCTTTCCAGCGTTTGCTCAACGGCAGGGTGCTCTAGCACCGTTGCTGCTGGTGGGGAGTTCGACTCGAAGAGGGTGCATGTGTGGGTGTTAGGCTTCGGCCTCCTCTTGTAACCAGAAAAGAATACACCAAGCTTACACTATATTAAAGTTTAGCTAAGAAGATTAACTCATAGGAAATACAGGGTTGGACAACTTTTCCCTTAAATTTGGCTAAGAAGACCTTCAATATTAAAGTCTAGCTTAAAATATTCTGGTCGACGTTACCAAAACCAAACTTTAAGCGAGTCCATCTGTTTCCAATTTATCAAATTTACTCGGAACAGAGCATTGCTCTGACGCTAAGCTGCGGAGAGTGTGAGAATAGACGCATGTAATGACGTCGTTGAAACAATACTCGTGACATTGAGACGAGGTGGCCATTAGCGCCAAAGGATGTCACGTTATTTTTCTCTCAGTAGAAGAGTATGGCTTCCATAAGCTTTTATGACAGTAATGTGCTTAGAAATATAGAATATTTCAATTTTGGTAATACCATGGACATTGACTTTTTATCCCAATTTTGACAGTGAAGACGTCTATTAGTCAAATTTGAAGTTGGCAATAAGTAGCTCCTTATTTAAAGTCTTTTGAGCAAAATTACAGCATCTCCCGGATCTTTGGTTTCAACAATTTTGACCTGTATATGTGAAATTCATATGCCTTCCAATAATTCCCATTGTAGAAGGTGATCTGAATTTGATTCGTCTATGGTCAAGTCTTCTTGTAGTCTGGAATTGGCAACCAGACTATGATTGGGCTGTGATCATCCCCCTGAGCTGAGTATACCTTAAGCAAAGGACCATTGTTTTCCTTTTTGGGTGGAACCTTAGCTTCTTCCTATGTCTTGATCTTTGTACTTAGCTCATCAACCTGTTCATCAGTGGATTAATTAATAAACTTTCAGAAAGAAACGCCAAGTTACAATTACCAAAGTTAGATGGTGATGCATTCGATTTCCCGAAGTTACTTCTAAGTGAACTGGATATAAGTTGTTCAATCGCGCACTATGTTTACAACGATGTAAATCTTGAGTTCAAGATCAGCAGATTTCGAAGCTAAATTAACGGAACACAAGCAGCAAATCTGTAAAGGTTTGTCGACTTGTACAATGTATAATGAGTATAGCTTAAACGCCACATATGTGGTTCGACCTGCAGTGGATCTTGAGAGAGTGAATATTAATTTAAAGATTATGGCCTTACGACAATTACTAAAACCAAATATTTGCAAGAAAAACTCATTCAAGTTTCAAGTTACGTCATTTACGTGATAGAAACACCTGAACAATGCGTTAAATAACATTTATTAACAAGCTTACACTAGTTGAGCTGATCCCAATGGGTAGCTCATCTTGCAGTGGAAGGGCTCAAATAAAACCAGTTTATGTGCTGAGTGGGAGTGATTTGTTAATTTGTGAGGCCTATGCATGAGGCAGTAAAATGCTCAATTCATTCGGGGGCGGGGGGGGGGGGGTTGGGGGCACTGCAACGTTAAAAAAAATTCAAATCCTGTCAATGTAACTTAGAGAATCAGATCACCTTTAAGGAGTTGTTTTGTAACTAATTACAGATGAATTATCAACACTATTCTCGATTTGGGTTAAGCACAGTCTTGTCCTTGTCATGAACCAAAAGGCCGGTCTACTGATATAAAGAGGGGAAGACACAAATGAAGAATATGCTCGAAATCTTTTAAAAAAGCAAATCCAAGGGAACTGCCTTTGTGAAAAGCATGATGTACTGCAACCTTTACTATGAAATAAAAATCAAGCATTTTAAAACATTTAAGTGACAGAGTGTGTGTGCTGTGTCTATGCGTTTCTTAAAAGCATGATAGAAATGCTATTGGATCGAGCATTTTAGGACTTCTAAGAAGGAAAGATAAAGACTTTTAAGAAAGGAGGGTATATACAGGGAGAGAGTACAAGGTAGCTTACTTAGGTGCTATCAAATTCAAACAAATCTCAACTTGGTAAAGACTTTAAGAAAAAAGGGTATATTTATAGAGAGGGAAATTGGTACATGTAGCAAACTTAGTTGTTATTAAATCCAAATACATCTCAATCTTAATCTTTGATGATAGATGATTAAAATTTGAATTTAAAAAATAAAGTGACTTAAAATATAACTATAAAAAGAAGACATGTACTTTTTGCTTTTAAATTCAAATTTCAACCATCTATCATCAAATATTAAAGTTGAGATGTGTTTGAATTTGATAGGACCTAAGTGTGCTTGTATGTGCCAATTTTCTCTCTATCTCTCTATATATGTGTATAATAATGTATTTATATAAGTGTGCTAGCACATACCAGTTTCTCTCTCTTTATATATATACCGTTTCCAGTCAAATGTTGCATTACGCAAGGATTATAAAAATCTGCTATGAATGGAAAGGTTCGGTTCCAACGAATGGATCTGACCTGATCTGAGTTTATCATCACTTGATCGTGGAGAGCTGGTAAACGAACCAAGCTACTCATGGCTCGGCTTGATTCTGCTTCCAAGTAACTCGTTGGTGCTTGGTTACTGTAGAATACGTGCCAAAGCATGCTTGTTATGTTTTATGAGCCGAGCACAAACATAATTTGTTCATTTCTTCTCTGCTCGTGCAGAGCTTATTTACAACTGGACGTACCACGCTGTTGTAAAGTATATGCGTCAGGAAGAGTAGTGCATGAAACTCTTTTGAAGAACCGAGGCAAAAGAAAGCAGGTAACTTCACGGAAGAGGAAAATAGGTCTGTGTGTTTGGCCTCGTGATCTTTCTTCTTACACTGAAAATCTAGGGTTATGAATTCGTTTGGATGGTGGGAAAAATAGAGAAGTGTCTTCCGCCATCGACCAGTCGGTAGGATTTTCAATTTCTATTCTTTTTCTCATTATCTCCTTCTTTTGGGATTACTTTGTCCTCATTGCCTTTCAAAACTCTTTCTTTTCTTAATCCCTTGTTTTGTCTTTTCTCTTTAACGTCCCTTTCATTCCATTATTTTCTTTGTTCTAATCTTTATCAATTTTTCTCCAATTTGCAGCCTCCGTGAGTCCTGCAAACTTCCCCACCATGAGCCTCCGTAAGACTTTTTAATGGGGAACACCTTCAGTTCGGCCCTGTTACGAGCCACCCGCGGACATGTTCGCAACAGGCATCGTTCCTACTTAAACGAGCACAAGCTGAGAAAATGTGTAATGAGCCATGTCATGCCTTTTTGGCGTGTTTGGTTCATCCGGTTTGATTACCAGCCCTCCAAGTCTCGAGTTCTTTTATATTCTGACTAAATTGGTGCGTACTTAGACAGGAATTTGCGATATTAGAAAGCAATAGAACACGACCGATATTGATAAAAACATAGGATTACATGCATAAATAAATAAGATGTAATAATCATAAACATACTTATATAAAAAACAACGGTAGATCCAAAGAAATTCATTAGAAACAGTACAGGAACAAGGAAAGGAAAATAAAATAAATAAAGAAAAAAATGAAATCAATAAAGAGAACTTATCTTTTAGAGTTGTTCATACGGACTTGCCTTAGAGAAATCCGTCTTTCATTATTGAGTATGTATGGATGTCAATACCTTTTTCTCAGGATAAAACGAACATACAATAGGAGCACGTACCTACTTGAGCCACGTTCAACCACGCCTAAGCTAAATGAAGAGCAAAACAATCATATAGAAAGAGGAAAATGAAGAGCAAAGACAAGAGGAGAAAGAGTGTAACGGCTTATTAGAGTAGCCTTAATCTTGTTTTATAAATAAATTATGGATCTTGGATTTGATCTTTCACTTATAATTGTTCCTGCATACGATTCATTTGATAATTCTCAAACCCAAGCGCAAGCCCAAGGCGGGCACGTGTACTTGTGTGGTCATTCATGTCCTCCCCAAACTCTTTTAACTAATGTTCATGACCTATCAACTATATAAAAGGACACGTGAGATTCCTTCACCTATCAATATGAGATTAAACTTTGTCTCTTTGTCTTCTCATGCACAAGTCTCTTTGTGAATAACTCATAGGTTTTACTCTTATCCTCAACCTAGATTTCTTAACTAGAATTATTTCTAGACCTTTAGTCAAAGGATTAATTATATTATCTTTGGATTAAACAAAATCAACAGCCATAACCCCATATAACAAAAATACTCTTACATACTTAAGGTTGGCTTAAATGTGTCTTTTTTGTTTTTTGTTGTAATTAGAACTACTTATTTTAGTAGTGATAGTCATGCTATCATAATCTATTGAAATTACATAAAGTAATTTCTTTACTATAGGTAAACTAAGCCATTTTATTTTTATTTTAGTCTTATCCAAAGCATACAATTTTACCTCAAAGGTATAACAAGTTAATACGGTCTATTTCTTTGATTTCTATATGACAATACCACCACCTATAAGAAACACATATTCAATTACCCAATTACTTTTAGAGTTTTTCATGATTGAGCTAACATCCCTATATCTTTCAAAAATATAAGAATGTTTCTCATAATGCGGCTTAAGAAAAACAATTTTCTTTAAATAACAAAACTTTGTCTAGATTTTTCCAATAAGTTCTATTGTGACAACTAGTATATTTAGAGATGACAAAAGCAATATTCAATCATATACAGTTGGTTAGATATATGAAACTACTTATAATCTAAGAGTATTATAACTTATAGACAATAATAAAATAATCATTCTTATGCAAGGCTTTCGGTAAATCATATGAGGTCTAAACAAGTATATACTTTGTATATTTGAATATCTCAAAAACTTTTTCAATGGTAGTAAGACTGAGAGATTATTATATTATTAGTAAACCTTATGATTTTAAGCCCTCAAATCACATTAACTATAAACATATCTTTCATCTCAAATCTATGTATAAGTACAAAATGATGAATGCATCATTGATAGACTTGTAGTATACACACTTTCCAAATTCATTTGAAATGAAGCTAAAAGATTATATGACATAATTAAACTTTTCATGTCATTATTTAGGTCTTTTTCAAACCATATAATTATTTAACAAATTTACACACTTTAGACTCATTCCCATGAGCCACAAATCTCTCTAGTTGATCCATATAAATTTTCTCATAAAGGTTACCGTGTAGACAAGTAGTCTTTACATCCATTTGGTAGATTGTGAGATCATATTTGGAAGCAAGTGCTATAAATACTCATACTGTGGTCATAGAGGAAATAGGAGAATAAGTATCAAAATAATATATTTATTCTTTTTGTATATATCTCTTGGCAATTGACTTGACCTTGTACTTATTGCTTATCCCATTTACATTCAATTTCATCTTAAAAATCCATTTGAAACTCATTATAGAATAATTAAGAGGCAAATCAAACAATTCTAAAGTTTTATTAGAAAGAATTGATTTGATTTTATCATTAACAACTTTCTTTCAAAACATAACTTTAGGTGAGGTCATAGCCTCATGGAAGGTAACTAGATCATCCCCAACATTAAAGATGACAAAGTCACTTCCAAAATCTTTTGATATCCTAAGTCTTTTACTTTTTCTAGGTTCAGTTATTTCTTCAAAGTTCTTTGGTCTAAAAATAATAGATTAGAGTCACCCCTACATTACTCATCCTTTACACAAAATCGAAAATAGAACCAATGGTAGGATTAGGATCTACAAAAGATATAATTTAGGACACATTAATTTTGATAAAAAATACATTCTTAAATAATGTAACTTCATAGAGCTCAATAATCGTGTTGCCTTTATACGAGATATATCATGTCTAACGATCAAGAATGTCAATAATAGTTTTAGGTTCCAATTTCTTTCTCTTATGTTAAGGGGTAAGTATCTTTGCAAGACGCCCTATACTTTAAGATATTTGATATTGGTCTTTCGATCTTTTCAAAGTTCAAATAGACTACTTTTTATATTCTTATGAAAAATATAAAGTACTTTGTCTAGATTTTTCCAATAAGTTCTATTGTGACAACTGGTATATTTACACATGACAAAAGCAATATTCAATCATATACAGTTGGTTAGATATATGAAACTACTTATAATCTAAGAGTATTATAACTTATAGACAATAATAAAACAATCATTCTTATGCAAGGCTTTTGGTGATTCATATGAGGTCTAAACAAGTATATACTTTGTATATTTGAATATCTCTAAAACTTTTTCAATAGTAGTAAGACTGAGAGATTATTATATTATTAATAAACCTTATGATTTTAAGCCCTCAAATCACATTAACTATAAACATATCTTTCATCTCAAATCTATGTATAAGTACAAAATGATGAATGCATCATTGATAGACTTGTAGTATACACACTTACCAAATTCATTTGAAATGAAGCTAAAAGATTATATGACATAATTAAACTTTTCATGTCATTATTTAGGTCTTTTTCAAACCATATAATTATTTAATAAATTTACACACTTTAGACTCATTCCCATGAGCCACAAATCTCTCTAGTTGATCCATATAAATTTTTTCATAAAGGTCACCATGTAGACAAGTAGTCTTTACATCCATTTGGTAGATTGTGAGATCATATTTGGAAGCAAGTGCAATAAATACTCATATTGTGGTCATAGAGGAAATAGGAGAATATGTATCAAAATAATATATTTATTCTTTTTGTATATATCTCTTGGCAATTGACTTGACCTTGTACTTATTGCTTATCCTATTTACATTCAATTTCATCTCAAAAATCCATTTGAAACCCATTATAGAATAATTAGGAAGCAAATCAAACAATTCTAAAGTTTCATCAGAAAGAATTGATTTGATTTTTTCATTAACAACTTCCTTTCAAAACATAACCTTAGGTGAGGTCATAGCCTGATGGAAGGTAACTGGATCATCCTCAACATTAAAGATGACAAAGTCACTTCCAAAATCTTTTGATATCCTAAGTTATTTACTTTTTCTAGGTTCAGTTATTTCTTCAAAGTCCTTTGGTCATCACTCATCCTTTACACATTATCGAAAATAGAACCAGTGGTAGGATTAGGATCTACAGACGATACAATTTAGGACACATTAATTTTGATAAAAAATGCGTTCTTAAAGAATGTAACTTCATAGAGCTCAACGATTGTGTTGACTTTATACTAGATATATCATGTCTAATGACCAAGAATGTCAATCATAGTTTTATGTTCCAATTTCTTTCTCTTATGTTAAGGGATAAGTATCTTTGCAAGACGCCCTATACTTTAAGATATTTGATATTGGTCTTTCGATTTTTTCAAAGTTCAAATAGAGTACTTTTTGTATTCTTATGAAAAAATCTATTTAGAATATGAAAAATTGTATTAAAGGCTTCTCTCTATATGTATTCAGATAAGTGATATAGAACATTGTAGTTGTAGGCGTAAAAATTTTCACTCCTGGTTTGAGACCTAGAATGAACCTCTTCGTACCTAAGTTCGTTTCTAAGGGCGTACCAGCTAGCTTGCTCAAGCTAGCAAAGATTTTTGAAATATTCTGACTTTTCTAGCGATTGTGGGTAAGCAAGATCTTTTCGTTTAAACTTTTTTGAACCGATGCTCAAGGGTCAGTTTAAACGCTTAAAACTTCGTTTTTACAAAACTTTGACAATACTAGTGTTCGAAGAATTCGATGTATGCCTAGTTTGCAAGTTTTATTACGACTTTGGATGAACCTAAGTCTTTAGAGTTTTAGCTATTTAGGCCTGATATGTGTGTGTACATGTGGCCTATTTTTAATGTGGTTTGAGCATAGATTCGGGGCTTTTTTGAAAGCTAACGGATGCAAGGATGCAAAAGCTTTTCGGGTTTTGAGATGATGATGTGAGCTAGGCTCGAATTGAAAGGGCAACTCACACAACTTTCAATGTAAATTCCCAAAATTGAAGTACAACTCACGCAGCTTAATGTAAATACCCGAAATGTAAAGCAACTCGCGCGACTTAAATATAAATCCACACAAAGGGAAATGCAACTTGACGTGAAGTAAACTCACACAACTTGAAAATATATAAATATGTTGTATCCTAAGAGCGGAAAGGCTCAATGTGTGTGAGTGTGAAGAGTAGAAAGGATCGAGTGCTTGTGCGTGCTTTTCGTGTGAAATTGAAATGACAACTCACACAACTTTCACTAAAGTAAATGCCCGAATTGAAATATATACTTTAGCTTAAGAGCGGAAAGGCTCAATGTGTGGTTGTGTAGAATTGAAATGACAACTCACACAACTTTCACCAAAATAAATACCCGAATTGAAATATATACTTTAGCTTAAGAGCGGAAAGGTTCAATGTGTGTGGTTGTGTAGAATTGAAATGACAACTCACATGATTTTCACTAAAGTAAATACCCAAATTGAAATATATATTTTAGCTTAAGAGCGGAAAGGCTCAATGCACGCGTGTGTGAGTGTGAAATTTAAATGACAACTCACACGACTTGAATGTAAATACCCAAATTGAATTGCAACTCACACAGCTTTCACTAAAGTAAATACCCAAATGGAAATATATTCTTTAGCTTAAGAGCAGAAAGGCTCAAGGTGTGTGCAATCGTGTGCAATATAAGAGCGGAAAGGCTCAAGTGCATGTGGGTGAACTTTGTGTGCAATTAAGAGTGCGAGAAGGCTCAAGTGCACGTGTGTGGATGTGTATCAAGCACAAATATTACATTTTGGGGGGAGACTTCGCTCCATTATTACAACCCCATATCGAATTAAATTTATCTTAAGCGAGTAATGTAAAACCGAATGTAAATAAACACTTATAAGCGGTCGGTTTTGCCTCTCGAGTCGCTCGGGTCCGTCCTCCTTGGCAGCCACGAGATAGGTCTCCCTAGGTGGGTTTTGACGTGAGAGTTAAGAGTGGGGTTTACTTGGGCATGGCCAAGCAGGTTTGGCTTTGTATGGGCTGGATTCGACCAAGGCTTAGGTTTAGGCAAGTCCTAGCTAGGTGAGGTTGGGCTGGGCCGTGGGATGTGGTATGGTGTGACAGGGTGCTGGCCGGCAAGGTGTGTGTGATACACGGCAGGTGCACGACTGAAGATGGTGCAGGCCGGCAGGGTTGTGCGCAGCAGGCGTGCAGGGTGCTGGAAAGTGTGCAGGCTAGGGGTTGTGAGGTGAGGTGTAGCGAGGGCGTGTTGGTGCGGTAGGGGGGATGTGTGGCACGGGAAGGTGGCAGGCTGTGGGTGTCGTTGGGGCAGTAGGGTGTGTGTGACCCAGGAAGGTGGCAAGCTGGGGGTGCAGGTCGTGAGGCGCGGGAAGGTGGCAGGCTGGGGCAGCAGGGGTCGTGAGGTGCGGGAAGGTGGCAGGCTGGGGGTGCGGGTCGTGAGGCGGTGAAGTGCTGGTTGGGATGTGGCTGGTGCGGGGGTATTGGTGAGGCGGTGGTAGTGGAGTCGGCGGGTGGGGCTAGTTAGGTATTTAATGGAGTCGGTTTGGGGTGAGAGTGGTTCAGCTAGGGTGCGGTTTGGTCAAGGGAACTAAGTCTAGGCTAGGTTTAGTTTAGGTCGATTTGACCAAAAGGGCTAGGTCTAGGCTAGTTTTGAGTTAGGTTTAGTGGCTAGGTTAGGGTTAGGTTTAGAGACCTACCTCTTGGAGCCAAGTCCACCCTTTTATAGCCCTTGATCCATGCCATTCTTTATATTGGTGTAGCCCTTGGTTAGGTCTCGGTTCACACAAGGTTCGAACCCACACCCTTGATCAAGCCCATATGGCTAGCCCACTTGAAAAAGTCAAGCCCACCATTTTTCTCTCTCTTACTTTATGCACTCTCCCAAGCCTCTCTCTCCAAATTCACGTGAACTTGCACCCCCCTTACCGGCAAGGGGGTGGGTCTTGGGTTTGGATCTTGGATTTGGTTTTTATGATCAAAATCCGATCCAAACACTATTTGGGTCTGGATCTGGATATTTATATCCAGATCCAATCTAATTTTTTGTTTCTTCAGTCCTTCTTGGCGTTTTGAGATAGGCAGTTTTTGCGGGCCCTAGCTTCATCAGTGCGTCGTCTTGGGCTGGGTTTTTCTCAACCTCTTCGTCCGATCGTCTTCTCACCTTTTGGACTTCGTTTTATCTGATTTTTGGTATTTCAAGCTTGGGCTTGGATTTCTGATGGCTTTGTCGGTGTTTGGGCTTTTGCATTTTATATTCCAGGGTTGAAGTCTGCTTCTAGCTTGGGTTCTTCTTTTGCTTTTTTGCATGTTTTCATCAAGCTGGGTTGAACTCTCACCTTTTGACCTGCTTTTTGGAGCTGCTTTTCAATCAGGCTCAACTTGCTTGCTTTGGCTGTTTTAAAAGATTGGGACTTGGCCTAAGTTTAAGAAAACCTATATTTTGAAAGAGTTTTTGACAAAAGTTTAAAACTTTGGAACTCCTGGGTTTTGGAAGTTCAAAATTGGTTTTGAAATGGTTTTACAAACCAGGTGTTTGTTTTGGAAAAAATTTGATTTTGGGGTGTTTACAGTAGTAAAACATTAACCATATCACACAAAATTCTATTTTTTCATTCAGTTATCCTATTAGATTGAAGTGAATAAGAAATAGTAACATCATGTATAATATAGTTATTTTGATAATATTCTTGAAATAGGTTTGAGGTATACTCTACTCTCCTATCATAGCTTAACCGTTTATGTATCCTACCAATTTATATTTGTGTCTCATTTCCAAAATCTTAAAACTTTTTTAAAACTTTACCTTTACTTTTTATCAAGTAAATGTAAAAGTATTTGCTACAATCATCAATGAATATAATGCAATATCTTTTGTAATCTCTAGTTGTCATTCCATTGAATTCAAAAATATCATTATGTACCAAATCAGAAAAATTGGATTTTTATCATTTGTATGGAATAATTTCTTAGGTTGCTTCGCTTGCACACAAATACTATATTTATGCTTTCTATTTATGACAATCTTAGAAATAAAATTCAAATTCATCATTCTTTTTATAGAATCAAAATTAACATGACTCAACCTCACATGCCATATATCATATGATTCAATATTATAAGCAACAGAAGAAGAAGAAGAAGTAAATACTTTATTAACATTAAAATTCATACAAAATACTTTATTAACATTAAAATTCATACAAAACTCAATAATATATTTTAAATGAATTTTAAACAAATCCTCTATATCACATAAATAATCCTTCTCAAAAAAATGCCTACTACTAAGTCGTATAATTACAACTTTATTATATAAACAATCTAACCTTAAACCTTTCCTAACTAAAATTAGACCACTGAGGATATTTTAGCGAATGGTTGAAATATGTCTAACTCCCTAAAGAGATAGGATATTTCTCGAAAGAAACTTTAAATCTATATGTCCTTCATCCTTGATTTTAGGAGTCAAATGATCTCCTAAGATCACAGTTCTATCATAGACGGCCTATTATGACACAAATAAGGATTGGTTAACACATACATATATGTTTACTTTAATGTTCGTAACCCCTCAATGGTTGTAGGTTTCTTGGTTTTTTTTGTGAGAAAGTTCCTAACCAATGTCCAACCTTACCACAAATTCAATACGGTTTGTTTTAAGGTTTCTTTTGGATCTTAGCCTTTGGTTTGGACTTTTGCCTATTTTCTCTTAAGATCACTAATGTGTCTCCTTTTGAACATCAGTTGAGCCTAAGGACTATCAACAGGCATAATCCGTTTTTAGCTTATATGTTTTTTCTCTATTGCTATGTCCACCATGAGATCAACTATGATCATCTTACCCTTTTCATATTTGAGATATATATCAGAGCCCTCTAAATACTTAAGAAACTTCTTAACAATAAATATAACAATAAATTTATCAAGAAGCTCCATCTCAGCTTCCTTCAAACTAAGGCATAGAAACTCAAACTCATGTGCATGCTCGATCTTAGATTTCTCCTCCACCATTTGATATTTAAGAAACTTGGTCATGGAATATTTTTCAAAACCGAAGTCATCAATATTGTATTTCTGATTCAAGGCAGCTCATAGATATTTCACTATCATGGAAGGGAAAGAACTATATATGTCGAATAATACATTTGATAGTGTTGATAATATTCAACAGCGACACATGGTGTTCTTATTCTACTCAGTGATTTTATTCAAACTTTTAGGGTTCATATCATTAGGTTGGGGACAATCTAACTCGATAAATATATGCAATCTTAACATCGTCAGTCAAATTTTTGTACATTGTTGTCGGTATTTAAAGTGGGGCTAGCAATCTATGCTGACATTAAGGTTAAATCGACCTTATGTTGGAGAGTAGCAAATGATGATATGTTTATCATGAATGTTGATTTCTCAAAGATTGTTGGTTAAAATGTTATAAACATGCTTGTATCAATAATAGCAGCAGTTCCAAAGAAATCCAATACAAATAGTGGAGAGGAAACAACTAAAGTAAAACAAAATCAATAAGGAGAACTTATATGTTTGAGTCGTATGGAAAACTTTCCTTAGAGAAATCAACATCTTGTTGTTGGGTACGCATGGGCAGCAACACCTTTTTCCTAGAATAAAATGAATATACAGCAAGAGCACATACCTTACTTTAGCTGCCTTCAATCATGCGTAAGCCAGGTAGAGAGCAGAATAATCACTGTAGAGAGGGGAAAATGCAAAGAAAAGGAAAATGAGAGGAGAGAGAGTGTACGAGTAATTGTTGATTAGGAAAGTCCTAATCCCGTTTTGTAAATAAAATGATGGATCTCATATCTCGGATCTCATCCTTCGCTCATAATCGTTCCCGTATAGGATCCATTTAATCATTATATCATAATTTTTTTTGTAAAAATAGATAGGCCGAAGATAATTCCCAATTTTCATAGCCAAGCCTGACCTGACATGCATATGTGTGGTCATCTATATCCTCCCCAAGCTATTTCAACTATGCTTCATTTTATATAAAAGGATACGTGGAATTGTTCCACCCATCAACCAACATGCGGCTATACCATATCTTTTGGCCTTCTCATGCACAAGGCCCTTACTCACATGTGACCTTTTATACTATAAGACTTTCACATTTATCAAAGATCACATAAATTTTTAGAGATACTTCACATGAGCTAAATGTAATTAATGTACATGGGTTTGTATCCATACAAAGTTAAAAGAAATTGTCTTGTGTCTGGATTGACTTGTAACGGACAAGAATACAAAATGACGTTAATCTAACAATTTGGATGATGATATTGGAAACGGGTCAAGACGAAGCTATGAAAATGAATTTACAACGATAAGAATACTCTTATTATTATTGTTATTCTTGTTCTAGTTAGATTCATGAATGCACACTTGAAGAAAGTTTAAAATTCACAAGCCAACAAGCGACTAGTTTATTAATTAGTTAGTTTAGAGCCTTGATATTGTTTGACGCTAACGTCTCCTACTTTCCGCAAAGCTGTCTAACTCAATACAGCTTTATCTTTTTTTTTGCTTCGTGATTGTTGTTAGATTTCCATTTATTGGAGGGATTGGAAGTTTCTCAAGGTATAGAGTTTCTAACATAAAACTACCCATTGCTTTCTACGGTCACAAGAAATTTCTTTCAGTAAAATAGCCTACAGTTATACTATAGTCATTGTCTTTAGAGCCCGTTGCTACAACCCGAGTTGTCCTATAGCCCTCAATTCTAACCATCATCCATGACTTTTATTTTTCCAAACTTACGGTGAGGTGGATGACTGACCATCCTCAATGTAGATGAAACTTGACATAGTCGGTCCCAGATCTCATGGAACCAAGAACTGGAACTGAGTTGGGACCGAGCCAATTCTGGTTCTGCTCGAGTCTTAATCTATATGAGACCAAAAAAATGCAAAAGATGTTGAGCTTTCCAACAAAAAAAAATCAACGAAACCAGCAGGTTCGAAATGCTGGTTTTGGTTTGATGAAAAGTGGAACCGGAACCAACTGGAGTGTCCCACGGTTTTGGATCCAGTTTGACCAATTGCAGTTCCTGGACCTCTGCAGTTCCAAATCGACCATGTCTATATCTAACCGCTATAAAAGAATGTAGGAAACCCAAAACACATGTTAAAGAACCAGAAAGTTCTTTGAAATTAAGTATATTTCATATTAGGCTTTATGGTTGGAAGGCTGTCAAAACATTAACTGAAAGGACTTCGACTAGGATAGGGGACACTTACTTCTACGTAAGCGGCAAATAGTCGATGGTTCTATCCTTGAAGTAAATTTTCTGTAGTTATCTATCGTGGATTTTACTTGGATGACTTACTTATATTGTGAATCAAAGACTGACCAAACCGATTGAGGAGAGCAAGATCATAAAGTCAGTGTTATAAATCAATTCAAAGACATTGGGATCAAAAGGATGTTAGCCGAGCACTGAGAAGCTTCTTCAATGTGGGTAGACTGCTTTAATTGGAGCTTCAACAACATGACGATACGCATGATCTCAAAGGCCGTTAATGCTACTTGGATGAGTAAGGTACGCCCCATTAGCTTATGTATAATTGAATACAAGACTAAATAAAATTTGATGCATAGGTTGAGTCTTTACATTAATAAAATGGTCAGTAGAAACTAAAGCGCAATCAGTAACTTATCCGTATCATGTTGGATACATTTTCTAAACGCCAAACTTACGTAACTTCCATTTAATTCGTGGCTTCCGAAGAGGTGATCCATTGCCATTTTTAATTACTATTTCGTACTTGCAAAGAGAGACTATCGTACTTGATAGAATATGATCAAAAGGAAGGTGAATTACAAGGCATCCGTATATCAAGAAGGGGCCTAAAAATAACGCATCTACTATTTGCAAATGGTTCAATACTGTTCTATAAAATAATGTTATAAAAATCATATCGTATTGTACAATACGATACAATTTTATCGTGTATCATATGAAGATACGGTATGATACAGGAGTACGTATCGCTTATCACGATTTATCGTATCGTATCATACGAGTGTATCACACCATATTGTACAATACACCCCATATGGTATGAGTTGACGTTGATTTTTATATTATAAATTTTGGAAATCCGAAACTTACAAATTTCATTTCTATTTCTTAACAAACTCTTTTTCACGTCATTCCCTTGCTTTCAGATCCTCTTCTTACCTTGTTCTTATTCATTTCGTGGTTTATTGATAATATTTTCAAGTATTTCACCAATCTAACTCCCAAGAGTTTTTATCAAATCTGTGTCATACCACTTTTCTTTGGCATTCTACCTGATTTTTCACTTGAAAAATTTAGAGGTTTTGCAGATTTCGTGATTCTTAACCTCTAAAAAGCTTTTTCCTTCTTGTTGATTGTCTATTATTGTCTTAATGGTTTTTTATCGAGTTGATATAGCTTGGAAATATTCACTCTAGTGTATGAAGGCAATAGGCTTATAAATAAATACATGTAAAACATGTTGGGAGAAAATTTCTCGTATGAAACACCACCTTGCGAAAACCAAGAAGGATGCTAGTGTATGTCCTCGAGTTCGCGAAGTAGTGAAGTATGAGATTGAGTAGGTATTGAAAGCTTCGAAGGAGAAGAAGAGATTAAGAGTGAGAGAGAGGACATAAATACGTAGTTAGGATATGTCTCAACCATTTGAAGATGCTTCTGCTCAAGGGATGTATGGTTATAGTGGTGATGAATTCTATGGTATAGATGAGATGAAAGAAGAGATGGCTGAAGAGGAGAGGAGAAGGCGAGAAAAGGTAAAAAGTGTAGGTTTTGGTGGTAGTAACAATAGAGTTGACTCATTTTCCACTACAAGAGCTCCTACTCTCCCGATGTCTATGTGGATTACCAAAGGAGTAGCAAGAGTAGGTAGTGGCCCTAATAGAATGTCTTCATTTTCCCCCCCACGTACAACTCCTGGAGCTCAGTGAGGCATTAGATCAGCTATAACTTCAAAGGAGATGATTGAGAAAGTAGATTTGAAGTGTGCTGAATTTTTTTTATGAAAATTGCCTCCCTTTCAATGTTGCAAACTCATTTTCTTTTCAAAGTATGGCGGATGCTATTGCTAGTATGAGATCGGGTTATAGAGGATACTTATCATGCTTTGAGGGACACATTATTGTAGAAATGGATTGATATTGTTAATGCATAGAGTTTTGAATTTAGGGAGTCGTGGAATGATACAAGATGTTTTGTTATGGCTGATGGTTGGACAGATGGTCAGTGTAGGTCTTTGGTAAACTTCCTAGTCTATTGTCCCAAAGGCACACTATTTTTGAAATCATATGACTTGTCCCATATTGATAAAACTGTAGATAATTTACTACATATTTTTGAGGAAGTTATTGAGGAAGTATGTGTTTCAAATATTATTCAATTCATTACTGATAATGCTGCAAATTTTAGAGAATGTGGTAAGATGCTTGAGGCAAAACATCCATCCTTAGTATGGACTCCATGTGTTACATATTGCATAGACTTAATGCCTGAAGATTTGAGTACAATGAATGAAATAAGAGGGACCGTAGATGCATGTAAAAATGTTACAAAGTTTATTTATAATCATTCTTCTATATTGCATTTGATATGAATTCATACAGGTGGAAGGGAATTGATTAGTTCTTCATTGACAAGATTTGCTACAAATGTTATTATTGTGTAAAGTCTTGTTATATAAAAAAATGCATTGAAAAATTTATTTGTATCTAATGAATAGGGCTTTATTAGTTGGTCTAAAAAGAGGGAGGAGATTGTTGTGGTAGATATTATTTTTAATGATGATTTTTGGAAAAGTTGCAGCAATTTTTTTAGGATGACTATACCTTTAGTTAAGGTAATGAGGATGGTGGATAGTGAAGATAGATCTGCTATGCCTTATATATATATGATGCTTTGGATAAAGCCAAATTTAAAATAGAAGCAAACCTTGACTGCAAACAATCACTTCTAAAGAAGGTTTGGAAGATAATTGATGTACGTTAGAACCACCAAATGTAACATAATTTGCATGCTCCTACATATTTCCTTAACCCTTCTATTTGATTTTCTCCTAACTTTGTAGAGGATGAATGAGTGAAAAAGGGTATATTAAATACAATTGATCTTGTTGAATATTCATCTACTCGTTATAATATCCATTTAGAGTTAAGCAAGTATATAAAGAGTGTCAGACATTTTGGAAGGTCAATTACAATCCAATTCTACTCACAGATGTGACCATGTATTATGTTTTTATTAATATTCATTTAAGTTATTAATTAATTGACTCCATATGTTTCTTATTAATTAGTATCATATTTTATTTCAAATGAATGGTGGACTCGTTTTGGTATAGATGCACCGAACTTGGCAAGGTTTGTTCAACGTATATTGAGTTAAACATGTAGTTTGAGTGGGTGCAAGAAGAATTGGAGCTTTCTCGAATGCATTCACATGAAAAAGCAAAACAGACTGGAGCATGCTTGACTGCGTAATTTGATATACGTTGCCTATAACATGAAGTTAAAACAATGGTAATAATTTTAAAATATATATTGTTTGTTGTTGCCCAATTCTTTCTTAATCTTATTAATAATGAATGATTGATGTGGCTATATTGCATTTGATATCCTTTATAATTTAAATATTCTTTCTTTACATGAAAATGTAAAAGGATGCAAGAAGGGCAAAGAAGGTGTCACATGACCCATTGAGTTACGAAAATATTTATATTTTTTATGATTGGGTCGAAGATGAGGAGTACCCTATCATTTTAGAGGATGAAAACTGGAGGACACTCAAAGTCGAAGCAAAACTTGGAGTTGGAGATGATGAAATTGAAGGTGTTGGATGGGCATATCCTATTATGAAGGAAGAAGAGGGAGGAGATGATGATGATGGCGATAGTGGTGATCCTGACTACATTGATTATAATGTTGTTGATTATGAGTCACTTTGTGGATGATTGTAATTTGTTTTAACTTTTATTTGTAACTTTATAACGTTCTCATCTTTGATGATTGTAAATGTAAGTTGTACTTATAACTTTGTTGTTTATTAAGTTAAACTCCTTCTATATTCACTATTAAGTATTATGTTAATATTACTTAATAGTTAATGGTATGGAATATGGATTATAGAATATGGAATTATGAATGCTTGTAAGCTTATAGCCTTGTTCATAACTTCATTAAGAGATGTTTTTGTTATTGTATGGATGCTTCTTCATTGTGTTATATATGTTTTGTTCATTAATTTTAATTTTTGTATTTTTGTATTTTATTTTTATTTTTATTTTTTATTAAAAAAAATCATTGTATCATACCATACCATACCATACGGTACAATACAATCGTATCGCTGCATAGTGCAATATGGGCACCGATACAGCTTTTACAACATTGCTATAAAGCTTCTAACCAACATTATTCCAAAGTGTTAGAAATATTAAGCAGGCATGAGCAGGTACGTGGCCAACATAAAAATATGAACAAACTGGCAGATAAAATACAGGACCCAAAGATAAATACTGTTCTACCCTCAATTTTCAAGAAATCGAACAACGAAATGTTTGAATACATCAAGATTAGTTTCAAGCATGAAAGAGAAGCTTATTATCAGCACAGGGCATGAAGTATTGATTAAGACAATCGGAGTGTCCATTCTATCTACATAATGTCACGTTTCAAGTTGCCAGGAGGACACTTGGAAGAACAAGAAAATGAAATGATGAAATTTTATTGGGATGGATCAAAAGAGGGTAAAAAGCAACAATCGTTTGTATGGGATGTCACAAATATAAGGAAAGTAGAAGGTGGGATCGGTTTAAAAGACCTAAGGTCGTTTAACATAGCCAGATTGCAAAGCAGCGTGGCGATTAATCATGGGTGGGCACTTGATTTTTTAAGTATCCAAAGGAAAATAGTTTCCTTATTCATATTTTAGGCAAGCGGAAGCAGGCCAGCATCCATTGTGGGCACGGAGAAGCCTGATGGAATGTAAAAGGCTGATTGAGAAATGTTTGATTTGGAAAGTGAGGGGAGGACTACCCATCGATATCCTTAAAGATCCTGGGAGTCATAACAATTACCCGTTTCAAATCCCTGAAACCGAAATCTAAATTCATAGCTTAGCACTAGTGAGCCAACTGCTAGTAGCAAATGGAAATTTGGAGGAAATGTTAGGGAGATTACGGTCAGGCTAAATTAACAAAAAGAGTCTTCAATTAAAAGTTGGGAACGGGCTTGATATACCACTATGGGATCCTGCAAAATCAAGCTTTTATTCAATAAGCTCAGGATATAAAATTAGTTGCCATATTTACTATCAATAGATACACCAATATCTCACATGTCTGGCAAAAATTTATGGTTGACGGTATGAAAACTAAAAGTCCCTAGTAAGATTAAGTTTTTTATATGAGATTTTTATACCTACGCATCACCTAAAAAAGAAAATCTGAGAAAACAACTAATAATTACAAAAGATTGTCATCACATATGTTGAATGCAGACAGAAACGATGATACATCACTTGGTAATGTGTTCACAAGTGAAACAGGTTTGGAGTAGAGTACGGCATTTTATAACGTTCCCACAATCTCTCACTGCCTATTTTTCTTTTGTTACAAAGGAGGCAAGAAGCCTAGGATATTAGATTCCCACCTATGTAGGGATCTCAAGCCTATAATCTGCATTCCTATCGTAACAAAAGATAGTGTGCTTCTTCCCAGATATGAAGTCTATCGCTCATTTGTAGGCTGCGTGTTGTTCTTAACTAATATATCAGCTACTTGATTGCTCTCACGATGGATGTACACAATACGGACATAGCAGTATCTCTTCCTCATCTCTTAAGGAGAGTTCTTGCACATTGTCCAACCTATTGATCATCATAGAACCACCTTACTAGTTCCAAGAAGTCCATCGCAAGGTTTATCATGCGGTAGCCCTTAGCCCATGCTAGTTCAAGGCCTATTAGCTCTCCGTGCTTGGCTGAGCACTGAAACGTATTTTATGCAAAACCAACTAACCATCTTGTATTAGTATCCTGTATCACGCCCTTGCAACCAGCAACTCCAGAATTTCCTCGGCTCTCACCATCACAACTAATCTTGATCCACCCCTCTGCAACCAAATTCTTTCACTTGATTTTACCCTCTTTTCTCTGTCATCATTCAACATATTGTTGGCTTTCTCAAAAGTTGATGCGGAGCGCTCAATTAATAATGCTAAGAAACGAGGGAGTCCTAATCTGACTTAGAAGAGGCTCTTGTTCCTTCACTTCCATAACAACCAACAACGTACTCCAAATATTAGTCTCCATTAAGTTTCTCCCTTCTCCTTCGATTAAGGATTGTCAATAATGTTATGGTGCATCCAAGTGCATGACTGAGCTTCAAGAAATAGCACATGCTTCTCTCTTGATACTAATTAATGCCATATAACCGCTTCCCTCGAGCAATCTCGAATTGCATGCAAGACGTTCTCATGTGCTTTGTACAAATGGCACTCTAATGGATCCATTGCACCTCCCTCATACCTCACCGGTGTATAGTTTGTTGTGTCCAGCCATCCAAAAAAAGACTTTTATACGATGAAGCTAAGGTAATTTCCAAATGCTTCGCCACAGTTGTGTATGATTAGTCTTGACTTCATCTCTAACCGGGAAATATTCATTCTTTACATTTAATGTTGCTACCAATTGATGCCTTCAGGTCCAAGCTCAACCATTGTTACAGGAATAGCTCTAATCTGAGCCACTAGTTCATTTGGTGAAACAGTTTGAATTCTCTACCAATCCCAGTGACTGTCCACAATTAAGTAACATATCTTTCAGTTCAACTCATTAGCTGGAATAGTAGGCGAACTATTTCATATAGACTCTTGCCCAACCGCTCAGCCTTCTAAAATGCTTGTACTGTTTCCAAGATAACAACAAGCTCCCATCTTAATAAATGGCCACACTTTCACTATCACTCGCTACAAATTAGATGACAATGCACCCACGGTTGTCTGAGAATCAGCTCCCCTTTATTATAATTATCTTCCATAGACTTTGATAGTTAACACGCAAAGCCTAAGCTATCTTTAATAGGCATGCTTGATTCATGGATTATGAATGTTTGATCCCCAAGCCACCACTCATTTTTATCTTACAAAAGCTCTTCCAATAGGACGCCAAATAAATTGTGGTTGAGTCCGTTCGATTTCCAGACACATGGACTTTGGTAGCTCATCCACCAATATCAGGTAAATAGGAATATGAGGCGAGTATTGATTTTGCTAAGATCACCCTCTCCACAAAGCCAAGGCATTTAATCTTCCAACTGCAAGCGGCTGCTATAAAATTGTCTTTAGTCGATTGGTGATGGAACTATACTAAAAGTGTAGGCAAATATAGTTGGAGATATCAATTTTCACTCGAAGTTTTCACAATGTGGAGTTATGAAATGCACGAAATGTGAAAGTGTTTAAAGGGACGATATGAATGTTGAGATGGTTGTGGACATGGTGGCCAAAATACTAGTGGAATTTAAAATGTATCTCTTGCCAAATAATGATTTATAGAGTGTAATGTGGTCAGAAGGACAGCTAAAAGTCTATAATGGAAATTCATATATAATGTGCGATAACCTAGCTCTGTAATTGCTTGTTGGCTCCTTGATCCTCACGGACTTGTATTTTTTACAATAATGAAATTGTTCGAAAGAAAGAAGATTGGACTTGGATGAGTCGTCATTATCGCCATAAAGCAGTATGTACATTGATTCTTTTACCTAGGCAAGTACTTCTTGTGTAGATACTTTTCTGATAACGAAGGAAGCTGAAGTCCAAACAACAAAGAAATTATATAGTAAAAGGCATCTTAAAATGGCCACAAATATGTCTCCTAAAACAAAGGGTATTATGCCTACTTATGAACGAATATAAACGTGTGTGCCTCAAAGAAGATGGAGAGCTAAACGCGAAAGCCAATTACAGCACATGTTCCATTCTTGTGGGATCTCCATCATTCAATCTCGAGCAAAGCCTTCTTCACGGCATAGACATGTACAGCAAGGAGCCAATCCTTGTATAGAAGTGTCTTTTGGAATGGTTTCAACATTTCATCATATTGATTGCAAGATATATGACTAGAGGTTGCACCATCAAACGGTTAATTGCACAATTTTGTGCTTTGGGCCGTGTATACTTCAAGTCATATATACTGGTCAACCTAATGACAACCAAATCTTGCGGGATCTCCATGAGTCAATCTCGAGCACAGCCTTCTTCATGGCATAGACATGTACAGCAACGAGCCAATCCTTGTATAGATTCCATTTCAGTGGAAACTTATTGCGACGTCCTTCTTTTAACCATTGAAAATTTACATTCCAACCCTTTGGAATGGACATTGGAGAGTGACCAACCATCGGAAAAAGAATGATTTCCACCTGCACATCAACCTTCTAATCTCCTCCAACCCCTAATAGAAGAGTCTTTTGGAATGGTTTGAACATTCCATCATATTGATTGCAAGATATATGACTAGATGTTTCAAACGGTTCCTTGCAAAATTTTGTGCTTTGGGCCGTGTATACTTCAAGTCATATATACTGGTCAACATAATGACAACCAAATCTTTTGGCACCACTCTTCCAAATGAATACGGACCTTTACCTCCATGTTTCTTGAAGAATGTCATATATATACAGCCAATGGTTTTCTATTTTCCTATGTACTTATAATACTTATAATATATCATTTTATTTTAATGCGAGGTCCATAGGGACATGACTTGACCTCTGGTCATATATATATAGCCAATGGTTTTCTATTTTCCTATGTACTTATAATATATCATTTTATTTTAATGAGAGGTCCATAGGACATGACTCGACCTCTGGTCACAATTCATGTAGATGGATATATGGACTCTTTCGGTCACGCTTGTGTCTAGAATCGCCAACCTCCATCCAGAAGAAAAGGAGCAGTGACGCAGTCCTCCCAAGGCTTATTCAGATTTTAAAAATGTGGTGGAGCTGGACATCTCGGGGTTCAATTCCATTTTTAGAAGTTTAAGAAACAGAGTTGCTTGTCGTGGAAGTGATCATCAATTTCACGAGTGTTCATGCATGTCATAGAATTCCGTGGCGAGCTTGCGCTTGTTCGGGGACTTTCTGGTGCTCTCATAATTTTTAACCCATAACAATTTATGCGTTGGGGGCACAAAGTAATATGGAAGCCAGAGATTTTTGGCCGATATTTGAAGCAGGGCCTAATTGCCCAGTCCGTCTGGTCCTTGTGGCCGACATAGGATTGAATGGGATGGCCTGCAGGACCACAGGCCCATTGGATATTGGAGTGGGTTTATCAGACCCAATCCAAATTGATTTGACATTCAAATCCAACCATAATATTTCAAGTTTCAATAAGACATAATTATATGTGCGTATATACATTTAATAGAAAACTATATATATACATATATATATATATATATAGATATATATATATATATACATATACATATATATATACATATATATATACATATATATATATACATATATATATATATATACATATATATATATATATACATACATATATGTATATATGAATTCTAAAGCAAAATGAATAAAACAAAAGAAATAATTGTAAAAGCTTCTATATTCCAGCTGTCCTAGATGGGGTGCATAAATTAAAAAAACGGTGAGGACTGTACAGGCAAAAAGGAGTCAACCTTGGGTAGACATGTGAATATGGGCTGGGCTGGGCTGGCCCACCCCCAGCCCTTGTAAGCCCGCAAAAATGTGGGCCGGGCTGGGTCAGCCCACTATATGGGCTGCTAAAGTGCTGACCAGGCCTGGCCCACCCCACATACAAAAATATATATTATATATATAGTTTTTTATTACATGTATATATATACTATATATACATATGTATATATGTATATGTATAATGTATATGTATATATGTATATATATGTATGTATGTATGCATGTATGTCTGTATGTATATATGTATGTATGTAAGTATATGTATATATGTATATATATATATATATATATATATATATATATGTATGTATGTACATATATATATACATGTTATTGAAAAACTATATATATAGCTCATATTCATATATATATATATATATATATATATATATATATATGTATATATATATATATATATATATATATATATATATGTATATATATATATGTATATATATATATATATGTATATGTATATGTATATGTATATATATATATGTATATGTATATATATGTATATGTATATGTATATGTATATATATATATATATGTATATGTATATGTATATGTATATATATGTATACACCTAATGGAAAACCTATATGTGTATATATATATATGCAGTATATATACATGTATTAAGAAACTGTGTAGCAAAAAAACTTTACATATGTAAATATAATCGAAAAAATTATACATACATATAGTATATATATACATGTAATTAAAATCGATATATATAATATATATTTTTGTATGTGGGGTGGGCCAGGCCTGGTCGGCACTTTAGCAGCCCATATAGTGGGCTTACCCAGCCCGGCCCACATTTTTGCGGGCTTACAAGGGCTGGGGTGGGCCAGCCCAGCCCAGCCCATATTCACATGTCTACCCAAGGTTGACTCCTTTTTGCCTGTACAGTCCTCACCGTTTTTTTAATTTATGCACCCCATCTAGGACAGCTGGAATATAGAAACTTTTACAATTATTTATTTTGTTTTATTCATTTTGCTTTAGAATTCCCAATTTTCTTCTCTTGCCACAAGAGAGATAAGAGGGTAAACAATTTTGCAATTTTTCCACTAGATTCGTACTATTTCACAATTTTGCTTTGGTTCCCCTATAATCAAGAACTTGAACCAGACCAGGAGGGATCCGGTTCTATTTCTTGTTCTAAACTGCTTGTTCAAGTTCTCATCCCGGTTTGACTTTTCAATCGTCCCAAACAAGAAAAAAACATTTAAAAGTTTTAAACTAAAAAATTATGGAACCTGCAATTTGAAACTGCCGATTCTGGTTTTGGTCCAGTCCTGATTTCATAAAGGTGAAACATAAACAAATCGAGTAATTCTTGGTTTTGGGTCTGGTTCTAGGTCCTGGCCCAATTTAACTCTTGTAGACTATTGGGTCGCTTCCAAACATCCATGTCTAAATGCGCCTCTCCTTTCCAAAGCTCGAGGTCAAAGGGTGTGACTTTGTATTACGTGGCGACGCAAGGTGACTTCCATTGGGTTGGGGAAAACAACCTGTAGAACTGTTTAAGGTGAAGCTAACTTGTATGGCATACGAAACTAACCCAGCCGTGTAGCTTTTTTTGTTGATTTTCCAAATTCTAGGTTGGGCAGACGCCCAACCTAGAGTCAGTGCAAGTCCGCGAGATCAACGTTCTGAAGAGTTCCGACGTGCCTAAGATCGTATGTGCAGCATAAACGAGATAGGGAAGGAGAAGAAGAAGATTAGGATGAAGAAGAAGATGCATAAGTCTTCATATATGGTTTTTCGTAGAGGGCATTGCATAGCCAAAGGCTTCTTCTTTTGTATATCATATCTTAATCATAAACAAGCATAAACTTGTTTATATATCTATTTTTTTTTTTTATTGCCCGTGATTTTCTCTTTGGGCTTTCCATTTAAGCCCTTTTTTTAGTTTTGTTGAGAGTTGTTTGTCAACTTTAATAAAGCAAAATAGTTTTTGTTTGAACACTTTGATCTTTTAAAAAAGGCATCTCAAAAAATCCACAAAGGTCACCCTTCTTTTCTGATTTTTTGAGTACATGTTATCTAGGTCACACTAACTTATATGTCCCACTTGGCCGCTTGAGCCAACTTATGACACACTTGTTTTCTTCCACTATTTTGTGGTTTTCTAGGTTGTACCATTTCTAGTTGCAACTTATACTAGTTATGTGGTTTTTTTGTAACCAATACATTTTTCTTGCATAACTAACCAAGAGTCTATATATATCTCAAACCCCATGTATGTGACATGCTTTATAAAGAAATCTTTTGAGATGCCTTTAGTTAAGGGGTTAGCCACATATCACTAGCTATTATATAAAATATAGATATTTTATTCATTTTAAGCACATTATGAACATAGTGATATTTAACCATTATATGCTTGCTTCTAAACCTATAAACTCCACTCTTAATAAAAATAATTGTTACTTTGTTGTCACAATAAATGACAAGTGGCTTGTTGGCTATATCCTACTTCAAATTACATATGCAATGGTACACAACTTTATTTATTTTAATCCCAAAAAACAATACCACTTCTAAATAAAAATATTTGATTGAAAGTTGAATTATTGTCATCTTTGTTCGCAACAGAGTCAACATCTGAAATAGTATCACTCGTTCCTATCACTTTTATCTCATGAGATTGCAAACATAATTTTAAATCTTTTGTTGTTTTAAGATATCTCAATATCCTTTTCACAATTATTAAGTGATACCAACTAGGATTACTTTGATATCTACTCACAAAATCAGCAACGAATCTTATATCATGTCTTATAAACAACATAGTATACATCAAGCTGCCTATAATTTATGCACAAGAAACATTAGGCTTGTTTTTCTGAATAATTAGCTTTACTAAGTTTAACTCCTTTAATAAGAGTTGTATTTGTTAGTTTTCAATCACCCATTCTAAACTTTTTGATGATAAAATTAATATATCTTTCATGACTCAAAAGTAAAAGTTTAGATTTTCTATCACGAGAGATCTTTATACGTATGATACCTCTATTATATCCTTCATTTCAAACTTTGAGTTTAACCATAACATGAATTGATAATCATCTCATTGTCATTCTCAATCAAATATCTAGAATAATCTTGATGAATGCAAATTTAACAATAAGAGAATATTCTCTATATAATCTATTCTCTCTTTTATAAAAATTCATTCACAACCTTCTTTCTAAATTTGTCGATTGTTTCACTGACTTTATATTTCTTTTAAGAACTCATTTAGAGCCTGTCTTTCTTTTTTTTTGGCAAATCAGTCAATTTCTAAACTTAGTTTTCTCAATGGATTCAATTTCTTTATTCATTGTTGTTCCAATCGGTTGATTCAAATACGTTAATAGCCTTTTAATACGTCATATTATCACTCAACTCATCTAAATCCACTAAATTATAGGATTCTTTTTTAAGGTAAGTATGATAATCTTTTAATTATGATGGTATGACTGTAGGTCTTTTATATTTACTTAAAGTTTTTTTTGTTCAAGAAGGTCATTTGGGTAAGAATTGATAGTTTCAAATCATGATAGATCCAAATCCACTAAGTCATTAATGCTCTCACCATCATTTACAAGGATGTCATTCTTAGTATCTTCTAAGAATTCAACATCCCTACTTTCAATTAAATCATTGTTCTTATGATATATATACCTTGAAATATTTTGAGTATCTAGTAAAAACATATGTGAAGTACCTACTATCTAGTTTATCTCTAAAGTGATCAAGAATCTTTATATGTGCAATAGATCTCCACCTCTTGAGATAACTCAGGTCTAGTTTTCTACTAAATCTTATCTCATGTGATTTAGAGAATACAACCTTAAAAGGTATTTTATTTAATATATACATTGTTGTAGTCATTGTTTCTCCCCAAAATACCCTAGAAAGAGAAGAATCTATTAACATAAACCTAGTCATATTCAATAAGGTCATTTTATATCATTCGGCTAAAACATTTTGTTGAAGTGTTTTGAGATAAGATCTTTTGTTTTTAAATACCAAAGTCTTTACAATATTCTAAGAATTTTATAAAGGTATATTCACCATCTTGGTTAGACCTTAAGACTTTATTTGTTTATCTTAATTTATTTTCATCTTCCTACTTATATTCTTTAAATATATGAAGTACCTTAGATTTATATGATATATATATATATATATCAATATCTCGAATAATCATCGATAAAGGTTATAAAATAAACTTTTTTACAATGAGATATTCCTCAAAGGATCCATATATATCCAAGTGAATGATTCTAATAAGGTTATTATCCTAATTAGTTTTTAGGAAAATACTTTCTTGTCATTTTCTCTTGTATATAGGTTCCTACCATGTTTCCCCATAGTGGCTTTCTTAGAGACAAATCTGATCCCAAGCTATATTTCTATCAAGTCGAGTGTCAATACAAAATTGTACCTAATAAAAGTATAATTAATATATCAATAAATATAATTGGTATGCCTTGTACAATAAATATAAATGACACAGATTATGTCTATCTTCTCTATCAAGCTGTGATATTGGGTATTTCCATCATTATTCCTTTTATTGCAGGAGTCCCATTTGTAGTGTCATCTTTTCATAATTGAAGTACTTGATTCGATTAGTGGGTTTCTATGATCTCTTAAAAAAATGGCCGGCCTTCTTGTTATATTTGTCAAACATTTTATTTGGCTTTCTTTTATTTTGTTTTGTTCTTAGAGGTAGACCCTTAATCATCTTGAGCAACTAACAATTTTTGCTTTTATCTTTATTCGTATATTCTTGTTTAATTGCTAGTTTGAGAGGGAGATCAGAAGGGGTAAAGTAAGATCCAAGTATAAAGATTGTTGTAACCAATGGAGGCGAAAGACTATTCAAGATAGCAAATATTTAAATGGGTTCTAGAATAACTGATTTAGCTACAGCTAAGTCTCTATGCATAATCAACATTTGATATATGTATTCAACTACATTGCCTCCTTTCATTTTATGGGAATTATACTTTTGAAGGGATAGTTGAACATGAAGTTTAGCTGTGGTGTCATATTTACCTGTTATAGAGTCAAACAACTCTGTAGCGGTATCAAATTTTTCAAAGATCATAATCAGGTCATCCTCTATGTATGTAAGCATAATGGTCCTCATTATTGTGTCATCTTTTATTAAGGCCATATATTTTCTTCTACATTATCTATTGCATTTGATACAGGGGTAATATTGCTTCCCTAAATGCATAGTCAACATCCTTCAGTGTCAAAGGCCAATAAAATTCTTCTTTTCTAAATTTGAAAATTTAGGCTATTTAGCTTTTTAGTCTTTGTCAACTTCGAAACATAAATTTTCATTGTTATTTTTAAATATTTGATAAAGATAACTAGAAGAGGATCTAAATATTTCAAATAGAAAACAATAAACAAGTAAAGATAAAAAAATTAAGACAAACTCCATCAAACAACTAATATAACTTGATTTGCACTAAATTGCAATAACAGAAATATACATATACTGATATGCAAATATGATTAGGCACTTGTTTGTAATATCAAACTAATTGTAAGTATTATTTTAGAAATAAGTCAATTTAAATAGATTTAGTAATTTCAGAATGTGTATGGGGATATTACAATAATATTCTCCTTTTGTCTGCTTTTATAATTTTTGATGGCTAAAGGGTAGGCTGGTAATTTTACCTATTTGTTTATTTGGTAAATTTGTCAAAGTCTTAGGGACAGAATAATAAAATCAAGTTTCTAGTTATTCTGTAAATTGAATAAACATCTCATGGTAGAACAATAAATATGCCCTGTGTCATTTCTATAATTCTATAAAATATTCATGAACAAAAATATATTTTTGTCAAGTGGCAAATCTATGAATTTAACAAAAAATAGACATAATAGTAAAACACATAGTAAACTAGATTATATAATTTTTGAAATATAAATGGATAATAAAGTAAATTCACAAATCAAGTATGTTGTAATTTAAACTAATTGCCAAAGGACAAAACTATACAACCACATGCTTAAGGGTATTATAGTCATTTGATACAAAATATCTGAACAAAATTGTTATTTTGCCCTTTGTTAGAGGTAAAAAAGTAATTTTATCTTGCTTACTTAGTGAAGGCTTGTTTTTGCCCTTGATTTTCTTTGAAAACTGTGGTAATTAAGGGTATTGTGGTAAAATGTCATTGTTGGTGATTTACCAAAATATCTTGCACTTTTGATTTTTGCCATGGATCAAATATAAGCATTTTTGAGAGAGACTCAAGAGAGAGACTTTGGTTCATTCTAGAGAGAACAAGAGAGGGGGAGACGGAGGGATAGAGTGGGAGTCTCATAATGAAGACTCCGACTGAAGGCTGACGATTAACCAAAAAGGATTGCTGTCTTCTGAGTCCTACTTTACTGGTCTGACTTACTGATTTCAAGGCTTTTAGTACAATAGCTTAGTTGATGTTTTTCGACTATCTTTGTTTGTTTAAGAGGAGTCGAAGATAAGTCTTTCTAGTGATTTCCTCTCTCTCTTTAAGATTTATTTTCATAAATTAGAAGTAAGATGATGAATCCTTTCTTTGAATAAGTATTGTCCTTTGTTCTTTCTTCTTGATTGATGAGAAAACGGGATTTTTAATGCCTCTCATTGCTATCAAACACTAATCGTGAACCGTATACGATAGATTCAATTTATGGCTTGTAACTTTTTTCTTTTTTTATTTCAAGGTGTTATCTTTATATATTGTAATAGGGCTTAAATTTTCTCAAGTGGAGATTCTATTAACTTTGCTTAAAGGACAAAAAAACAGAATAAGATCTCTCCAACAAAGAGATGTAGATTTGGTTTTCGCTTTGCGTTTTATTCTTTAAACTAATAACCTCTCTCTAGAATAAGAAGTGTACCTGTGCTTCGAGCAGCACCGCTCTTGATGCTCGGGATCCTTTAAAAACTCTAATACCGTCAAAGAGTTTTGACGTGCCTTAGGTTGTCAGGTGTGCAGCAAGCAGAACATGAACGAGTTAGGAAAGGAGAAGAAGAAGATGAGGATGAAGACGTAGAAGTCTTCTTATACAATTTACCGTAGAGAGTTTTGTACAAGGAAGACTTTTACTTTTGTATATCATGTCTTATTGATAAACAACCGTAAACTTGTTTAGAATGTATTTATCTCTTGAAAAAACCTCTCAAAAAATCCAAGAGCAGGGCTCTTGTCTGATTTTTTAAGTACACGTTATTTGGGCCTCAAGGATCTACAAAATAACTTACACATTGTCCCATCCTTTGATACTTTGTTTTCTTGCATGAGTGTTGTCATTGCACAACACAGAATCACATTTTATTAAGGAGGTTTATATAGTTAAAAACATCTCAAGCGCTTGGCCTTGGAGGCATAGAAATTTTAGGCATTTGTTTCGTTGTTGTCAATAATAAGGTAAAATTAGCAAAAAAAGGTGGATTCAAATCTTTCAAGAATCATGGACGTAGATGGTAGAGATGGTCGTTTCTCCTAGAACTATGAATTGTAGAGGAATCTGGTTCCACCCTCAGTGGCAGATGCAAGTCGAAGGCTGGGGGAGCCGCCCCAAGGAATTTTGAAAAAAAATAGTTATGTAGAATTTTCAAAATTATTTCTGAAAATTTTGAAAGAAAAAGGTAGCTATCAAAAAATACAAAATATTTAACCATCTATTTGTAAATATGAAAACACAGAAAATCCCTCTCGCCCCCACTTCACGATCAAGGTGGCCTCTCTCCCTCTTTGACCTTCTCTCCCTCTTTCATGATCAAGCAATTTGCAAGCCTCTCTCTCTCACGAAAATCCCTCTCGCCCCCACTTCACGATCAAGGTGGCCTCTCTCCCTCTTTGACCCTCTCTCCCTCTTTCATGATCAAGCAATTTGCAAGCCTCTCTCTCATGAACATGCCCCTTCACCATCAAGATAGCCTCTCTTGTGAAAATAGCACTACAATGTAACCGATAATATCCACAAAGCCAAACACAAATGATCACAAAGATCTTTTATAAATTAAATCACCAAACACTTGGTGCACAAGTCAAACCGTATAGACATAATACCAAACAAGTCAAGTGCCAAAAAAGCACATTTATTTCATAAATATATTTTATTTATAGAGGATTTATTATAATGAATGAGAGGATAATGGAGCACTTGCTACCAACAACTATGTTACTAGCTATTGGGATGTCCCAATGGCTAGTAATACAACCATTGGGAGAATCCAAAAGAGCCCTCAAGGTGGGTGCATAAGTCAAACCGTATAGACATAATACCAAACAAGTCAAGTGAGCACAAAAAAAACACATTTATTTCATAAATATCTTTTATTTATAGAGGATTTATTACAATGAATGAGAGGACAAGGGAGCAATTGCTACCAACAACTATATTACTAGCCATTGGGATGTCCCAACGGCTAGTAATACAGCCATTGGAAGCATCTGACCCTCAATCCAAAAGAGCCCTCAAGGTGGTATTGTTTGGCCCTAAAGGCCTAGTAAGCCTATTACATTTTAACACCTTCATCAAACTTGCAATGTGTAGATTAAAAGTGTGTCTAACAAAAATATAAATCTAAACGCTGGCAAAGACTTTGTGAAGAAATCTACTAGTTGTAGCTCTAAAGCAACACAACATAAATTTAACTTCTTTTTCAAACATTCATCCCAAACATAGTGGTAGTCCATCTCAATGTACTTAGTTCGTTCATGGAATATATTGTTTGAAGCAATATATATGGTGCTTTTGTTGTCATAAAGTAATTTTGTAGGTTTCTCCAGAGTAACCTATATGTTTGCTAGTAGTTCAGTGATCCATGATATCTCAACTGTTGTTAGTGGTCATAGCTCTATATTTTTCTTTTGTAGATGATAGGGATACATTCTGTTGCTTCTTACATCTCAAGAGATTAGATAGTCACTTAAAAATATACAAAACCATGTAGTGGAATATCTATCATTAACATCCCACCCTAATCAGCATCAATATAGATAATTAATTTAAGAGAATATGATAAGGTTAGAATGATCCGTATATATCTCACAATTTGCATAATATTACTATGTGATGGAATATTTATCATTAACATCCCAAAAATATAGTGTGCCCTTTATATATCTCACAATTCGCATAACAGTACTCATGTATATACTGGTGTGAGCTTGTTGAAATTGACTTCCAACATATGTGTTATATCTGATCGAGTGATGGTAAGATATGTCAAACTCCTATCATTTGTCTTTAAGGAGTAGGATCTTTTAATTTTTCAATATCACATTCTCAATTTGGTCTCCATCACCTCCAGCATGCTCACCTTCTTGTCATTTATTTGTGACATAAAATAACATTTGTCATTATACGTTACTTATATTCCCAAGAAGTAACTAAGTGCACCCAGATCCTTCATTTCAAATTCTTCATGAAGGTATCTTTTAATTTGCAATATCCCATTCTCATTACTCCAGTGATGATCATATCATCTACGTATAGAAGTAGGATCACGATACATGTATCAGTTATCCTTACAAATAGAGTAGTGTGAGTATAAAAAGAGCAAAAATCTCGTGAATGCATAAATTTTCAAATCTATCAAACCACGTCTGCAAAACTTGTTTAAGTCTATTTAATGCCTTTTTTAGTCTAATGACATGATCACTTAGAGCATTGAGTCCCGAAAGAGGAGCATGCTGATTTTATATTAAGTATAAAGTCTATGTACTTTTCTCATGTCATTAGACTATTTCAAACTTCACACTCTAGTTGAACCATACTTTTCTCATGTATTTCCTCATTGTCATCTAACTTTAAATTTATGATTTTATACAAAATATATAGCTATCTTGGGTGTTCTTTTACTCATCTTTATAATAATACTCATGTTCTTTTATTCAAAAGGTCTTATAAATTTGACATCTCTAGACACATAGAGTTTATCTTCTTTTGGATTGTAACATTTATACCCTTTTTTATCAATATTATAGCCAAAAAATACATTCAGTAGCTTTGGATCCTAACTATCACTATTATCCACATAAATATATCACTTACGTCTAAATACTTCTAATTGATTATAACTAGGTTTAGTTGAATACAATTTTTCAATGAGAGAACAATTACCTAGTTTAGATGATGCCATCCTATTTATTAAGTATGTGGATGTTAAAGTATTTTCGGTATACAAGTATTTGATCTCCATCGAAGTTTGCATTGGATCCCTTACTTCTATTCAATATCTATATGGGCCAAGAAGCTTCCAAACCAGTTAGCAATAACTTCCTTTTAGCCCTTCCCAAATTATACAAGCTTCTTCCAAAGCATACAGCTTTCTGGATGTAGATGTTGATATCTAGACATGAAGTTTACTTACTATCAACAGTGTTTTAGTAGTTTGAATAATACTTTTATGTTTTCTTTCACCTAAATGATTTTGTTGGAGAGTTTTGTACAAGATTTTTTATACCAAATTTCATATTCTTTAAGATAGTTTTTGAAGTCATTTGAGGGATATTCACCGTTGGAGTCGGTTGTTAAAATATTGATATTAGTTTCAAATTGAGTGTTGATCATATTGTGAAAGATCAAAAGGTTTTTAAAAACTTTTAATTAGTGTTTCAAAAAATATATCTAAGTGTGTCGAGGGAAATCATCTACAAAAATAACATAATAGATTACTCCTCTTTTTGAGGTTATGGGGCAGATCCCAAACATTGGAGTATACTAATTCGAAACCTTCTTTGTTATATGAGTTCTTTTACAAATAGTGTATGATGTGTTTTTCCAAATATACAATTTTTGTAAATGAAATTATTTTTTCTATTAGTGTTTATCTATGGATAATTGTTCATTTTGCTTATATCAAGATATCTCAATCTTTTGTACCAAAGGTAAAACTCACTACAAGCAATTCCACATGTTTCAAAATTTGTCATTGATAAATTATCCATGTCGTAGAGACCACCTTCTGTATATCCTTGTCCAATCACTTTCTTTAATAGATGTTTCTACTCCATACATCTATTTGGTGAGAAGGTAACAGTGCAATCATTATCACAAATTTGAGAAACCAAGAGAAGATTAAGATTTAATTTTGGTATAAAACATAATTGACATATTTTAAAGGATCTATTTTCTAAGTTACTAATTTCTTTAACATTAATCTTAGTACCAATGGTCATAAACGCTTATGCTCTAACTTCTATGTATTTGTTTAACAATTTATATTTATTTGTCATATGGAAAGAAGCACTAGAGTCTAAAAACTATGGTATACCTTAATTTTTGAAAAAAGTTGATAACGCCGACTAGGAGATGCTTACCTTCTCTTTAACGATTTCTTAAATGTAGACCTTGATTCTTGAAGATAGAACTTATTTCTTGTTATCAATGGCAACCACTCGATAAAACCTTCTCAATAAGAGAGGACACAAGCTCTTGATATGTCCACTATCTTTGCAATAATGACAAAGTGTATTATTGTTTGGCTAGGACATTATATTATCCTTGAATTATCCATTTCCTTTACTATTTTTGACATATTGAGACTTGTATGTCTTCAAATAATTTTTTGAACTATTTTTGACAAAAATTGTTTCTTTTTTGACTTTCATATTTTCCAACCTAGTTTCTTCGATAACTAAATCGATCAATATCTCATATCTTTTAGGTATCGGTTTTTTATATTCCAGATTAGATATTATGTTGTAAAATTCATCTTGTAATCCTAGTATAAAGAAGAAGAAATATTGATTATCAAGATATTCTTGAAATTTATCCTTGCTTTAAAGTTTTTCGAATTTATCAAAACTCTTAAGTTGGTTTTATAGATCAAAAAACTCATTGTGATATTCCCTAATGATCATAGAAACTTATTTGAGCATTATCATCTTTCTTATAAAATTTATTTGAAAAGCAAAATCATCTTGGAAATGAGTTTTCTAAGATATTCCGAAGTCTCATAGGCATTATCAAACATGTTAATTCTACTACAAAGTTTTTCATTTATATTTTAGTCAATAATCTATGTGATTTTAGCATTATATTTCTCTCATTTTTTAAATTCTTGTTTGTATTTTTCTTGCATCTTGAGAAACTCATCCTCATCAAGCCCTTCTTCTATCCATTTGAGCTCATTAATCGTACCATCAATATAATCTCAATAGTCTTTAGAGATAAAATATTTTTTCATGATAGCTATCCAACTTGGATACAAATTGGGATCAACAAAATGTTTAACTTTTTCTTTCATTTTCTCAACAATAACTAGAAATAAGAAGAATACCTTAATTTCTTCAAGATAGTGAAACAACACCCAATTTTGAGAATATTTTCACAATTGATATGAATCCCAATATAATTCTAATTAAACCATTTTAACTCTGATACTATGTGAAAATAGCACTATGATATAGCCTATAACATCATCAAAGCAAAACACCAATGATCACAAAGATCTTCTACAAATAAAATCACTAAACACTTGGTACAAATAAAATCACTAAACACTTGGTGTACAAGCCAAACCGAATACACAATATCAAACAAGTTAAGTGAGCACACAAAAAAAACACATTTATTTCATGCTCATCGTCCTCTATTTATAGAGGATTTGTAATAATGAATGAGAGGACAAGGGAGCAATTGCTCCCAATGGCTATATTACTAGTCATTGAGAGCACCTAGCCCTTGAGTGCTAGTCCCAAAGGGTCCTCAAGGTGGTACTACTGGGCCCTAAAGGCCCAGAAAGCCTATTACATGTTAACACCTCTCTCTCTCTAGGACAAGCTACTACAGAGCAGTAGAGTGCAACACTACGATTGCGAGCATGCAGTGACTGGTGAGTCTGGTGTGGACTGTGGTGACGCATTGACTGTGAGAAGTGAGTGGCAGTGGCACTTGATAGGCAGTAGCACTGTAGTCGACTAGTAGTGATGGTGGAGTTTGGTCTAATTCAGGGAATTAGCATTAAAGTTAAGTTGGTCTTTCTCCAAATATAGAATTTGGGTTATTTATCTTTTTTCTTTCATAGAATTATAAATTATGTATTATTTATTACTTCTATCTAAAACAAGAATAGATCAAATATGAAATTTAATATGTTGATGTATATACTTTTTTCATTTTCTTTCACTCATTTTTGGTATCTTTTTACTTTGTATAGATATGGAGAAGTATTTTAAAAGAAAATCTCTTCAAGATTCATGCTTGAAACCACCAATTTCATCAAGTATAAAAAATCAAGTAAAAGTATATTAAGTAATGATGAGGAGGTCCATGAGGATATCTTAGAATTAGATGGAGATAGAAAGTTACATGGTATTTTGATATAATGTAAAAGATTTAGTTGCAGATCTTAGGTTGAGACTACCTATTTTAAGTTATGACATTAATGATATAAAAAGGTTCGGCTTCAATCAAAAGAGTATAATTTTTCATAGATTAAAGAAGGAATTCAAAAGCGTCATTTTATTGGTAATTGGTTTAATAAGTTTGATTGGTTGGTGTAAATACCCTAAAATCAAACGAATTTCAAAAACAAACACCTGGTTTGAAAATCCTTTTCAAAACCAGATTATGTAGTTTTCGAAAACCCAGGAGTTGAAAAACCTCTGAACTTTTGTTTCAAACCCCGTACGAAATATGACTTTCTTGAATTTAGGACAAGTCCCATTTTTGCAAAAAGCCAAAAGCCAACAGGTGAAGCCTGACCAAAAGCAGCTCAAAAGCAGGTTCAAAGCCCAGAAGTCGCCCAACCTGATAGAAAGCAGGATCAAAAGGTGAAAGGAGAACCTGGGCTAGGAGTACACTTCAAGCCCAAAGCATCAAACATCAAGACAAGAGCATCCACCAAATTAGCATAAATCCAAGCCGTAAATATAAAAAAACCATGCAAAACGAAGTCCAGAAAGGTAAGAAGGAGTTCGGACGACAAAGTTGGGGAAAACCCAGCACAAGACGAAGCGTTGATAAAATCAGGGCCCGCACAAACCGTCCGTCTCAAAACGCCAAGAAGGATTGAAGAAAAGAAAATTTAGATTGGATCTAGACCCAAATATCCAGATCCATATCCAAATAGTGATTGGATTGGATCTGAATCCCAAATATTCTGAGATCCAAGATCCAAACCTAACTAAATATTTGGGTCAGATCTGAATTCCAAATATTCGAGATCCGAGATCTGAGATCCAGACCCAAATAGTGTTTGGATTGGATCCAGATTCTAAGACCCAAATCCAAGATCCATACCCAAGACTCACCTCATTTGCCTATAAATAGAGGTGAGGGGGTCCCAAAAAGGAGTTTACATGAAATCCAAGAGAGGCTTGGGAACAAATAGAGTGAGTGGTGGGCCATAGCCATGTGGGCTTGATCAAGGGTGTGGGTTCAAGCTTGTACGAACCTAAACCTAACTGAGGGGTGCACCAACATGAAGGAGTGGTTGCAACCGAAGTGGAGGCATGTGTTATGCGCGGTGGACCGGCTCCAAGAGGTGGGTCTCCTTAAACCCACCCTAATCTAGCCTAAACCATCTAACCTACCCCACTAAACCTCGCCCTAAACTAGCCTAAACCAAACCACTCTCACCTAAACTGACTCAAACTACCCATAATCATCCTAAACCTAAAACCCACCGAGCACAGCTACACTCGGCTTGAATCGTGCCCTACACGCCCCTAGCGCTATAGCCTAGCGCTACCCCGTGCACCCTGTCATGCCCTAACGCCCTGTCATACCCGACTACCACAGTGCCCCACTGCACCCTATTGCGGCGCCCCGCGCGCCCTGTCACACCCGATGCCTAGCGCCGAGTTGTTGCACCCTGTTACCGTGCCACACCAACTTACCTTAGACAACCCCAACCCAGCAGCACCCCTTTTCCATAGAGTCGGTTAGGACAAGCCCCCACACTGTTGTGACTTACCTTAGCCAACCCTATCACTTGGTCGAACCAAGCCCCTCCTAGGCCTAAGCACCCGGTTGCCCCCAAACACCCCCTCTAAAGCCTAAACTCTCACGTCCAACCCCACCTAGGGAGACCTATCGATTGACTGTCAAGGTGGACGGATTCAAGCACATTGAGGGGAAAAGTCGACCATTTATAAGTGTTTAAATTCGGTTTTTACCTTACTCTTTTAAATTCAATTCAATTCGATATGGGGTTGTAATAATGGAGCATGGTCTCTCCCCGAAATGTAATATTGGTGCTTGATACACGAAGCACACATATACACTTGAGCCATATTGCTCTTTAAACATACAGAAGATACCCACGTGCACTTGAGCCTTTCCGCTCTTAGTTGCGGACTATTGCACACACATTGAGCCTTCGCTCTTAAGCTAAAGACTTTAGTGAAAGCCGTGCAATTCAATTCGGGTTGTTACATTTATGTCGTGTGAGTTTGTGATTTACATTTCACACTTGCACCCAAGAAGTACTTGAGCACTTGCTCCACACTCCCACGCACCTTTTGAGCCTTTGTTGCTCATAAGATATAACATATCTATATACTTAATAGCTGCGTGAGTTTTACATTAATGTCATGTAAGAAGTTACATTTTCGGGTGGTTCAATTCATGTCGTGTGAGTTTGTCATTTAAATTTCACACTACACACACGCGTGCATTGAGCCTTTCCGCTCTTATCATATATCTATATTTCAATTTTGGCAAAGTTCAATTCATGTCGTGTGAGTTTGTCATTTAAATTTCACACTACACACATGCGTGCATTGAGACTTTACGCGCTTACTATACTTATATTTCAATTTCAGCAAGTTCAATTCAAGTTGCATGAGTTGTCTTTTCATTTATACACGACAACACGCACTCACATTGAGCCTTTCCGCTCTTAAGATATAAGTATATTTCAATTCGGGAATTTACATTTAAGTCGTGTGAGTTGCTTTCACGTTCGAGTATTTTCCTTCAGCTGCGTGAGTTGCACTTTCATTCGGGTATTTACATTAAGTTGTGTGTGTGAGTTGCTTTCAATTCGAGCTTAGCTCACATCATCATACCAAACCCGACAAATATTTTATGCATCCTTGCATTCGCGTATTTTCAAAGAGGAAACCCCGAAACTACGCTCAAACTCGCTAAATTTAGGCCACTTGAACCACACACATCCGGCCTAAAATAACTTAAAAGCTCAAAGACTTGGATTCGAACAACCCCTGTAATAAAAACTGTAATTTAGGCATACATCGAAACATTTACTTTTCTTTTCAAAAGTATACGTTTGTTTAGATCAAAAAGGTTTTCTAAGCGCTTAAACCAACCCTTGAGCATCGGTTCAAGGTTTCAAGCGAAAAGATCCCGCTTGCTCACAATCGCCTTTCAAAACGTTAGATACTTCGAAAACTTCGCTAGCTTGAGCAAGCTAGCTGGCATGCCCCTAAAAAGCGACGTAAACTCGAGAAGTTTCATTCCCGGCTTCAAAACCAGGAGTAAAAATTTTCGTGACTTACAGATTTGGCACGCCCGGTGGGATGCGGGTCTTGAGAAAATCTATATCAAACAAACAAAACTCTTGAAAATTTTTCAAGAAAAGTATTTAACTCTTTGCCTTTTTGCATTTTATAGTTGATTTCTGAAAACAAAGGGTCGGAGTCATGTCGATTTCAGACTCTAATGAAGTGTCTAGCTGTCTCTCGCACTCATCAAGTTCCCATTGCAAAAAACTTTCAAAAAATTTTTAAAACAGAAGAGAAGAAATTGAAGACTTGTGAAAAGACTTTGAAGCGAAAATCGCTGCACTTAGCCAAGAGGCAGAGGTAGCTAATTCCTGTTCGTCTCATGACGAACTGGCAAAAGCTAAGAAGAAAATAGATAAGTCTAGAAAGCCCAAGGAAACCTCCGCAATGGAGGGAAACCAATATTATGAGTCCTTCACTCACAAGGACCGAAAAGCCCTACAACAGCTGCTAAAAGGGCAAAATAAAGAAAAGAGAACGTATGCCCTGTCTGATTTCCTTTCTTTGGATTAGGAAACAAACAGTGACGACGAGATACCGAACTTTCATCGGTACGATGGCACGGGAGATCCTAGATCCCACCTGCAACCCTTTTCCCATCGAGCCCACAAAAAGAAAAAGGACTCGACAAAGTGGATATATTGGTTTCCCCTTTCCCTCAAAGGTACTGCTTCAAAATGGCTTGCTTCCTATGATTTAGGCCAATTCGCGACTTTTGAAGAGTTAGCGAATTGTTTCATGCAAAGATTTTTGCCTAATGTAGAAGTAACACCAACTTTAAATACTTTGAGGGATATAAAGCAAGTTGCGAACGAGGATGTACACGCATTCATCGTTCGTTGGAGGTCCCTCCTCGGGCAAGTAAGAGAGTCGATTTTTGAAGGATGCGCAGTAGTGCTCATCCTCGATAATTTTAAAAATGAATTGAAAACTCTTCTCTCTTTGTACGAAATCTCAACTTTCCATAAGTTGATCAAGAAAGCTTTCCTCTTTGAAACAAATCTGAAAAAGGGAGTCTACGATCACTTATGGAAAGGGAATATTTTACAAAAGTCACATTTGGAAAAACCCGAAACTTACGGGTTACCCACTATGGACAAAGGGGCAAAACCCCAAAAAGTTGCAAACGTCCGAGTGGATCCAAGCCCAACGAGTACTTCAAAAGAGTTTAAACCAAAAAATGAAAAAAAGTTACAAAAAACTTTTGAAAAACAGGAGTATACCCCACTGGGGCAACCTGTCTCAAAGGTCATTGATCTTCTTCTTGCCCAAGGGTTTATTACACTCCCCGAAATTCCCAAGGGAACCACCTCGAAAGAGAGATTTTTGAATCATTTTTGCAAGTATCATCGGCTCAAGGGTCATGATACAAACCAATGTTTCTCCCTTCTCAATAAAATCAAGAACTTGATAGAGCAAGATCGGCTCTAGGTCACTAAGGAACCAGAGCCTGCCCAAGCTATATTCAAAGAACCCTTCCCCAATCACGCAAGCACTAGTGGGAAGGGAAAAGGGGTATATGCTTTCTCGACTTTGAAAAGTTTAGTGCATCCATCACATTCTGGTTTTACTACTTGTGCATCATCTCTCATCATTTGTAAGAAAAACGCCCAAGTAGTAATCCGGGGAGCACTTAAAGTCTTGCCCCCGGTTAGAGCCATTCTAGAAATTTGAGGTGCTCCAAAGCACTCAAATAGAGCCACAATAGGAACAAGCCTTAGGCAAAGTGTAGGAGAAGTGACCAGGTCCGGAAGGATCTATCAACCCCAACACTTAGAAAAAACTGTTAAAAAAGTGGTCAGTATCTCTGGCCCTTCAAAAGCATTCATTCCTAAGGTTTCGCAAAAAACGGACAAAGGTCAAATTGTTTTAACCACATATGATTTCAAAAATCATCTTTCTAAGATTCTAATAAACATATCCATCCTAGAGCTGATACAAACCTCACCTAGGCATAGGCTTGTTTTAGAAAAAATCTTAGAGAGAGCCAAGGTTAATTCAAATATAACTCCCGAGTCCTTTTCATTTCAAGTGGCACCTATATGTGCAAAGATGCAATCGTGTTCTCGGAAGATGAGATAGAAAGACCGTATGAAACCCACAACCAAGCTTTGCATATTGAGGTAGTATTGAATCACTATCCTCTTGACAAATGCTTAGTTGATGGGGAGGACGTCTCAACATCCTTTCGCTCCATGTGGCATGTCAAATCGGAGTCACCTTGACCTCCATGAACCCAAGTTCCATCATAATCATTGGATACGACGGGAATGCATCTAAACCGTTGGAAGCCGTAGAGTTACCCATGGAAATAGGGGGCATAGCCCACACAGGGGTGTTCCATGTCTTAGACATACACCCCCATTACAACCTACTGCTGGGAAAACTATGGATACACAACCTGCGAGTTGTGCCATTCACCTTCCATAGATGCGTGAAAATCCCCTATGAAAACTAGATTGTGGTAATTCTAGGAGAAAACCATCCTCAACTTCAGGGAATACAGAATTTTCCTTGCTTATCAAGTCATCAAACCTCTGAGGACAACCTTGGGAAACCATTGGTCGAAACGCCCAAGATCGTCCTCCAAAAACCTAGGAAAATCTTGCATATCAAGGGGCAGCCCAAAGCTTGCCCGCCCAAAACCATAATCATCCTAGGAAAGACCAAGGGCCAAATGTTTCCAAAGTCCCTAAGAAAAAAACCATTCAAGCATGACATGGACGATAGCGAGTTCCAAGGCCACCCTTTATACAAAGAATTTGTAAAACTAAAAAAGCCTTAGAACATGCTATTGAACATGGGTTACATACCCTACCAAAGCCTAGGGACCCAAAACCAAGGTGGCCTTGAGCCCATAATGCCAAAGGCAAACCCAAGTAGGTATGGGATAGGATATATTCCCACTATACCCCCAGAACCTCCACCCACGACCACTTGGGTCAAGGGTGCCCTGGAACCTATTAAAATAGAAACATATGATTTAGACCTCTTATTTAGAGTCTAATTTGTGGCGTTTTCCTTTGTAGGTATGATAGAAGATCTCTCCTTAAACAAAAATCCAAAAAAATTACAAATTTTCAAAAGCCAAAAATAAATGGAAAAACCTCAAAAACCAAAAACATTAGAAATTTGCGAAAAATCCAAAAACGTTGTAGCTTGTATAGCTCCGAATATCTTTTCTTTGCAAAAAACCAAAAAAATCAAAAAATTGGAAAATTTCAAAAACAAAACCTTGTGTATAACAACTCCTGGTAAAAATTTGAAAAAAAACAAGGATTTTGAAGAAATCGTCTTCATAAAAGGACCCAAGTCTTCAAAACCTATAGAAATTCCAAAACAAAACCAGGTGTTTGCAAAAACCACGCATCAAGTCCAAATTCCCTAGAATTTAGAATCCTCAAGAATGATCAAAGCACGGAGGAGGATTTCCTTCTCCCTGAGGAGGATCGAATCTCCGAACTTCCCGAGTTTAACAAAAATCTCGATTTTGAAAAACCTTTGAATTCTGTAGGAGGGGATTTCATAGAGATCAACTTAGGGAATGAGTGAAAACCCAAACACATTAAGATAGGCACATGTTTGCATGAGCATGAAAAAGCATCATTCATTGCATTCTTGAAAACCTATATTGATGTGTTTGCATGGACATACGAAGACATGCCAGGTATAGACCCAAAAGTGGTAGAGCATTATCTTCCCCTAGATCTAGATTCAAAACCCATAAAACAAAAGCTTAGAAAGATTCACCCGAACGTACACTCTCAAGTGAAAGAAGGTTTAGAAGATTTGCTTAAAGCTGATTTTATAAAACCCATTGCATATTCTGATTGGCTTTCAAACATTGTTGTAGTTCGAAAAATCAATGGGAAAATTTGAATTTGCATTGATTTCAGAAATTTGAACAAAGTCACACCAAAGGATAACTTCCCTTTACCAAATATTGAATTGATAGTCGATAGTACTGCAAATCATGAAATGTTTTCCTTTATGGATGGCTACTCAAGTTATAATCAAATCAAATTAGCCCCAGGAGACTAGGTTAAAACTGCTTTTACCACACCCTGGGGCATGTACTGCTATACAGTCATGCCCTTCATTTTGAAGAGCATCGGTACCACATACCAAAGAGTCATGACTACGATCTTTCACGATCAAATTCATGAGCTCTTAGAAGTGTATGTGGATGATCTCTTGGTAAAATCAAAGACCCGAGATACACATATCGAATCCTTGCAAAACGTTTTCGAAAGATTGATGCTTTATAAGGTGAAACTAAACCCTCAAAAGTGCGTCTTCGAAGTAGAATACGGCAAGCTTTTTGGTTTTATGGTAAGCCAAAGGGGCATTGAAGTCGACCCCTCTAAGTGTCGAGCCATCATAGATATGCCTCCACCCTCCAATTTAACACAAATCCGAAGCCTCCAAGGTCGCCTCCAATCAATTACAAGGTTTATTTCAAACCTCGCTACAAGATGCGAACCTTTCAACAAACTTTTGAGAAAAGGGGTGAAATTTGTGTGGGACGATGATTGTCAAAAAGCTTTCGAAAGATTAAAAGCATATTTGGTTAATCCTCCTGTTTTAAACCCTCCAAAGCAAGGAAAACCTCTTTTACTTTATATTTTTGTGCATGCGAATGCTTTGGGTACCTTATTAGCTCAATATAAGGATGATACCCATAAAGAGTATGTCATCTACTATATTTCGAAAACTCTATTGGCTTATGAACGAAATTATCAAGCCATGGAGAATACGTGCTTGGCCTTGGTATGGGCCTGACAAAAATTTCGACATTACTTCCTAGATCATGAGATCTGGATAGTGTCTAGGCTTGATCCAATCAAGCATTTATTTGAAAAACCTATCCTCACGAGTAGGCTAGGTAAATGGCAGCTCCTCTTGATGGAGTATAACCTGAAATTCCACCAACAAACCTCCATCAAGGGGCAAGCCCTAGCCGACTATGTGGTTGACTTCCCTTTAGAGGATTCATATCCCACACTTGATAAAATGCCCGACGAAGGCATCTTTCAAAACCAATTTCAAAACCATATTTTATCAAACTGCTTAAGTGAAAACCAAGTGTGGAAAATGCACTTCGATGGGGCACGAAACCAAAGAGGGGCTAGGGCAAGAATCATCCTCATATCCCCTGAAAAGGGATAAATACCCATCGCCATTCGCCTAGATTTCGAATGTTCCAACAATACAGCAGAGTATGAAGCACTCATACAAGGCTTGAAAATTTTGAAAACTCTAGGGGCATCATGCATTGAAGTCTTTGAAGATTCTTTACTTGTCATAAACCAAGTGTTAAAATTTTGGCAAGTCAAAAATGAAAAATTTCTTCCATACCACGAATTGGCCACCAAGCTAGTTGAGTCGTTCCAATCGTACACACTCACACACGTAGGAAGAGAGGACAATGGCATAGCCGATGCCCTCTCATCCTTGGGCTCAGCCTTAAGGGTCGATCCCACCTTGGGGACTCGATCCTTAGAAATATAGCACTCGCCCACTCCATCCACACACGATTTGGAGATTTGCCAAAACAACACAACTTCCACTGAAAAACCCTGGTTTCAAGACATTAAAGATTTCTTAGAAAACGGAGGATTTTTAGAATTCACTTCATCCAAAGACAAAGCTTTTATTCGAAAGATTTCAACCCGATATCTGATTTTGGGAGGGATTCTTTATAAAAAGAGTTTTATTAGCATCTTATTGAGGTGTGTCGACCTTAAGGAAGCTAGGATAGTAATGCATGAATTCCACGATGGAGAATGTGGAGGGCATGTCAATGCCAATATGATGGCAATGAAAATACTTAGAGCTGGTTACTTTTGGTCCACTCTAAAGCAGGATTGCCATGACCATGTTAGGAAGTGTCACCCATGTCAAGTGCATGGACACGCCATTCATATACCGTCATCCACCCTGCATTTCGTGGTCTTCCCATGGCCATTCACCATGTGGGCGTTTGACATCATAGGACCAATTTTTCCAAATGCATCAAACGGGGCATAGGTTTATCCTAGCAGCCACTGAATACTTTTTCAAATGGGTTGAAGCTACCTCCCTAACTAATGTCCAGGGACAATATGTAGTGGCGTTCATTAGGAAAAATATTTTGGCTCGATTTGGGGTTCCAAAAGACCTAGTGTCTGATAATGGCACCCCCTTCAAAAACGAGAGGATGGTAAAGTTATGTAACACGTATGGCATAACTCACCACTTCTCATCACCCTACTACCCTCAAGGGCTTATTGAGAAAACTTTAGAAAATGGTAGGACGTGGCATGAGAAGTTGGATGAATCCTTATGGGCTTATAGGACTTCCATCCGAACTCCCACAAATGCCACGCCATTTGAGTTAGTCTATGGCACAAACACCATTCTCCCCATTCATACCAAACTATATTCATTTCATACATCACTTGCACTCGACCTTCCCCTAGAGACGCTACAGCATGCTAGGATGGCCGAGCTTGATTTATTAGATGAGAGAAGGCTCCTTGCCATGGATCATGCACATGCATACCGGCAAAGGATCGCCCGACACTATGAGAAGCATATGAAGCCTCGCCACTTCAAAGTGGGAGACCTTGTGCTAAAAATCATCCAACATCGTGGCCCACGTCCACTTGGAAAGTGGCAGCCCAAGTGGGATGGTCCTTATGTTATACGTGGAACTACCAGTAACAATGCCTACTGGCTAGTCGATGTTGAGGATAGGAATTTAGCAGACCCTATGAATGCCCAATATTTGAAAAAATACCATGTGTAGGGTCTAAGCTAAATCCTATTACAAAAAGATTTTTGAGGAAACTCCTCTTTAAAACTTCGTGAGTGAGGATCAAGGTAGATCGTGCAACCCTGAATGAGAGAATCGACGCTTGTGCGGGTTACGTTTCAAAATTCTTCTTCTTACAAAGGAAGGCCTGGTTCAAAATAGCAAGTAGTACATGCTATTTCTAAATAGACTAATCTGGGATGAATCGAGTAGATCCTTGGGATAAGTCTTTCCCCTCTTCTCTTCTCTTCCCCAAAAGGAAAACTTGGCCAAAAAAGCAAAAAGGAAAATCCCTACAAAAATCTCTTTCCCAAAAGAAAGCTGAATCCAAAAAGAAAAATCGTTTATTCTATGGAAAAGAGGGAACAAATAAAAAATACTCCTAAAGGGAGACCCTCTATGAAAAAAAGAAAAAAATAGCCAAAAGCTCAAAAAGAACAGTTTTCCACCTCTTTACCTCAAACCACGGGACACTCCAGAAGGGACTGTGGTAACTCTTTCCCCATCCCTGTGACTTATCCCAAGTGAAGAAAGGTTCATTTCAAGGAATTCTAAAGTAAAAATAGGATTTGCTTACTTGAATCTCATTTTGTTTGAGAATTAGACGTTTTGAGTAAGGCGTAGGAATTTTGAAATATTGTTTGATTTTCTTATAAAACCTCCGTGAGATTAGCAAGTGTTAAGACTCGAATAAAGGGAAACACGAAAAGCTTAAATCCTTAAGATTGAAGCCAAAAGGAGTTTTCCTCTTTCAAAACAAATTTAGAAAACCTCGAACATCGAGCAATAGAAGACCAACTCACTTGGTGCAGCAGGTCTTCATAAGACTCCCAAGTTTGACCATTCCATTAAGTCTCTAGGAAACACTACTTCCTAGCATATCATTCCATGCCATTCATTCATATGTGCATGCATGGACACTTGCACAATCCCATTCAGGACTAGCACCACCTTAGGTAAAGTCTCCTTTGGCAAAAATCCCCTCTTCTGGGCACATAGAAAATGTTTTTCTCAAAACTGGGATGATCCCATATTCTCGAGAATGAATCCAGGGAGAAATCAAATAGGGGTGTCGTCTTCTTCGCCATTATCCAAATAAATTTGGATAATTCCAAAGAGGGGCATTTGTAAACACCCCAAAATCAAACGAATTTCAAAAACAAACACCTGGTTTGAAAATCCTTTTGAAAACCAGATTCTGGAGTTTTCGAAAACCCAGGAGTTTAAAAAGCTTTGAACTTTTGTTTCAAACCCCGTACGAAATATGAATTTCTTGAATTTGGGCCAAGTCTCATTTTTGCAAAAAGCCAAAATCCAACAGGTGAAGCCTAACCAAAAGCAGCCTCAAAAGCAGGTTCAAAGCTCGAAAGTCAGCCCAGCCTGATAGAAAGTAGGATCAAAAGGCGAAAGGAGAGCCCAGGCCAGGTGTAGACTTCAAGCCCAAAGCATCAAACATCAAGCCAAGAGCATCCACCAAATCAGCAGAAATCCAAGCCGTAAATATCAAAAACCATGCAAAACGAAGTTCAAAAAGGTGAGAAGGAGTTCGAACGACAAAGTTGGGGAAAACCCAGCACAAGACGTAGCGCTAATGAAGCTAGGGCCCGTACAAACCGTCCGTCTCGAAACGCCAAGAAGGATTGAAGAAAAGAAAAATTGGATTAGATCTGGACCCAAATATCTAGATCCAGATCCAAATAGTATTTGGATTGGATTTGGATCCCAAATATCCGAGATCCGAGATCCAAACCTAACTAAATATTTGGGTCGGATCTGGATCTCAAATATCCGAGATCCAAGATCCAGACCCAAATAGTGTTTGGATCGGATTTGGATTCCAAGACCAAAATCCAAGATCCATACCCAAGACCCACCTCGTGAAATCCAAGAGAGGCTTGGGAAGAGATAGAGTGAGTGGTGGGCCATTGCCATGTGGTCTTGATCAAGGGTGTGGGTTCAAGCTTGTATGAACCTAAACCTAGCCGAGGGGTGCACCAACGTGAAGGAGTGGCTGCAACCGAAGTGGAGGCATGTGCTATGCGTGGTGGACCGGCTCCAAGAGGTAGGTCTCCTTAAACCCACCCTAATCTAGCCTAAACCATCTAACCTACCCCACTAAACCTCACCCTAAACTAGCCTAAACCAAACCACTCTCACCTAAACCGACTCAAACTACACATAATCATCCTAAACCTAAAACCCACCGAGCACAACTGCACTCGGCTTGAATTGTGCCCTACACGCCCCTAGCACTGCAGCCTAGCACTGCCCCGCGCGCCCTGTCCCACCCTAATGCCCTGTCATACCCGACTACCACAGCGCCCCGCTGCGCCCTGCTGCAACGCCCTAGCACCGAACTGCTGCTCCCCGCATGCCCTGTCACACCCGGTGCCTAGCATCCCTGTTGTCGTGCCACACCAACTTACCTTAGATACCCCCAACCCAGCTGCACCCCTTTTCCATAGAGCCGGTTAGGACCAGCCCCCATCCTGCCGTGACTTACCTTAGCCAACCCTATCACTTGGCCGAACCAAGCCCCTCCTAGGCCTAAGCACCCGGTTGCCCCCAAGCACCCCCTCTAAAGCCTAAACTCTCACGTCCAACCCCACCTAGGGAGACCTATCAATTGGCTGCCAAGGTGGACGGATTCAAGTACATTGAGAGGAAAAGTCGACCACTTATAAGTGTTTAAATTCGGTTTTTATCTTACTCTTTTAAATTCAATTCAATTCGATACGGGATTGTAATAATGGAGCGTGGTCTCCCCCCGAAATGTAATATTGGTGCTTGATATACGAACACGTACACTTGAGCCATATTACTCTTAAAACGTATACAAGACACCCACGTGCACTTGAGCCTTTCCACTCTTAGTTGCACACTATTGCACACACATTGATCCTTCGCTCTTAAGCTAAAGACTTTAGTGAAAGCCGTGCAATTCAATTCGGGTTGTTACATTCATGTCGTGTGAGTGTGTCATTTACATTTCACACTCGCACCCAAGAAGTACTTGAGCACTTGCTCCACACTCCCACGCACCTTTTGAGCCTTTGTTACTCATAAGATATAACATATCTATATACTTTCCAGCTGCGTGAATTTTACATTAATGTCGTGTAAGCACTTACATTTCCAGGTGGTTCAATTCATGTCGTGTGAGTTTGTCATTTAAATTTCACACTACATACACGCGTGCATTGAGCCTTTCCGCTCTTATCATATATCTATATTTCAATTTCGGCAAAGTTCAATTCATGTCGTGTGAGTTTGTCATTTAAATTTCACACTACACACATGCGTGCATTGAGCCTTTCCGCTCTTACTATACTTATATTTCAATTTCAGCTGCATGAGTTGCACTTTTGTTTAGACGACATTAATGTAAAATATCTTATGTTACATTCGTGCTTTCAAGTACTTGCACATGCACGCATGGTCTTGCATTCTCGTGGTCTTGCATGTGTGCTTGAGTACATGCATGCTTTCAAGTACTTGCATGCGTGCTTGCGAAAGTGCTTGAGTACATTCGTGAATGCAAGACCACGCTCAGAGATATTAACGTACTTGAGTATATGCGTGCTTTCAAGTTCGGGTATTTCCCTTCAGCTGCGTGAGTTGCACTTTCATTCGGGTATTTACATTAAGTTGTGTGTGTGAGTTGCTTTCAATTCGAGCTTAGCTCACATCATCATACCAAACCCGACAAATATTTTATGCATCCTTGCATTCGCGTATTTTCAAAGAGGAAACCCCGAAACTACGCTCAAACTCGCTAAATTTAGGCCACTTGAAGCACACACATTCGGCCTAAAATAGCTTAAAAGCTCAAAGACTTGGATTCGAACAACCCCCGTAATAATAACTACAATTTAGGCATACATCGAAACATTTACTTTTCTTTTCAAAAGTATACGTTTGTTTAGATCAAAAAGGTTTTGTAAGTGCTTAAACTAACCCTGAGCACTGGTTCAAGAAGGTTTCAAGCGAAAAGATCCCGCTTGCTCACAATCGCCTTTTAAAACGTCAGATACTTTGAAAACTTTACTAGCTTGAGCAAGCTACCTGGCACGCCCCTAAAAAGTGACGTAAACTCGAGAAGTTTCATTCCCGGCTTCAAAACCAGGAGTGAAAATTTTCATAGCTTATAGTTGGAATATAGTATAACAATAAATACAGCTTAATGTTTGTTCGGCTATCTTTTTTCACTTTCTAATAGTGAATAAGCATTTATTTTGGATGGATTTCTGTAGTTTAGAGAGAATTATGAACATGACCTGATGCTAGAATAAAAAGTATGGCTTTAATGAATGAGAAACAATTTATCAATACTTGTTTTTTAGGCAATTAGAAGAGGAAAAGAAGTATGAAGCTCGGCTTGGTACCTTAATTAATGTTGTAAGGTTTCTTCTTAAATAAGGTCTTGTATTTCGTGGCCATGATGAGTTTGATGAAAGTTTCAATAAAAGAATTTTTTTGCAACTTCTATTCTTTATTTCTAATCATAACAAGGAGATTCTTAGCATTATATTACAAAATGCACTTGAAAATTCAAAATTGATAGTAGCTTCAATTTAAAAATACTATTGTAAGTGATATTGTTGAAAGAATTGTCAAAGAGGTACATGCTGATGTATTTACTATTTTGATTGTGAATCACATGATGTATCTAATAAAGAGCAAATGCATTAAAGTATATTGATGAAGATGGTCATATTATTGAACACTTATTTGGTTTAGTGAATGTTTATTCTACTACAACAACATCACCTATTACAACTATGATGCAAATATTTTGTAAAGTTTGTTTAAGTATTAATCAATTACAAGGAAAGGATATGATGAGCAAGCAATATGAAAGTTGAGTTTAATGGATTAAAAGCATTAATATTGAGGAAAAATCCATGTAGTTTTTATATTCATTGCTTTGCACATCAACTCCAATTAGTTGTTATTGCAGTTGCTAAGATGCATAAAGAACTAAATCAATTGTGTGATGCTATTTTTGCAATCATGAATTGTGTTGGAGGTTCATCTAAATGTCTTGAGAAGCTTAAAGAATTGGAACTTAATAGAGTTCGTAAGAAATTGAAACTTGAATGTCGTGAAACTGGTAAAGGATTAAATCAGCCTATTAGAATTAAAAAGGTTGGAGACACATGTTGGGGTTCAAATTATTATATTTTGTTGAACTTAATCACATTGTTTCAATCTATTGTGAATGCGCTTTATATTATCAGTGATGATGGTGGATGATGATATTAAAGGTAGTGCTTATAATTGGTGGAAGATAATTCAAATATTTGATTTTGTATTATTATATATTTGATAAAGGAAATTTTGACAAAGACAAATAGTTTATCATTAGCTCTACAAAGAGAAGACCAAGATATTACCAAAACTTTGAATCTTATGAAGTTGTCAAAGAGACAATTAAATAAGTTTAGAATTGAAGATAATGAATGAGAGCACTTGATTGCAAAGATAAATTTATTTTGTGATAAGAATGATGTCGAAGTCAGGAAAATGGAGGATAACTATGTAGGGCCAATGGTATGAGCAAGATGAAGGCAAAGTGAGAACAAATTTGCATCATTATTGGTATAAGGTATTCAATGTTATTATTGATTATGTGTTAAATGAGCTTGATGATCGATTTAATGAGAGAAATATTGAATTGCTTCTTTGTGTTGCATGTCTTGATCCAAGTAAGAGTTTAGATTCTTTCAATAAGGAGAAGCTGGTTTAGCTTACATGTTTTTATCCTTATGATTTTTGCACAAATGATCTTTGGTAACTTCACTATCAACTTGATAACTATATTATGAATGATCAAGAGCTTCAACATAAAGGAATAAGTGAAATTGCAGAGGTATTAGTAAATCAAAGAAAAGATATGAGCTATTTTTTGATGTATCGGTTAATAAAATTGGCATTGCTTTTACTTGTTGCCACTGAAAGTGTAGAAAGAGTATTTTCTACTTTGAACATTGTAAAGAATAGCTTGAGAAACAAGATTGGTGATGAGTTCATGAACAATTACTTGGTTACATATATTGAGTGTAGCATGTCATCAGAAATAGATAATAATACAATCATGCAACGATTTCAAAGGATACATCCTCAGTGACAAATCATTCCTATTTCCTTATATTTGATTATGTAAGTGCTCTTAACTTTATAGATTTCTTTTTAGTATTAAGTTTAGTTAGAAGAGTTATTTATGTGTGGGGTTCTAATAGGTATTACTTTGTGACTTCTTTTTTGTTTGAAGTGCTCTTCAAAAGACCATACAAGATTGAAAGATTTCTGAAGTTGTATTTGCTAGGAATTTAACAGTACATGTATTTGATAACTTCAATTACATAAACATGTTATATTAGCAGGTGTTTGATTATATAATTGTTGAATAACAGTTGTTATTAGGATCATTGTAATAGTTATTTATTTGTTATTATTTTTATATTATATGAGTGGTTATGTAACACATGCTTCCATTACTGTGTTGATGGTATTTCATCTTTGTAGCATTTATAGAATTTCCATGTGTTTTGGTAGTTTGGTTATCAACTTAAGAATTATTGGTAGTTGTATATGTATTAAGATATTGCCTTTTACTCTTATGAAGTTGATTACACATACTAATAAATGTACTATAATGAGTTTTTAGTAACACAGTTATTAGTATCTCTTTTAAGTATATCAATTTCACACATATAATGAATCTCATGACAAAAACCTATATTTTTGCTCCCACTCTAAATTTTCTAGATCCACCATTATCTACCGTGTCCCGTTTACGGCTTATAACCACTAGTTCACGTTACTGTTCAATTTTAAAAAAGATAAAATGTTTAATAAAATAATAAAGTTGGCCCAAAATTGGTGGCTGAACCACTGCAGTGCTGCCAGTTTGGCTGTGGTTACAGGTCCGGTTGGCATATGCCGATTTTGGATCTAGTCCAGTTCCTATTCAAGCTCTCAGGCTGGTTCCAAATCAGTCATGTCTAGCGTAGAAACGCATGACTGACAATTTCTATAATATTCCCCTCCCCGCACCCCACCTCACCCCACACCCCCCCACCCCCCCCCAAAAAAAAAGTCAATTATGGGAGCCCATTTTTGACTCGAGTGCATCTTAAAACTGTAACTCTTGTCTGATAATGAGAAAAGTCTCTTAAAGTTATTTGATCCCTTCAACGAAGTCTGTTGAAAGAATCAGGCTGCTTGTAGATCAGCTCCGTTTGCATAGTGATAGAACATGAACGTTTTCGATTCAGGTTGGCTAGTAAAGCTTGCCAAAAGAAATTTTATGAAGGAGCTGTCATCTCGTCATCCACTCATAATCTCGTTTTATCTTTCTCTGTATTACTTGGTTCTTCATTGGTTAAAATGAACCATTTACTGGACAATGTTTTGGATGGGAGTGTAAGTGAGCTGTGCTGCACGAAAGCTATTCAAGATCGGCTCAATGATAACTCGAACTTGGCTCGCTCTTACGGAGCTTAAGGCAAAGGTTAGTCAAGCTCGGGATAGCAAGTTGAACATTCAATCAAGCTCGACATAGCGAATTCATTGGTACTCAACTCGAGTAGCTCATGAGTGTAATCGAGTTTTACCTATATTGTACATAATATATAACTAATTTTGCCCACTAAGCCTTCTCTCCACTCGCAGTTCTAATTTAGTTTCTTGTCCTCCCGCTTTCTCGTGAAAGTCACCATCCACTTTTTCTCTTTTCTCCTCTCGTGAGCTCAACGAGCTTAAATGAGTCTAACGAGCTCAAGCTCAAGCTCGAACATAGCTTGTTGAGCCTGGAGATTGAGCATTCCTTAAAGGGCCTGAGTAGAAGTTCGCTATATTTGAGCTCAACTTGGTTATACTTAAGCTTGACTTTCAGCTTGATTACACCCCTAGTTTTGATTGAAAGAGGAAATGATGGTAGTAGGATTTGTTTCAGTTTTATACAGAATGATTTGGTTTTGTTCCCCAAACTGAAGAACCAATTAGATTGTCCATTCCCTTCGACATAAGAGCGAGCCGGACTAAGCCTGACGATAAGCATATCCCTGCTACCTCCTCGCACTTTATATGCTTATTTATTCCGTATTTCTTAACTTCTCCCAGTTCCAAGGCAGGGTGATGCCATTCATAATAAATTTATAAAAGAACTACAAAAAGTAAGAAATGCCTCTTTTTTCTTTAGAAAAAGATGGAAACGAAATACTGTGAATTTGCCAAAAATATCCCTATCAAAGAACTTTGAGAAAGATAATTGTTTGTCCATATAAATGGCTGTGAAGGGTAGGTAATCTGCAAATTGCAAACTTGTACGAGAAGTTAATAACCATCCATTTAATGTTGCAATAAAAGCACACCTGCACTCCCACTGACGATGATGATGAGAACGGATGCTGTTGTTTTCATGGCATTTATGAGTATTATTTGAAATATCACTGTTATCACATGAGGTGTAGAGATGTGTGGCAGAGATCAACAGATAAGAGTTTACATTGAATATGGCCTTTGCATGGTCATAGGATATACTGATATTCTACATGACATCCCAGCCATCCGAATGGACTTGTTTGGACGGCCAGGATGAACTAGCTCTGCGACTACTCCTTGCTTTGCATGGCTATGGGAGCAGGGGGCGTATCTACGGCAAGTACTCCTTGCAACATCTGCACAACCTTTCCCATACTCGGCCTCAACGATGGCTGCTCTTGTATGCACCAGAAGCTCACTTGAATCGCCCTCACGAGTCGCTCTTCAACTGCTTGGTTCGCGAAACCGATCCTCTTGTCCACAATTCTCTCAATATCGCCCTTTTCAAGCTCTCCGAAAGCCCAAGATAAAAACCTACTTCTCTCGGTTTCATCGGAGATCCTCTGCCCGCTAATGATCTCCAGCAATAGAATTCCGTAGCTGTAAACATCAGATTTAGTTGTGACAGGAACATTGACAAACCATTCTGGTGCTAAATATCCTTTCATCTTTCGACTCGGCAATAAAGCTCGAAGGCGACGATCTTGAGGATTTATGAGCTTCGCGATTCCGAAATCAGACACTTTGGCGTTATAGCTTTCATCCAAAAGTATGTTTTCTGGCTTTAGGTCACAGTGAATTATGCAATTTCTGCACTCTTCATGCAAATATGTCATTCCCTTTGCTGCGTCTAAGGCTATCTTGAAGCGTGCGTCCCAACATAGCTTTCTAGCATTCTCCGAGAAGAGAAATCTGTCTAACGAACCGTTCTTTACGAACTCGTAGACCAATAATCTGTGCCTGCCCTCGATGCAGAATCCGATCAATCGGATGAGATTAAGATGATGGATGCTGCTAATTCCGGCCACTTCTATCTGAAACTGCCTCTCTGTTTGTTCTATCCCTTGTAATAGTTTAACTACAACGCTGGTTCTGTTTTCAAGCTCCCCTTTGTATACCGGCCCAAACACGCCTCCCTCGCCCAGTTTCTCCTTGAATCCGTTTGTCCATCTGTACAATTCCTTGTAGGAAAATCGGACTGGAGCACCGGATGCATATTCGAGAAGTGTAGATCCCGACGGAATTCCGGTGAAATATTCTCTGTTCTTTTTACACAATAGCCACCATAGAAACGTCTCTATGACGATCAGAGAGGAAATCGTCACCACGACGATGATCACCTTTGCATCATTTCCTAGAGAAAGACGTTTTTCTTCAGAAGAATTAGAACTCCTACACCCGGTATTAGTAGGAGTCCCTGAGCCGCAGACCTTCATAAACGAAGTACTCGGCACGGTTGGAGCCCGATAGAGGCTGATGAACTCGGAAAACTTTGAGAAACACGCACCAGAACCATCGGCTGGCATGGTCGAGCCTAAGCATGCTGCATTTCTCAAACAATACAAGCTACAAGCCGACATTGGGCAATAGAAGTGCCGGTTGGGGTCCTGTAGTTGAGGTGGATAAGTAAGCAGTACTGTATTTTCCAACTGAATCATGGAATTCTCAGGGCAATCAGAGAGCTGTTGCTTCCTCTCACAGCCCTTTCTCGGGTCGTTCAGATCGGCCTGAACAAAATCTTCTGATGGGCAAATGCAAATTGGATTCTGGGATCCATCATAAGTGCAAAGACCCATGTTTCCGCAGTAACCAAATACATCGCATTGATTCTCAATTGCAGACCATTGGATACTAATAGCAGCACCTCCATTACTAACACTATAAGCTCTGAGGTTTCCGTCGGAATCCAATCTCAGGAACCGGAAAGAAACCGAGGAATCATTATAATCACTACCATATATCGATCTCAGCAGATCAACCGTCGATGAATTCTTGAACAATTTCAGAATTCCATCGCTACCAAGTACTAAAACAGGAGAGACGAGCGTATTACTGTCGGTGTATAAAAGGTTCCAGTATTGGATGGTGTCATTCCAAAGAAGAGACGGCGACTTACTGAAGGAGAAAGAATAAAGGCCGGAACGGAGTGTTTGTCCCAGGGTGAGAATCTGGTTTTGGATGAGAACGTCAGTCGGATGGTTGAAAGTGTCCCATACAACCGCAGTACTGTTTCTCAAAACGAAGTTACCGGATTCATCGATGGAAGCGACGGAGACTCCTCTGTTCCCGGTGCCGGACTCCCAAACCACCACCCCGGACCCGGAGAAGAGGCGGAGATTGCCGTCGGTGGAGAAGTGGAAGGAAGCTCTGGAGTCCACGGCGGCTGGTGAGTTGCCGCCGGCGGTCCAAATGAGCGTGGCGGAGGCAATATGGGATAGTCCACCGTGATACAGAGAAGGGTTGTCCGCAGATTTGGTGAAGCCAAAAGAGAAGGTATTTTGAGATGATTTCCATGATAGATCGGGGTAGGTTGCTCGCAGGACAGAGCCAGCGCCGACGTCTCCGGCAGCAGCAGCAGCAAGTATGCCAGCCATGGCAAGAGCTACAAGTGGTAGCAGGGATAAGTAGACGAGGAGAGGGAACTGAAAAGCATTATCCATTCTTCCGTCCGGTCGGTTTTAGGCTATATTGTGGTGCTCAGACAATTACATGTATATATATAGAGAGGGGGGGGAGCCCTTAGGAACCAAACCTTCTGATTTGACAGAGTCTGTGAGCAAGCGTAGAAAACAATTGTGGCTCCGATTATAGCTGGGAATTGCGGCAGGGAACGAAGTTCATGTTCTAGAGCACTCGAAGGAGAAAAGAAAAGACCGAATGGCATGCCGTATGTGCATAAGAAGAACCTGCCTTCTGTTGGGCCCAGTTCAGGTTTCGCCTGTTTCTGGTCTCAACTCAAACGGGTTCGTATGTCAATTTGGTTTTGGATTCATTTGGAATTCACGAAACAGCAGTATGTCTTTCGAAAACCATTGCTGTACGCGGGCTACAAGATTATATAAGACTTGTAGTTTGCCACTTTGTGAAACTTGCCATTTTCTCTTTTTCGTTTGTGAAATGCTTAGTACATAATGTAATTCAATGAAAAGCAATGAGATACTATATTAGGTACAGAAATATATAATATCGGTGCATGAATAACTCAGGTCGGATTTGCAAGATCCAACTAATATATATATATATATATATATATATATACATATATATATATATATATATATATATATATATACATATATATATATATATACATATATATATAGCCCAGTGTAACCGCCATTAATGTGATACAACACGATTTGAACCTGTCCTAAGTCTTATGAGCGACTTAATATGTTCAACTATGGCTGGAAATCCGGTTGCCAAATTGCACTCTGAAACGATCAGACTTATTTATAAATATCACCATTTCAGCTGCTCGTGGTTCTCAGTTTTTAGTTTATCGAACACACACACACACAGATTCTGTAAAACATTTTCAGTTTGAAACAGCAAAAGAAATATCGGTAATGAATTTAATAGAAATGAATTATATTCTGTTGTATATTTCAAATCAATGATCAGTAAGAAACAACAGAACAACACAATTTAAGGAAGTCTTTGAAGTGGCTTCTTATATGAATGAGAAATCATCAACAACAAAAACAACTAAGCCTTTTCCCATACTAGACGGGGTCAACTACATGGATTCTTTTTTCCACAAAGCCCTATCATGTGCCATGTTAGCAGTTAGCTCACAATAAGCTAGATCATTCTTTATTGTTTCTTTCCAACACTTTTGTCGTCGTCCTCTACCTCTTTTAATACTTTTAAAATCTAGTTTTTCATACCTTCTTATATATTCTTCTTTTGATATTCTTTCTATATGTCCAAACCACCTTAAACAATATTCTCTCATTTTATCTACCACACATAATTTCTTTCTAGTAATTTCATTATGTATATGGTCTTTTCTTGTATGACCACTCATCCATCTCAATATTTTATTTCTGTCACAAACATCTTGTGTACATGTTGATGATTAATTGCCCAACACTCAGAACCGTAAAACATAACAGGTCTAATTGCTGCTCTATAATATTTACCTTTTAACTTTAATGGTATCTTCTTATCACAAAGAATACTTGATGTTTCTCTCCTTCTTAACCAACTAGCATTAATTCTATGCATAACATCTCCATCAATTCTTCCATCATTCTAAAAAATTGACGCTAGGTGTTTAAAATTTTCCTTTTGGGGATGTAATGTCTGCCAATTTTAATTTTTTATGTCCTTTGAAGTAACCAAATGATCAAACTCACGTTCCATAGATTTTGTCTTTGTTCTACTAAATCTGAAGCCTTTACTTTCTAATGTTTCTCTCCATAGCTCCAATTTTCTATTAAGTTTTTCCATAGACTCCTCCACTAACACAATGTCATATGCAAATAACATACACCAAGGTACTTCATCTTGAATATGTTTTGTTAACTCATCAATCACCATTATAAATAAGTATGGACTTAAAGTTGATCCATGATGTAACCCAATATTAACTTCAAAGAAATTTGTCATTCCTTCATGAGTCTTCACACATATTTTTGCACCATCGTACATGTCTCTTATAGGGTTTATGTATGTAGATGGGATACCTCTTTTTTCCAAGGTTCTCCAAAGAACCTCTCTTGGTACTCTATCATAAGTTTTTTCTAGATCAATAAATATCATGTGAAGGCCTTTCTTTTTTGCTCTAAAATGTTTCATAAGACGTCTCAAAAGGTGAATCTCTTCAACAGTAGATCTGTTTGACATGAATCCAAATTGGTTCTCTGTTGTACTTGATACTTGTCTTAACCTACATTCGATAATTCTTTCCTACAATTTCATAGTATGGCTCATTAACTTGATACATCGATAATTCATACAATTCTGAATGTCTCCCTTGTTCTTATATATGGATACAAGTGTACCCGCTCTCCATTCCTTGAGCATCTTTTGGTTTCTCTATATTTCATTATATAGTCTTGTGAGCCAAGTGATTCTAGTTTCTCCTAGGATTTTCCAAACTTCTATAAGAATATTGTTTGGTCCTATCGATTTACTACACTTCATATGTTTGAGAGCCTCTTTGACTTCATTCTTTTAAATACGTCGGTAGAAATTGTGGTTTATATACTTTTCTGGTTTGGCTAACTCTCTAAAGCTAATATTAACATCTTTATTTTCATTAAAAAGTTTATAAAAATAGTTTTTCCATCTATTTCTTATATCATCATTTGCCACTAAAATTTTTTCATCTTCGTCTTTGATGCATCTAATAGAATTAAGATCTTTAGTTTTCTTATCTCTAGTCCTAGCTATCCTAAAAATATGTTTCTCACCCTCTCTTGAGATGAGTTTTTATATAAATGCTCCCAAATTTTAGCTTTTCTTCACTGACGGCCTTTTTCACTTCCTTATTTGCATTCTTAAAGCCTCTAAAGTTTCACTAGTTTTCTTAGCATGAAATTGTGGTTTATATACTTTTTTTTATTTGGCTAACTCTCCTAAGTTAATACTAACATCTTTATTTTCATTAAAAAGCTTATAAAAATAGTTTTTCCATCTATTTCTTATATCATTATTTGCTACTAGAATTTTTCATCCTCGTCCTTGATCCATCTAACATAATTAAGATCTTTAGTTTTCTTATCTCTAGCCCTAGCTATCCTAAAAATATCTCTTTACCCTCTTTTGAGTTGAGTTTTATATATAAATCCTCCCAAATTTTAGCTTTTGCTTCACTCACGGCCTTTTTCGCTTTCTTCTTTGCTTTCTTATAAGCCTCTAAAGTTTCACTAGTTTTCTTAGGATAATGTAATTTGTAACATGCCCTCTTTGCCTTGATTTTATTTTGCACTACTTCACTCTACCACCAAGCTTCTTTTTGTGATGGTACACCTCCCTTAGATACACCTAACACATCTTTCGCCACTTTTCTAATATGTATAGCTATATTGTTCCGCATATCATAGGGTGTACCAACATAATTCCAAACATCTCCTTGAAGGACTTTCTGTTTAAATATATCTTCTTTCTCGCTTTTCAGGTTCTACCATTTAGTCTGAATAGCTCGATGCACTATTTTTTTCTTTGTCCATTTTTTTATTTGTAAATCCATAACTAAAAGTCGATGTTGAGTGGTTAAGCTTTCTCCTAGAATTACCTTGCAATCTTTACAATACACTCTATCTTTTTTTTACAAATAAAGTAATCAATTTGTGTTTGTGATAAGCCACTCTTATAAGTAATTAAATGTTCATCTCGTTTTTTGAAGATTGTATTGACTATAAAGAGATCAAATGCCATAGCAAAATTTAAAATCTCCCCTAATGCCTCTTTACTGACATGTTCATTTCAGTCTCTTCCTAAACAAATCATCTCCCTTTGTGGAATCTTTTGAATCACCTAATCTAATTCTTCCCAAAAGGTTGTCTTTATACTATCTTTTAGTCCTACTTGGGGTGCGTAAGCACAAACTATATTCAAAACTTCTGCTCCTAACACTAATTTCAATGTCATGATTCGGTCACCATATCATTGCATGTCTACTATACTATCATTTAAATCTTTATTTATGATAATACCAACTCCGTTTCGAGCCTTTTCTTTACCTGAGTACCATAATTTAAAACCTATATCCTCTATCTCCTTTACTTTTTCTTCAACCCATTTTGTCTCTTGTAAACATAGAATATGAATCTTTCGACGAATCATAGTGTCTACCACCTACATTAGCTTACCGGATAATGTTCTGATATTCCAAGAACCAATACGAATCTTATTATCTAGGACTAGCTTCCTTACCCCCACATCCATCCATATTCAAAATGCGGAGACCCTCTCTAAAAATTATTCACTACATTTAGGCGGTAATGTAGTAGGACTAACTTATTTACCCACACTCGTCCATGATATGGAACTCTCTTTACAATTGATTCACTACATTCGGGCAAAAATATAGTGGACCTTGCTTACTTATTACTGCATTCGAGCTCTGTAGCACGTCGCTAGGCGGGAACGCCTCAAAGCAATGCTCATAATTTTTGTAATCCATGTTATAAAAATCCGACAAAGTTTTACACTGGTTGTCGGAAGCCTAACACAACCTTCCTCCTTTATCCGGGCTTGGGACCAGCAATGCAAGGATGATCCCTTACATGGGTGAAGTTAATCCACTTGATCTTCCTTGTTGCTTCCATGTCTTTCAGGTTCACAAGAAAGTCTTTATATAATTCTAAAAATTCTTTAGAGGTGTATTATCTACCTCTATCTGAAATCAAGACTTTGATTGTATATCTCAATTGGTTCTCAACTTCCTATTTATATTCTTTAAATACTTTAAGTATCACAGATTTATGTGATGAGAGATATATGTATATATATCAAGTAATCATTAATATAATTTATAAAATAAGCATTTTCTCGATGTGATCTTACTTTAAAAGGTCTAGATAAATTAGTGTCAATGATTTTCAACAGGGTTTTTGCTCTTGAAAAATATTTTCCTTGTCATTTTCCCTTATATACAGGCTTCGCACTTACTAAAAGTGTTTTCCTAAAATCCTGACAATAAGTCAAAGTCGGATAATTTTCTCAAGTTTTTCAGACTTGTATGCCCTAGGCGTTTGTGCCATACATTCACATCAATATTAAAGACACAATCAATATAAGTAGAAAAACTTTCGCTTTTATTTATATTCAACTTGAACAAACCATGTTCAACATCAAATTAACCAGAGAAGAATACTCTCCCATGCTTGCCCACTAACATTTTGCCAGGAACAACCCTAACTTCAAAGCCCTTCTTAACCAAGGCAGAGATCAAAACTAAATTATGTCATATGGTTGATACAATTAATACATCAGTCAAAACAATTAGTGTATCTTGTACATGAATCCTAAATGACTTAAATCCAAGGAATCTTGTACATGAATCCTAAATGACTTAAATCCAAGGATATCAAAAAAGGTGTTATTTTTCATATACACCCTATGTTCTATGGATTTATATTCCATTAGGTCCATAGCTCCTTCCTTAAACTTCGAGATATATCTCTTCCCTTTAGAGTCAATCCACCGGTTAGTCACTAGGTGATCCATGTACAAGCATTTACATACCACGTAGATTATGTTTTGCTTCTCTGATTGTTCGCATTATTAAGTATTTCCACTATTTTTCTTATTGCGATAATCTCTCTTGTATTCCTCTATTTTCTCACAGTTGAAGCACATAACACAAGAAGCTAATTTTTACGTTTTATTAAAAGGTTGATTGCCCTTTTTAATTCTTGTCAAACTTCTTATTTAGTTTGTTTCTCTTCTAATTAGTTTATTGATGGACCTTATCTCGTCTTGAGGTACTAGCAATTTTTCTTTTTTATTTTTATTCATGTGCTTTTGCTCAATTGCTAGTTTGAGAAGCAATTCAAAAAGGTCTCAACCCCTAGTCTAAGGGCGATAGCAATCATATTCCATGATGGGGAAGATTATTTAGTATTGTGGATATCTACATTGGTTTTGAGATGACGTATTTGGCTACAACTAAGTCCCTTGTTATTACCAACATATAGTTAACATGTTCTACTACATCATCTCCTTCTTTCATTTTGTAGGAGTTATATTTTTATAGTAATAATACATGAAGCTTAGTTGTAGTATCATACTTAGCTATTATTGAGTCAAACAACTCTTTTGTGGTCTCAAACTCTTCAAATATCCTAATCAAATTATCCTCAATATATATTAACATAATAGTTATTCCTATCATGTCATCCTTTAGAAGTGTTTTATATATTTATTTTTGTTGCTCAATTGCATCAGGGGGTAGTGGTTGTATAATTTTCCTTAGCATATAGTCTACACATTTCAGTAAAAGAGCCAACAGGATTCTCCTTTTCCACATTTGAAAATTAAGACCATTTAATTTTTTTGACTTTACCAATTCAAATATATATATTCTAGAATTCATTTTTATGTGTTTGCCAAAAATAACAATTGGAAGGTCTAAAGGAAAACATACAACAAGCAACATATAACAAACACTCAACCATTAAAATGTAAAATGCAGAATATCCATCTACTGAACTAAAAATAACTCAAGGTACTTAAAACCAATTTCAAACATATTTTAACTACAATCTTTGACTTTTTTCATAACTTGATTATGTTATTTTCAAAACTAGACCAGAGATAAATCTATAAATTTTCTCATTTTTCTATCATTGTTTTTTCTCCAAATTCTAGGGGTAAACTAGAAATTTTACCGTCTATCCGTTTTGTAATAGTTCAAAAAGACTCGAGTAGAACAATAAAATGGCACTTGGTTTCTGTAAAATTCACAAGTGATCGAATGCATAACAATAATTTTGTCTCATAGTTCAAATTTATAATTTTTCTTAAAGATAGGAGTAGTATTGTCTTTTTATACAATGATAAACCTATGAAATTAAGCTCGTCCAAGAGTAATAGTATAATTTCATAAGTCAGTATTTAATAATTTTCATAAACTGTTAAAGGGCAAAAATATCCTTTTGCTCATTTTTGAGTAAATTTTTTTAACTTAAAATATATAGTTTTGGTAATTTTACCGGTGGGAAACTGTAATTTAAAAAACTAGTAAGAAGAAGAATGAACTTTTCCATCCCATACCCAAAACCGTTTTCTAGAGACGGCCGTTTTAAGAGAGAGATAGAGAGAGAGTGGGGAGGGGGAGAATCCATAATTCTAATTGCCAATTGAATCCTTGAAATCCAGTGGATATTAGTACGCCATCAATGCCACCTCTGTGCACAAACAAGATGTGAGCGTCCCCTGTGATTCTGATTTGTCAGATCCATTACCCACGCGTTGAAGATATGGACTATCTAATATTGTGATAGCATGTTTTTATGGCATTATCTTATACTTAATTACACGAACCGAGCAGAGATGAGACAGACTTTCACTGCTCATGCTACCTAACTATATGAGCTCAGCTGCAGCCAGGTTACTCGAGCGGCTTGATGGGCTGAGGCAAGCTTGCGATGAGCCAAGAGAAGCCGAAAACGAGCAGCTGATCTTGTTATGCAGCCATATAAACAGTAAATGTTCGTCTCATGAAAGCTTTTCCCCTACTTTTTCCAGGAAAAAAGGAATTCAAATGGCTAGGTTGGTGCATATAGGACAGGATAAAACATATAAATAACCCGATTTACCTGAAAGAGAAGCTGGAAAGAGGATAGTCTGAACACGCAGAGGAAGAAGAGAAGAGAAAAAGTGGAGGTGAGAAATTTTATCCTGCTCTTCAAAGCCATTGCAGAACGAATGAAGGGAATCTGTTTCAGGTTTGTGATTTACTCTTCCATGTCCCCCCCACTGCGTGGTATTTATAGCTACTGCTGAAATTCAATGCAATTGCTTCAAACGAGGATAGAGATGAGGAGGCACAAGCAACCAATGTAAAATCCTACGGCTTTTTAGAGCCTTGTCCAATTCCGACACATCTTTCCGTTTTTCACCAGTTGTCGAAGCAAATCTAGAGAAAGGGAGTCATTCAATGGGCGTTTTCCGCAACAGCTTCTGCAGCATCAATTCCCGGGAAAAATGAAACACAATTGCTCGCTGATGACATAATAACTAACTGAATCTTCGTTAACAAACAGAAGCTAAAATGCTAATTTGACAAAGAAAAAGATCGAGAATAGTGATGACGAAGAAATTCATGTAGCCGAACTCGCTTGGTACTTGGTTATGGTGTGGGTTTGGCCTCAATCAGGATAGCCCTAATAATGGTAAGCCGTGGATATACCCACCAATTGCTTAAGGTCACGAAAGATGGTTACGAAGTACTGTGAACGACGCTTTGGTTTCTGAGCATCTCCAAGGAAATGTTTCTGGCGTTGCCTAGTATACCACGGCAGAAGATAGAGCATGATGATAATCACCATTGATGTTGGGCAGGGCTGGGTTTTGATTTTGGTCTATAGCATAACCACTCACATCTTTAGCAATTTTTGGGAAAGATTTTGAATTTTTCTTCTTGTACAATCGGGAGTTTGAAGCCAGATGCACACCTGGAATATTGTGATGGCTGTTTGCTGAAGCCGTTGCCAGAGTCTGTCGCCTGGTGTCTTTGAGGTATGCCTTGTCGATTCATTCAAATTATTCACACTCACACACGTAGGAAGAGAGGACAATGGCATAGCAGATGCCCTCTCATCCTTAGGCTTAGCCCTAAGGGTCGATCCCACCTTGGGAACTCGATCCTTAGAAATATGGCACTCACCCACTCCATCCATTCACGATTTGGAGATTTGCCAAAACAACCAAAATTCTACTGAAAAACTTTGGTTTCAAGACATTAAAGATTTCTTAGAAAACGGAGGATTTTCAGAATTCACTTCATCTAAAGACAAAGCATTCATTTGAAAGATTTCAACCCGATACATAGTTTTGAGAGAGATTCTTTATAAAAAGAGTTTTACTGGCATCTTTTGAGGTGTGTATACCTTGAGGAGGCTAGGATTATAATGTATGAATTCCATGATGGAGAATGTGGAGGACATGTAAATGACAACATGATGGCGATGAAAATACTTAGAGCCGATTACTTTTGGTCCACTCTAAAGCAGGATTGTCATGATCATGTTAGGAAATGTCACCCATGTCAAGTGCATGGACACACCATTCATATCCCATCATCAACCTTGCATTCCGTGGTCAGCCCATGGCCATTCACCATGTGGGCGTTTGACATCGTAGGACCAATTTTTTCAAATGCATCAAACGGACATAAGTTTATCCTAGCAGCCACAGAGTATTTTTCTAAATGTGTTGAAGCTACCTCCCTGACTAATGTCCTGGGGTAACATGTAGTGGCATTCATTAAGAAGAATATCTTGGCTCGATTTGTTGTTCCAAGAGACCTAGTGTCTGATAATGGCACCCCCTTCAAGAATGAGAGGATGATAAAGTTATGTAACACGTATGGCATAACTCACCACTTCTCATCGCCCTATTACCCTCAAGGCAACGGCCAAGCCGAAGCCACCAACAAGACTCTCATAAGTATTATTGAGAAAACCTTAGAAAAGGGTAGGACGTGTCATGAGAAGCTGGATGAAGCTTTATGGGCTTATAGGACTTCCATCCGAACTCCCACAAATGCCACGCCATTTGAGTTGGTATATGGCACAAACGCCATTCTCCCCATTCATACCAAATTGCATTCATTCCATACATCGCTTGCACTTGACCTTCCCCTAGAGACGTTTCAGCATGCTAGAATGGCCGAGCTTGATTTATTAGATGAAAGAAGGCTCCTTGCCATGAATCATGCATACGCATACTAGCAAAGGATAGCTCGACATTATGAAAAGCATATGAAGCCTCGCCACTTCAAAGTAGGAGACCTTGTATTGATGATCATCCACCATCGTGGCCCACATCCACTTGGAAAGTGGCGGCCCAAGTGGGATGGTCCTTATGTTGTACGTGGAACCACCACGAACAATGCATACTAGTTAATCGATGTTGAGGGTAGGAATTTAGCAGACCCTATGAATGCCCAATATTTGAAAAAATACCATGTGTAGGGTCTAAGCTGAATTCCCTTGTGAAAAATATTTTAAGGAAATCTCTTTTGAAACTTCGTGAGTGAAGATCAAAGTGGATCGTGTGACCCTGAATGAGAGAATCGATGCTTTTGAAAGGGCGGAGTCTTCAAAAATAGATGGGTTACATTTCAAAAATCTTCATCTTACAAAGGAAGGCCTTGTTCAATATAGCAAAATAATTGCAAGTAGTACGTGCTATTTCTAAATAGGCTGATTTGGGATTAATCGAGTAGATCATTGGGATAAGTCCTTTCCCTCTTCTCTTCTCTTCTCCAAAAGGAAAATTTGGCAAAAAGCAAAAAGGGAAATCCCTACAAAAGTCTCTTTCCAAAGGAAAGCAGAGTTGAAAAGAAAGATCATTCTTCTATGGAAAAGAGGGAACAAAGAGAAAATACTCCCAAAGGGAGACCCTCTATGAAAAGAAAAAGTTGTCAAAAAGCTCAAAAGAGCAAAATTTTCTGCCTCTTTTTCTCAAACCACGGGACGCTTCAGAAGGGACCTTGATAACTCTTTCCCCATCCCTATGATTTATCCCAAGTGAAGAAAGATTCATTTCAAAGAGTCTTAAAGTAAAAATAGGATCTACTTACTTGAATCTCATTTTGTTTGAGAACTAGACGTTGTTGGGTAAGGCGTAGAAATTTTGAAATGCTGCTTGATTTTTTAGTAAAACCTTTGCTAGATTAGCGAGTGTTAAGACTCAAGTAAAGGGAAACACGTGAAGCTAAAAATCCTTAGGATTGAAGCTAAAAGAGTTCCCTCTCTCAAAAGCAAGTTGAGAAAAACCCCGAACATCGAGCAACATAAGACCATGCTCACTTAGTGCAGTAGGTCTTCATAAGATTCCCAAGTTCGACCGTTTCATAATTAAGTCTCTAAAAACCATATTTTCTAGCATATCATCCATGTCATTAACTCATATGTGCACGGATGGTCATCAAATGCATGATCTCAATTAGGACTAGAACCACATTAGAAAAGTCTCCTTTGGCAAAATCCCCTCTTACCGGGCATAAGAAAAAGTTTTCTCAAAATTGGTACGATCCCATATTCTCGAGGATGAATCCAAGGAGAAAGCAAAAAGGGGTGTTGTCTTCTTTGCCATTATCCAAATAGATTTGGATAATGCCAAAGAGGGGCATTTGTAAACACCCCAAAATCAAATTATTTCGAAAACAAACACCTGGTTTGCAAAACTATTTCAAAACCAATTTTTGAACCTTTTGAAAACCCAGGAGTTGTAAAGTTGTAAACTTTTTGTCAAGAAATCTTTCAAAATATAGGTTTCTTAAATTCGGGCCAAAACCCAAATTTTGTAAGCAGCTAAATCAAGCAGATGGAGCTTGATCGAAAAGCAGCTCCACAAGCATGTCAAAAGGCAAGAATTCAGCCCAGCCTGATGAAAGCAAGGCCAAAAGCAAAAGAAAAACCCAGGCCAGAAGTAGACTTCAGCCTTGAAAAATGAAATGAAAAGCCAAAAGCACCGACAAAACCATTAGAAATCCAAGCCCAAGCTTGAAATTCTGGAAATCAAATCAGAAACGAAGTCTAGAAGGTGAGAAGATGATCGGACGAAGAGGTTGGGAAAACCCAGCCCAAGACGGAGCACTGATGAAGCTAGGGCCCATGAAAATCGTCCGTCATAAAACACCAAGAAGTACTGAAGAAACAAAAATTTGGATTGGATTTAGACATAAATATCCAGACCCAGACCCAAATAGTGTTTGGATCGGATTTGGATCATAAAAACCAAATCCAAGATCCAAACCCAAGACCCACCCCTTGCCTATAAATAGAGGTGAGGGGGGTGCAAGTTCACGTAAATTTCAAGTGGGAGGCTTGGGAAAGAGAGCATAAAGTAAGAGAGAGAACATTGGTGGGCTTGACTTTGTCAAGTGGGTTAGCCATATGGGCTTAGCAAAAGGGAAAATGGGCTCAAGCCATGTGAGTTGGACCTAACCTAGGGCTGCATCAACATGAAGGATGGCTGCACTTTGATCAAGGCATGGGCTACACAAGGTGGACCGGCTCCAAGAGGTAGGTCTCTCAACCTAACCCTAGCCTAGCCACTAAACCTAACCCCAAACTAACCTAGACTTAGCCTACATGCCCCAAACAGACTCTATTTAACCCCCTATGTTGGACCACTCTTACCCCAAACCGACCTATCCCTATGTCCCAACCGACCTACCCTTTTGACCAAACTGACTCCCCCATTTAACCTAAACCGACGTACTTAGACCTAGCTCAGCCACCCCAAACCGACTATATTTAGCCCCTAGACCTAACCACACCTAGTTTGGACCCCGCCCCTCTCCACCGACCTAGCCTAAACTCTCTAACGGAGTGCATCTTGCACTCGGTTTGTGTCCTGCACGGCCCTAGCCAACACCCAGCATGCACCTTGTGCAGCGCCATAGCCAACACCCAGCCACATCCCACCGACTCCAGCACCCTGCACACCCCTAGTCAACATCTCTACTTTCAATTAGTCTGTGGTCCTTATGATAAAACCGATAATATTTTGAACCTTTCGGATATCCAATGAATATACATCTTAAGGACCTATTGTTTGGCTTATCTCTAAACTGATCAAGGATCTTTACATGTGCAACAGATCCCTACCTCCTGAGATGACCTAAGTTGGGTTTTCTTTCAAACCACATCTCATATGGTGTAGTGAATACAACTTTACACGGTACTCTATTGAGTATGTAAACCGCTATACTTACTACTTCTCCCCAAAATACCCTTGATAGAGAGGCATCGATCAATATTGACATTGTCATATTCAATATGGTTTTGTTGTATCTCTTAGCTACACTATTTTGTTGAGGTGTCTTGGGCATTGTATTTTGCTTTGAAATACCGAAGTCTTTACAGAATTCAAGAAATTTTGTCGAGGTACCACCTTTATCTGATCTTAAGACTTTGATTGAATGCCCTAATTGGTTTTCCACTTTTTGCTTATATTCTTTAAAAGCATCAAGTGCCTCTGATTTATATGCCAAAAGATATAAATGCATATATCTAGAGTAATCATCGATAAAGGTTATAAAATAACCCTTTTCACGATGTGACTTTACTCTAAAAGGCCCACATAAATCCGTGTGAATAACCTCTAACAGGGTTGTTGCCCTTGTTGATTCCTTGAAAAGAACTTTCCTTGTATACAAGCTTCGCACTTGTTGAAAGTATTTTCCTCAAATCTAGGCACTAAGTCAAAGTTGAATAATTTTCTCAACTTTTTCAGACTTATATTCCCAAGGCGTTTATGCCACATATTCACATCAACAGTAAAGGCATACTTAATATAAGTAGAAGAAGTACTAATTTCATTATCATAAAATTAAACAGTCCATGCTCTACATCAAATTTCCCAGAGAATAATATTCTCCCATTCTTTCCCACAGTCACCTTTTTAGGAATAAACCTAACCTCAAAACTTTTCTTTACTAAGGCAGGGATCGAGACCAAATTGAGCCTTATACATGGCACAATTAACACATCAGTCAATATAATTGGTTTGCCTTATACAAAAATTCTGAAGGACCCAATACCCAAAACATCCGAGAATATATTATTTCTCATGTAGACTCGATGTTCACTGGGTTTATATTCCTTTAGGTCCATTGCCCCTTCCTTGGTCTTTGAGATGTATCGTGTAGATTTGGAGTCTATCCACCAACTTGTCACCGGGTGGTCCATGTACAAACACTCTGAAATCATGCAGATTATGTCCTTCTCTGACTGTTTGTATTGTGGGTTATTTTTTCCACCTTTCTTGCTGTGTCAGTCCCTTTTATAGTGTCTCATCTTTTCACAGCTGAAACGCTTGATCCGAGAAGTGGTTTCCTGCGATTTCTTAAAATTTTGACCGTCTTTCTTATTATTCTTACCAAACTTCTTGTTTGGTTTATTTTTCTTCTGGTTAGGTTTGGAGCTAGACCCTATCTCATCTTCTACCATTATCAATTTTTCTCTCTTATTTTTTATCATATGTTCTTGCTCTATTGCTAGTTTTAAGGGTAATTCAAAAAGGTTAATTTCAGGCCCTAATCTAAGGGCAGTGGTGATCATGTTCTATGATGGGGTAGACTGTTTAATATTATTGATATTTACATCGGTTCTGGGATGACTGATTTTGCCACGGCTAAGTCCCTAGCCGTTACTAACATGTGGTTTACATATTCTATTACATTATCTCCTTTTATTTTGAAGGAGTTGTACTTTTGTAGTAGCAACTACACATGTAATTTGGCCGTTGTATCATACTTAGCTGTTATTGAGTCAAACCGCTCTTTGGCGGTCTCGAATTCTTTGAAGACCCTAATCAAGTCATCCTCCATTTTGGTCACATAATTGTCCTTGCTATGGTATCATCTTTTAAAAATGTTTTATACATTTCTATTTATTACTCAGTTGCGTCTGGTGGTGGCGGACGCATAGTTTCCTTTAGTACGTACTCAACACCCTTAAGTGTTAGAGTAAGTAGAATTCTTCTCTTCCATGTTTGGAAGTTCAGACCGTTCAGTTTCTCAGTTTTTGCCAATTCAGACACACATATTATGGAACTCATTTTTATGTGTTTGGCAATTATAACAATTAGAAAGTGTAAAAAGGAAATAGACATAAAGCAACAAACACACATAGCAAGGATCATGTTAGAACGATGCATAATATCATAAAAATAGACTAAAAACATTTTATAAACTACTTGGGACAAACTTGTAATAAAAGTTTCTACCTTTAACATTTTTCAAACAATACCAAGGGTAAAACCGTAATTTTAAGTATTTGTCTACTTTTGAAATTTTTTGAAAAGCCTAAGGATAGACTCGTAAAATTACTCTTTGATATTTCTGTAAAATGCGTAGTTAATCAGGGTTAAAACTGTAATTCTAACCCTCGGCCAAATATGTAAATTTTCAAAAGTATAGGGACAAACCTTTCTTTTGACATAGTGGCAAAAAGGAAATTAACTTAAATTGAAAAGGGCAGTAATGTAAAACTAAAGCCCAGTATTTTGTAATTTTTACAAACCGCTAGAGGGTAAAACCGACTTTTTACCTAAAAATAGTCTTTTTACCTAAAAATATCTGAATATATTCATAATTTTGTTCAGGGGCAGATTTGTAAAATCTAAAAACCGGCCGACGCATAACGGACTTTTTAGTCCACTACCCGAGGCGATTTTCCAAAATCGGGGAATTAATGTAGTTGGTTAAAAAATTGAATTAATGTAGAGAGGCATCAGTTGGTTAAAATGGAGAGGCATCAGTTCATCGACATATATAAAAGATATCCATAGCAAAAATGAAGATATTGAGATGAATGAGCAGTCACACAAAGAAAGACCATATACATAATGAGGTCATTAGAAACAAATTGGGAATAGCACTGATAGAGGATATCTAGAAAGATGACCAAAGGACACTCTTATAAGATGATACGATAAACTAGATTGTGAAAATATTAAGAGTAAGAGGATGACCACAAAAGTGTTACGTATAGAATTGATGAAAAAATTGATGAAGATGTTACATATAGAATTAATGTAAGTTGGTTAAAATGGAGAGAGGCATCAGTTCATCGACATATATAAAAGATATCCATAGCAAAAATGAAGATATTGAGATGAATGAGCGGTCACACAAAGAAAGACCATATACATAATGAGGTCATTAGAAACAAATTGGGAATAGCACTGATAGAGGATATCTAGAAAGATGACCAAAGGGCACTCTTATAAGATGATACGATAAACTAGATTGTGAAAATATTAAGAGTAAGAGGATGACCACAAAAGTGTTACGTATAGAATTGATGAAAAAATTGATGAAGATGTTACATATAGAATTAATGTAAGTTGGTTAAAATGGAGAGAGGCATCAGTTCATTGACATATATAAAAGATATCCATAGCAAAAATGAAGATATTGAGATGAATGAGCGATCACACAAAGAAAGACCATATACATAATGAGGTCATTAGAAACAAATTGGGAGTAGCACTGATAGAGGATATCTAGAAAGATGACTAATGGACACTCCTATAAGATGATACGATAAACTAGATTGTGAAAATATTAAGAGTAAGAGGATGACCACAAAAGTGTTAGAAAGAAATAATAAAGAATGATTTAACTTACATTGAGTTAACTGCTAGCGTAACACATGATAAGGCTTTGTAAAAAAAATCATGTAGTTGACTCTCGAAGGAAGGCTCGGTACCTAGTTTCATTTGGAGTAGAATTGCGAAAGTGCAACCTTTGCTTAAGGTTGTCATCATATAGCGTGTAGGCAATGGGGAAATCATAAGTGTTTACAGCGATCCTTGGATTAATGAAAATCAAAATTTCAATATCTCACAGCCCCATATGAACTCGCACTCATGACTAGCATGGGATGTTTCCAAAGTTACCTCTTTGTTCCCCCCAACTAAGATCCTCAGTTGGAGTTGTCCACCACCATCGCCACCCATGACATTGAAGGGCAATGATAGCAGCTTTGTAAAATTAAAGCCCCAACTAAAGTTGGTATCTTTGTTTGGTACGTCGGACATGACCTCCTTTCATATAGTTGGTAGCTCATGAACCTTAGTCCAATAGCTTAGAAAGAACATGTTATACCACACACGTGCACGTTGGCCTTGAGATTGGACTTGGAGATTGTGGTTTGGGTCTTGGATCTATCTTTTTGCATGAAAAACTTTTGATCTAACGGTCAATAGTTTTTCATGATCACAGATAGAAATAAGGTGAGATGGTTCCAAATAAGGAGAGACGATTTCGGATAAGATGGGACGGTTGCGGGTAAAATAGTACGTCATTTGGATTGGACCTATGATCCGTGGTCCACACGTGAACCTTATAAATAGGTGACTAGAAGTCCTCCCTAAACACAGAATTTTCCCTCTCTCTGTTCTTGTCTCCTAGTTTTGTCTCTCTGCCCATGGTGTTGGTTCAGTCTTTGTGCCCGTGATTAGTCTCTCTCTCTGCCTTAACCATAGGCGACTGAGGTGTGTTCGATGTCGACTCGAAGTCATGTACGTGTTCTTCGAGTTGTGTGTGTTGTATCCTAGGAGGAAGACATAGGTACCAGTACATACTCATAGCAGGGTGTTCATTTCTCTAAGTTAAGTCCGCAAGAGTGACTTACACAAATAAGTTTCTAACTACTGCTTCTCCTTTGTTTTTCGTAGAGCTTGATTATGGCTTATTTTAGATTTGCGATTGTTGTTTATGATTGAGGCATGTTTATATTTGTTGCATATTATTTTATTATGCATGTATGTGTACAGTTTATTCCAACATCAGTCCCTCACAACGAGTGGCTCTCGCTCACTCTCCCTCATGATGAATCACTCTCTTCGGCCACACTTTGACTAGAATATCCTATTACTCATGCTCACTCGGACTCATCACTGAGGAAGACTATATGGTTGCTATAGATGTGAAAATTTTACTCCAAGCCTATGTAGGGACTTGAAGTAATCCTTTCAATTCTACTTCATGCACAAGTGTGTCAGCTAGTTTCTAAAAACTAGCAAAATTATGAATCCGACTTGAAGATTGTGCCTAAGCAGTCTCTTTTCACTTTAGGCCTTCTTGAACCGATGCTCAAGGGTCAGCCTAAGTGCTTTAAGGATTCCAAATGACAGCATATCTACTTCTATTACATCATGCAGGGAGACAAAGCTCCATTAATACAACCCCTTTTGAATTGAATATGAAGAAGAGATAGAGATGAATCAAGTTAGAGTAATACTTACACAGATTTTCAAGAAGTCGGCCTCCAATGGTGGTACACGACCCTCACCTTTCCTCTTTTCACTCTTCTTTCTCACTCAAACCTAAGTGCCAGTAATTGTCTTGATCCTAGCACTCTCTTTCCTCTCTAAACCTCTCCCTAGCAGCCTACAATCTCTCACAAAATAACCCAAGGAGCAACACTTTCTTCACCTCTTGCAAGATGGGAGAACACACCCCCCCTTAGCCTCTATTTATAGGCCAAGAAGGGCCTTTCTAGGCCTTTCTTTTGGGCGAATGGCCCAAGGTCAAAGTCCAACTCCAAATCCACCCAATTCATATGGAAGAGTGAGAAGAGTGGTCCCCCTTTGGTCGGCCATGGACCAACCCCATGTGGGCTGGTTGTGGTTTGAATCAAGTGCACCTAGCCATGGTGAGCTAGGTGCTTGAGGCCTCCAAGTTCAATCGGTCGGTCCTTGCTTTTTCAAGTCGTCGTGGCTTCCCTTGTTGATTCTTTCATTTAATCAAGGCTAGGTAGGAATGTGATTTGATATTTTAGCCCGAGGGTGTAGGGTGAACAAGGCTAGAAAAATTCCAATATGGGTCGAAAAACATTCAATTCAAGCTAGGTTAGGCTTTTTAATTCAATGAAATCATGTCGACTTAGTTAAATTTTGTTGGGTTTGATGAGGCCATCCACTTTGATTTGATCTTGGATGAAGATATGCTTTGACTTGATCTACTCCCTTGATTTTTAGCGTGTCCTTCATGAACCCGATTCTGGTTCGAAGTGGGCCCTGCCTGTCAACCTACTTTCTGCCTGATTTACTCTAATCTTCTGGGCTTTATACTTTTAACTTTAATTTGAAACCTTTTAAAAATTTTATTTTAAAGATAATAGATTTTAAAATAAGTCAGCTTTTGTCTTTGGCATTAATCCAAATTCATTTGGATAATGGCAAAGAATAAAACACCCTTTTTGATTTACTTCCCAAATTATCTTGAAAATATAAATTGTCCTTTCATTCCACAAAACCCTTTTCCTTAGATCATGGAGGAGGGGATTTTTAGCCAAAGGGGACTTGACCCGTATTGAATGCTAGTCCCAAACATGATCATGCATGGCCGATTTTGGATGTATGCATGCATGGTGTGTGATGCAAATGAAGTGTGGAGTTTTAGAGACTCATTTAAGAGATGGATGAGCTTGAGGAGAACCTATGAAGGTCGGCTGCCCCAAGTGAGACAATCCGATGTCGTTGGACATTTCGGGTTTTCAAAATTCTTTTCAAAGTAACTCCTTTTAGTTTCTATCAAAGGACTTCCAATTTTTCATATTTTCCTTCATTTGGGTTTCAATGCCCACTACTTAGCAGAGGTTTTGTAGAAAATTTTGAAAAATATTTCAAAATTCTATTTCCCACACAACAAAGTCTAATTCTCAAACAAAATGAAACCCAAATAAGTATATTGTATTCCTACTTTAGGATTTGCATGGATAAACCTTTCAACATTGGGATAAGTTGTAGGGAATTGGGAAAGAGTTACTATGGTCCCTTCTGAAGCGTCCCATGGTTTAAGGCAAAGAGATGGAAAATTACTCTTTTTGAGCTTTGGCTTTTTCTTTTCTATCAATAGGGAGGGCTTCCTTTTTTCTTTTTGGAGGATTTTTTTGTATTCCCTCTTTTTTCTTTTTTTCATTCAAAGAGAATACCTCTTTCAAAAAAAAGTTTGTATTCTCTCTTTCTATTTGAAAGGAAGACCTCTTTATGGAGGAGTTTTTGTATTCTCTTTCTTTTGAATTTTGCCAATTTTCCTTTTTGGAGAAAAGTAAAATGGGGGGAAAACTTATCCCTTTGGTTACTCAATTCAACTAAGATCATTCCATTTCCTAATAGCATCTATCATTTGAAAATATTTTGCTATATTGAACTAGACTTCATTTTGTAAGCCAAAGATTTTTGAAATGTTATCACATGATTTTGAAAATTCTACTTTTCATAAAGCATCAATTTCCTCGTTCAGGGCTATACAATCAATCTTGATCCTTCTTTCAAGAAGTTCAAAAGAGACCCATTTCAAAATCTTTTCGAAAGAATTTAATATAGACCCTATACATAATATTTTTTCAAGTATTGGGCATTTATAGGGTCTACTAAATTCCTACCCTCAATATCAATCAATCAATATGCATTGTTGGTGGTTGTTTCCCTTACAACATAGGGACCATCCCACTTGAGTCGCCACTTTCCAAGTGGATGTGGGACACGATGGTGGATGATTTTCAATACAAGATCTTCCACTTTGAAGTGGCAAGCCTTCAGGTACTTTTCATAATATCGGGCTATCCTTTGCCAGTATGCATGTGCATGATCCATGGCAAGGAGCCTCTTCTCATCCAATAGGTCAAGCTCAACCACTCTAGCGTGTTGTAAAGTCTCTAGGGGTAGGTCGAGTGAAAGTGATGTATGAAATGAATGCAATTTTGTATGAATAGGAAGTATGGCATTTGTGGGTGTTCGGATGAAAGTTTTATAAGCCCATAAGACTTCATCAAGCTTCTCATGCCATGTCCTACCCTTCTCTAAGGTTTTCTCAATAATGCTTATGAGAGTCTTGTTTGTGGCTTCGGCTTAGCCATTACCTTGAGGGTAGTAGGGCGATGAGAAGTGTTGAGTTATGCCATAGGCATTACATAATTTTTCCATCTTCTTATTCTTGAAAGGTGTGCCATTATCCGACACTAAGTCTCTTGGAACTCCAAATCGAGCCAAGATATTTTTCTTAATGAATGCCACTACATGTTGTCCTTAGACATTAGCCAAGGAAGCAACTTCAACCCATTTAGAAAAATATTTGGTGGCTCCTAAGATGAACCTATGTCCATTCAATGCAATTGGAGAGTTGAGTCCTATGATGTCAAATGCCACATGGTGAAGGGCCATGGGCTGACAATAGAATGCAAGGTAGACGATGGGATATGAATGGCATGTCCATGCACTTGACACTGATAACATTTCGTAACATGATCATGGCAATCTTGCTTAAGGGTGGACCAAAAATAATTGGCCCTAAGTATCTTCATGGCCATCATATTTGCATTGACATGGCCTCCATATTCTCCATCGTGGAATTCATGCATTATGGTCCTAGCTTTATCAAGGTTCACACATCTCAACAAAATACTAGTAAAACTCTTTTTGTAAAGAATCCTTCCCAAAATCACATATCGGGTTGAAATTTTTCGAATAAAAGCTTTATCCTTAGAAGAAGCAAATTCGGGGAATCCTCCATTTTCTAAAAAGTTTTTAATATCTTGAAACCAAGGTTTTTCAATGGAATTTTGGTCATTTTGGCAAATCTCCAAATCATGGGTAGATACATTGGGTGAGTGTCAAATTTCTAAGGATCGAGTTCCCATAGTGGGGTCGACTCTTAGATATGAGCCTAGGGATGAGAGGGCATTTGCTATGGTGTTGTCCTCTCTACCTATGTGAGTGAGAGTGCATGACTTGAAGGAATTGACCAATTGAGTGGCCAATTCATGGTATGGTATGAGTTTTTCATTTTTGACTTTCTAAATTTTCAAAACTTGGTTTATGATAAGCATAGAATCTCCAAAGACTTCAATACATGTTGCCCCTAGATTTTTCAAAATTTTTAGGCCTTGTATGAGGGCTTCATATTCAGCCACATTATTTGAGCATGAAAATTCTAGTTGAATGGTAATTGGGATTTCTCCCTTCTCGAGAGATATGAAGATAATTCCCACACCTGCCCCTTGTTGATTCTTTGCCCCATCAAAGTACATTCTCCATACTTGATATTCATTAAAACGATTTGCTAAAACGTGGTTTTGAAATTCATTTGCGAAGATGCCTTCATCGGGCATTTCATCAAGTATGGGACATGTATCTTCAAGAGGCAATTTAGCCACATGATCAGCTAGAGCTTTTCCCTTAATGGAGTTTTGATGATGAAATTTCAAATCATACTTCATTAAGAGGAGCTGCCATTTATCTAGCTTACCCGTTAGGATAGGTTTTTCAAACAAGTGCTTGATTGGATCAAGTTTAGACACTATCCACATTTCATGATCTAGAAAATAATGTCTAAACTTTTGGCAAGCCCATACCAAGGTAATTTCTTTCATATGCCAATAGAGTTTTCAAAATGTAGTAAATAGCATACTCTTTAAGACTATCATCCTCATATTGAGTAAGCAAAGCACCCAATGCATTCGCATGAATGGAAATATAAAGCAATAATGGTTTTCCTTCCTTTGGAGGTTTTAAAATCGAAGGATTTACCGAATAAGTTTTCAATCTTTCAAAAGCCTTTTGGCAATCGGAATCCCATTCAAATTTCACTCATTTTCTCAAAAGCCTATTGAAAGGTTCGCATCTTGTTGCTAGGTTGGAGATAAATCTCCTAATAGCTTGCAATCGACCTTGAAGGCTTCGGATTTTGATCAAGTTGGAGGGTAGAGGCATGTCTATGATGACTCAACACTTAAAGGGGTCAATTTCTATGCCCCTTTGGCTTACCATGAACCCTAAGAGTTTTCCTGATTCCACTCCAAAAACATATTTTTCAGGGTTTAGCTTTACTTTATAAAGCAATCTTTCGAAAACTTTTTGCAAAGATTCTATGTGTGTGCATCGGGTTTTTTATTTTACTAAAACATCATCCACATATACTCCCAAGAGCTCATGGATTTTATCATGAAAAATAGTAATTATGGCTCTTTGATATGTGGCACCGGCATTTTTCAAATCAAATGGCATAATTGTGTAGCAGTATGTGCCCCAAGGTGTAGTAAAAGCAATTTTTGCGTGATCTTTTGGTGCTAACTTGAGTTGATTATAACCCGAATAACCATCCATAAAAGAAAACAT
>JAYKKT010000056.1:4215000-4450000 GCA_036023115.1 Brasenia schreberi | reverse complement strand
GGTCCAAATGTACCAGGATCCTATAGTCATTAAGATGTCGCTCCTTGAACCTGGATCTGGCATACAACGTATTCAAATCCAACTAGTTAAACACGAAGTTTTGTGATCCTGTCATCAATGGGATCCTAGTGTGCTTCAGCTTGAAATCCAAGCAGTTATATGATAATTCCAGTGTATCTTCATCAGTAGTGCTGCTCAATGAACTAGTTTCTGCTCGTGGTTCGGTTTGGATCATCTCTTGATGAGCTAATTTATGAGATCTTAAGTGCTACGAGCTCAACATCAAAAATTGCAAATTTCAGAATGGATCTGCATGTGCTAGGTCGCTTAGTTAAATATACCGAACTTTAAATAACATACCTGCTATAATGCCATGTTAATTCAACTAGTTTGGTGGCTGTGACGTAATTAAGCTCAACATGAACAAGAACTTTAACTGATGAACATGCCAAGGATCTGGTTGATTCATTAGGCTCATTTACCAGCATTACAATTCTTTCTTTTAGATAGGCAAGTTGGGTCATGAAATTTTAAATTTTACTATGACATGATCTCTTTATAGTCAATATAATTTTTAAACTCGAAGTTAATAGTTAATCATAAAAGTGGCTTATCAAAAACACAATTTTTTAGGAAAAAGATAAATCATATTATAAGAATTACAAGATAATGTCTGGAGAAAACTCTATGTAGTGGATAAAAAATCAAACAATAGATAAAGTTATTTGGACTAAATAGTAAAACCTAAAAAATGAGGAAAAGGTAAAATTAAGAAGAATGTTATTTAAAGAAATGCTTAGAATTATGTAGTATGGTTTGAGATATTTGGAACAATATGGTAATAAATATTAGGAAAGTAGCAAAAGATATGTTTGGTGAATGTAAGGGAGGCATCCGACACAAGAAGGAGGTTTGATAGTGGAATGAGCTCGTGAAAGATAAAATTAAGATAAAAGTGCATGCTACAAATTGCTAGATAACAATACTTTTGAAACTTAAAAGGCTTATAAGAAGGCAAATAAAGAAGCAAAAAAACTGTCAATATAGTAAAACCAAAACTTGAAATATTGTTTATAAAAAGTTTAACTCAAAAGAAGATTAAAGAGACAATTTTAACATAGCTAAAGCTAGAGAAGGGAAACTGAGAGTCTTACTTTTGTGAGAGGATGAAGAAGATTTTAGTGGTAAGCAAAAATATAAAAGTAGATAAAATTTATTTTCATAATCTTTTGAATGAAAATATAAGTACTATTATTAGCTTGTAACAATATATTAACTCAAAAAAGTATACAAATGTAATTTCTATCAACACATTTAAAGAAATAAAGTTAAAGAGACACTTAAACTTATGAAGGTTGGTCAATATGTAGGACCAAACAATATTCTAATAAAAGTCTAAAAAATCCTAAGTAAGAAATATTAGCTTACAAAATTATTTAATGAAACATGAAGAAATAAAAAAAAAGCCTGAGAAATGAAAGAATACAATTGTGCCCATATAGAAGAACAATAGAGACATTCAAAGTTATGCAAATTATTGAGGTATTAAGTTGATGAGTGATAGAATAAAATCATAGTAAAGAATTATTGAATGAAGGTTGAGACAAGTATTAAGTACAATGGAGAACTATTTTAGATTCATACTAGTGGTATCTATTATTAAAGCAAAAAGGAGAATATTCACATGGTATTTATTTATTTAAAATTTTATAATAGGGTACAAGGAAATATTCTTTAGTGAACCTTGAAAAAGAAAGGTATTCCTATTAACAATTTTATAAGAAATATGTATGACTATGCAAAAATATGTATTAAGACTTATGAAAGAATAATGATTTTTTTTTAAGAAGTTAGTGTTGGATTATATCAAGAATTGAAGTTAACCAGGGATTTATTTACCTTCGGCATTGATGAGTTAACAAAGCATATTCAAAATAAAATATCTTATTGTATTCATATATGATATCATCATGTTAATGGATGAATTCAAGAAAAAAGTAACAAGAAATTGGAGTAGTGGAGAGACACATATTGTTGACTTAGTAGAATAAAGACTTTGATCATTTGGTTGTCATATAGGACACAATAATTAAGATTGGCATATATTATATCCCTAAAAAAAGGCTTTGAATATCTATGTACAATTTTTCAAAGAGATAGAACATTTGATGAAGATGTAAACACATAGGATTAATGTCGCTTGGTTAGAATGAGTGCATTAAGTATTTTATGTGACAAGAAGATGACAATAAAGTTGAAATATAAATATCAAAGAGTGTATGTTGCTTATAAGTGTTCGACAATCAATCATCAATATGTGTAAAAGATATTTGTTACAAAACGAAGATGCTAAGATGAATTTGTAATTATACAAGAAAAGATTATACTCATAATGAGGTTATTAGAGACAAATTGAGAGTGACATTAACTAATCATAAAATGATAAAAAATCATTTAAGAAGGTCTACCAAAGGAAGCTTACGTGAGTTGTGAGAAACTAAATGGTGAAAATGCTAAAAGTGGAAGAGGAATATTAGAAAAGTGTTTGAAAGAAACAATAAATAATGATCTAGTTTTTGTTGAGTTAACTGTTTGCAAGACATAGGTATGACAGAAAAGCTTAGTTGTTTCTCAACAAAAACTAGTTAGTTGTTAACTGTTTGCATGACATAGGAAATAATATAAACTGTTTGCAATGTTGTCTAGTATGCTGGAAAAGAATAGTTGTTGTTGTATAGGCAAGTGGGACAAGGGCTAATCTCTACCAAGTATGTGCCACAGTATTGATATGCGAGCCTTCAACTTCATTGCTTTTTAAATCTATCCTTTGCCAATAGCAAGGAGAGATGTAGCGTCTTATGCAAAAGTCTGAGCTTCACTATTACTTTTTTACCAAAATATAGAATCTTCATTCATCAAAGAAGAAGGTAGAAAGAAGCTTCGTAGAACACATAATTAAACATTAACAAAAACAAAGAATAGGAGGCCTTTCAAAGTGAAAAATATAAATCTTAATCATGAACAGAAATAAACATTGATGAAAAATGACTTATAAAGATACCATCAAGAGACATCTGATAGCTGAAAAGAATGTTTTCGCCCTGCTATCATTTTTTTAACACACAAACACTTGTCAAAAACCCTTTGTAAGCACAAAACTCCTATCAACGGATATAAAGTTATCCTATTTTTCTCTCCATTCTTAGCTCTACTTGAGAGAAAGGAAGAAAGAAATAAATAGAATATAAAAAACAGGTTGCAAGATGTCAAAGGGCATTTCTTTTTTTAGCGAAAAGAGGTCCTTTGATCCCTATATTTCCGTTTTTCAACTCTTTAGAAAAAAAGAAAAAAGACAAAGGAAGAACAGGGAGAAGAAAGGAAGGTTGCAAGTGAAAAAAAGAGGAGAGAGTAAGATTGCAAGTGGCCGATCAATGGGAAGCCGAACAGTCAACACATCTTGTTTAAGTTCTTAGCTTATTGTATTGAATCGGGAACGTGATAGACGTTGGGTATAGAGACGGATATTTCTGAGCAGTTAAAATAAAATAAAAAATCCCATTCCGTTATCAATAGGATGTTGATTGCGGTACTGAATAAGGATTCCGGTGTACGCCAGGTCCAAACCCAAACAGTTAGACACGAAAAGAATCCGTTAGTTTTAGTACCTGCTCAGTGCGAGGGGAAGATATAACTTTCCCTCCTCTTTCACGAAACGGACGGAGAAAGAAATCGAAGGGGGAGTCTAAGGCCAAGAGCGGGACGTGCGCTCTCCTCCTCTTCACGTCTCCTCCCTCTCCTCCTCCTTCTGTTGCATGTGTGCTTCTGATGCATGTGTGTGTGCGTGAGAGAGAGATGCATTCGTACGATCGGTTGCCGAACAACGGGTTGCATGTGTGTGTGCGTGAGAGAGAGAGAGAGATGCATTCGTACGATCGGTTGCCGAACAACGGGTATGCGTCGTCACCGTCGCCTTCTCACTCTCCCCTGTCTTCGCCTCGGCTCCGTTACGGTAAGGGCAGGGGCGGGTGGTTTCCGGTGGGTATCGGCGGGCCGAGGGGCTTCTTGCAGTGCATTACGTGGACCCTTCTTTCTGTGATCATCCGGAGGCAGGCTGTCTTCCTTTTCGCACCCGTCATCTACATCTCTGTCATGCTCTACTGCATGAGCTCCGTTGTCCCCGTCATTATTTCTGAAACTCCAGTGCGGGGCTCAGTTTACCGGAGTCACGAGGTCTTCTCGAACCTTTGGCCTGAAATGCTCGCTGATAACTTGAGTTTCAACGCGGTTAGTTTTTCCTTTCTTTTATGTTCCGTGTGTTCCTTCATCAGTTTTTGATTTTCAGATAGGTAATGCCACCCTTGGATCTAAATTTCAAGCAGTAGTATGTCCCTTGTCCAGGATTACGAAGAGTTCTCTTCTTTGTATTTCTCCGAGAGGAAAGATCATGGTTTCTTTAGTATGAATTGCTTGTATTCGTTTCGTTCAATAGCTTATGCGGTTTCTGTGATGGAGGAGAAAGATGGATCTTTTGAGTAAGAATGATCGAGATCAGAAGAAAAAGGGGAAATGCTGATTCAGTAGTTTCAAATAATAGAAGTGCGGAATCGATTATTTTCAAAATTTGAGTTATAGAGCCACAGATCAATGTTGGAGCCTTTTATTGCTGTCTTCTCTTGTCCAATTCTGTCCAAGATTGGAGCTTTGGATGCTTAGTTTATTCTCTAAAGAAATGTGATCGATGTTTGCATCATCTAGAACTGGTCTTGTAGTTTGCAACTCCTTATGGTGCTTATTTTTCACTATATGCACGCTAAGGGGGTCTTATTGCTGATCCCGTGGCTGTGAGCATATCATGATTTGCATGGTTAGCTTCATTACAATATCAATTCTTCTTATACTTCCAAGTAATGTGATCAAATCATGGTGATCATCAAATAATGTGATCACCATGTGAGCTTCATTACATGGTGAGCAAATCATGTGTCTTGATCGTTTTGGGAGGAAGAGGGCAAATTGCACATTATCCAGATAATGGCTTTGACTGAGAGAAAACACTAGGCTTTTGAGTCATTGTTGAATTTGAAATGTGAACTAATTTCTTGAGCGGTTTGGAATTCGCTGATGTTACAGTCAATTTCCCTCTATATCAGGTGCCTGGTATATGGGTACATGCAAATAAATACATACTTTGTGTTAGACTCTGATACACAGGATTCATTCGCATATAAACTGGACCTAGAAATGAATCCACAGGATCTTTTTAGGTCCCTTTCATTCTCTTTCGTGAGTTCAGGAGCATACCATCCCTTTGTGCCTGAATAAATTTTTTGTTATTATTTATTCATTTTTTGGAATTTGTTTGATAGAAAAGTAATAGTAATAATATATGAATCAATCCAGATTATTCTGTACACCAGAGCAAAAGAAAAAGGTATTATTATTCTTGATTGGGAAGATTCATATCCGTGTGGTAACAAAAAGAAAAAAGAGAAGAATTTATTTGTATGGTAAAGAATTCGTCCATATCAGTTATTGAGCAAGAAGAAAAAAGCGGTTCTGTTGAATTCCAAGTATTTCGTCTTACCAATAAGATAGAGAGACTTACTTCACATTTGGAATTGCACAGAAAGGACTATTTATCTCAGAGGGGTCTACGTAAAATGCTGGGGAAACGTCAACGACTCTGAATGCTGGCTCTGCTGTGAAGATTTTAGCAAGCTAACTTGAAGGTTCTTGATTACTTTGCACTTCTCCATATACTGAAATTGGGAAGTTGGTATACAGTGATTGATTGATTGATTACTACAGTATTAGTACAATAAGTACTTCCTGCAGGCTGAAAACTTTTGTAATCCTTTCAATATCCTACTATTTCAACCCGTGAGACAGAAGGAAAATGGAGATGGAAAAACAGTTTTGCCTCGTTCATCTAGTGGATATACATTAGGCCTTCACCATCATTCCATGGAATTTGTTCCTTTTGATGCATCTCAATCTAATACAGAAAATTAGAGAATGAAGCACTTTTACATCGAAACCTTAGGGATAATAGAAGTATAGCTGTTGGGACTCTTGTCCTTGGGTGAGAAAAGTCTTGATTGTGAACTGCAAAGTCAATTAGAGCAATCTTTTTTACAGATACACTAAAATGAATGTGAGTAGTCACCAGGTCTCGCAGTTTGTTATATTAATCAAGGTGTATGGTAAGTATATGCAGGTATAGCTCAACTTGCCTCTTTTTGATCTTTTCACCTTTATCATTACATGGTAAAAGGCTACATAGACGTCCCTCAACAATGCTGCAGCTATTAAGGTGGGTTAGAGCCTAAAGTCTTTGATGAAAGAGTTATTATTCAGGCACTTCTCTTGAGATGATTATCTTAATTTCTTCGTATACATAGGATCTAGAAAGATAAAGGATGCAATTCTTAAATGCATAAGAGATTCTTCCCTCCATCAATAGATTGATTCATTCAGTAAGTTGTTTTAGTGGATAAGAGTAGACATTCTGTCACTGGTTTCTTGTGCATAATTGATGATGTAATGGCATCAGACTTGGTGTTTATTCACAGTAGGAAAGAAGCATACATTTCCCTACCGTGACATTAGGACTCTAATTAACGTATACTTCTCTACTTGTTCCAACTCCCAATCTTTGTTGAGAATTGGATTATTTCCCTAGAAGTAGAAGCAATTTCAAATTACTAAATTTGACAGGGCTAGGTGGGTACCAAATCTCTTTCTGGTTCATCCCTCGAGGGGCTAGGGTTGGATTCTAAATAGAAAGCAATCTGATTCTAGTGGCAAAGAAAATGTGACTTATGTATGATACCATTTGCTCATCTCGAACAGTAGTGTAAATGGTTCACTATTTCTTCTACATATGGGTCCTACATCCACGTAAAGAACTTTCTTAGTGTATCTGTGGCAGAAATCACAACTCTAGAAAATTTTAAGGAAATATTAAAATCTTCAAAAGATAATATACACCAGAACTATCAATGTTCTAAAATGTAAGAGCATAAAATGCTTACTCAAATTTGCTTTATTTCAACCCATCTAGGACCAAAAATGTGTGTTACTCTATTATGTGGAAATTACAACTGAAAATTCTGTGACACCTGACACCTGTACATAGTATTTTGTGCATGTTTAAATATGCGGAGAAAACAGAAAACTGAGTTCGTAAAAACAATCAAAGTTATTTTATTCATTCAAAAATCTAAATTGGTGACAGTGAAGATCCCTAAAATTGCAAGCAAAATTAACAGGGAGAGTGACTTGATATTGGCTATTCGGTGACAACTTGATCAATGCAAAAGTTTGACTGTGCAGTGCGAGATATGAGCAACCTCCTGTCATAAATGATAAGATTATATTGAAGACTTTGCAATAGGTTCAGATTCAAGGGAGCATCAGACAGTGTTGTTTCATCTGACCTTCTCCTTTTGTTTGTTTCATGTTGAATATTCATATGCAACAACAAGTGGATGTGTGGTTGAATTCAACTTTTCATTGTCTTAAATTTTAATTTCAGAGTTACTTGTGCTTTAGGTAAACATTTGTCTCCTTATTCTCCATGAACTTAATCCACCATGAGAGGGAGCACAAGGTAGTTACCGTATTACATCTTGCTTTCTGTTCCATGATAAAAAGCTGTAATGCTTGGATGTTCTGAGTTTAAGTTGGCGAACATTGAAGAATGCTATTGCAGAATCGAAAAATGTTACATAAGCTGCAGTTTCTTTCTGAACATGATGGGTAGTAATTTCGTGGTCAAAGCAACAACCTTGATAGGCAGATTAATCTGGTAAGTTTTATGCTGCCTGAGAATAGGAGGAAATGTCTAGAAAAGAATAATTAATGGGGTGATAAGGTCAAGGTACGTACTTAAGTAGTACAGTTAGTGGAGAAGTTTCCTCTTTTGCGGCAAGGCAATGAAAGAATCAATCTCTGTTTCTTTTGTTCTGGAGTTTATGAATCTGAAATCCCCCAAGCATGGCGGAGGAGAAGGAAAGATACTTGTGAAATGAATTTATTGGGCAAGTTTCGATTTTCTTGCTATGTTTCAATATATTTTTATTCGATAATTAACATGTACTGTAGCCTGGTCTTGATCTTAGGTTGATCCTATTGTTGAAGATATTGTAAACTATGCTATGGATTTTCAGCCATCCGGCTGTGAAGATGCAAGAATGTGGAGTTGAGAGGAAGCAGTGCGTAAGTTTGCAGTCCTATTATGGTATTCGTGGATTTATGACAAGTACGATGTTCATGAATTCCACATTTGTGATTAAATCAGACTACATATGCATACATTTGAGGAGATCTGATTGTTGAATATGTATGGTGGATATTCTTAAGCGGGTTCAGAGTGTAGGTTACTATCAAATGCGTCAATATGTGTATGAACTGAATGCCCCCAAATTGGAAAAGTATGCCAGTTCATCTATCTGGCTATTCATGGTGCACTAGAGTAGAGTCTCAGAGAGATTTCAAGCCAGACAAGTCATATTTGGTTCTGGATCAGTCCAAAACTGCACTACTTATACACACCTGCTTCCCCAGATTCATACTTTTGTCATTGTAATTACTTCACAAGGAAGTTCTGTGGCCTATGGTTTTTGTCTTTCAAGTTTCTATGACAATATCACATGCATATGAAAAAGTCTAGAGCAGGCAAGTCGCTGTGTAACTGCTAAACCAGATTATCTTGGGTAACTTTTTTCTCAAAGTAACCCATCTTGTTTTAGGTACTTTGGATGACGCTCTTTACAGTATCATTCGTTTAACCTTGTCATTTTTAGCTTGCTATAGCTGATAAATCAAATTGGCAAGAGTGTTTTCTAAATCTTGGTTTATAAACACACACACACACAGTGTATATGGACATTGTCCTTTTTGTATGTTCTACATAATGAACAATCTAAAATGGTAGATGCAAGTACGGTTCGTTTTCTCTTTACACTGTTCAGAAATTGTACCATTGTTGTAGTTTTGTTGCATGAATACATACCGATACCTATCCTCTGACAATGTTCACTGTAAACGGTTTTAGATACACTCCATATGGGAACAACCACATAAAGGTGGTCGGTGGAAACCTTGTATAAATTGGACAACTGAAGGAGGTATTTTTAACTTGTAATCTGAGAGCAAATTTTTCCTTCATCATATTTGTTTGAGTGCTTCTATGATCTTGGACGCATGCTTCATTTATGCATGCTGTTTATATCCATCAAGAGGTTCCAGTGAAGGTACATCTATATGCATAGTGACCTTAATGCTTCCCATAGGTTTCACATCTTATGTGTTCATCTTCACTATGTGTCTGCTGTCACAGGGTTAGAATCCAATCTTTTCATTGTTTTCAAAATCTGAAACTTCAATCTACTGGATAAATCATTAAATATATTCTGGGCCACTACCTATGTGTTTGGCTTTTCAGTTATACATTTGCTGAAGAAACTAAAATACAGTATGACTCTTTTACTTTCCTTTTTTCTTTGAATGTGGTCGCATCTATATTCTGTAGATTACCAGTGCAGAATGGGGTTGAAGATGTACCTCGTGTGGATACTTATGTAACGACTGATTAGTTTGTACTTGGAAAAACCTTTTCTGTTTCATTTACAACGCATCGAGGTTAGATGATACATGAGATGGGAATATCATATACATCTTCTACAACGATGGTTGTTTGAGAAAATTATATATTCATGATGACCATATTCAGTGGCCTTCTTGTTGATTGCTAAGGGCCATATTCATTGTAACTTATCAGATTTACCAGATTCCAATGGCTTCCTCTATGTTGAGGCAAATGGTGGCTTGAATCAACAACGAACATCGGTACTGTTGCATAAATATTTTATTTTTGAATTAAATTATGCAGATTGGTTCTTTATTCATATAAGTTCGTGATAGCTGAAGGATCTGTCTTACAGATATGCAATGCTGTAGCAGTGGCAGCTTATCTGAATGCAACCCTTGTACTCCCAAACTTCCGCAAACACAGTGTTTGGAGAGATCCAAGGTAATCTAAATTCCTCTAATCTTAATTCTTCTCCACTATTTTTCTGATCAAATTGATCAGCTGATAATTACATAATAATTTTACAATGAGTAAGGGTTTCATGTTGCCTAGCAAATTTAATTTCTTTCTTGTAAAAACTAATACCATATAATGCTTTTGTTGTTGTTGTTGATGATGATAATAACAAGAATATTGCAATAATGAGAATAATTATAATTACAATGATCATAATTAACTGATAGCTTTATTGGCGGTTATTTTTTTAAGTGTAAAACTACTTTTTGGAAAACCCCAGATCATTTAAAAAAATTAATGGCAAAATGAGGAAAATTTCAGATTTTGGAAACATGAAATTTTCAAGATCTTGTAGTAATGATTCAATATTCAACACAAATTTTCATTTTGTTGCAAATATTTTTAATATTTTTAATTTTTCATAAGGAATTATGGAGAACTTACTAAATATGAATATATTTTTTAATGGGAACCAAAAAGAGTTATTCTATATATGAGTGCATATCATATTTTATTTGTCAGTAGGAGTATTCTATTATTTGCTTGTTATTCTGGAGAAATTCATTATCTCGTAATTTCTTTCCAAAATTCATCATGGTGTAGCTCTTACGGCATAGTTGACATGTTTCCATTAGTTTTGAAGCATATTTACAATCGGATATTGGTTATTTTTGTTGTTTTGTTAATAAATAACCCAGTTCAGAGAGTTTCCTTATTTCGTACTTGTATGAGGTTATGCTGGGACAACATGCTAGTGTTGGCCTCGACTTTCTTGTGTTTCTTCTTATCCTCTCTTTTTGGAACACAAGGTTATCCTGACTGCTAGATGCTATCCTGAATAGCTAGTGTTGGTAGCAACATCACATTTACTATAAATAGTTTCACTGGTGTTTGCAGTCGTAAAATTTCTTAGCCCAAGTTTGGTGTGGATGACACTTCAATCCATCCTTTTGTTTCTATGTTGGAGCACAAGAGTTCACTCACTTTTGGCTTCTGTTCATTGAACAGTAAATTTAGTGACATCTATGATGAAGGACATTTTGTCAGATCGCTCAGAGGTACTGTGAGGATTATCAATAAATTTCCTGCATATATAATGGAGCGATATGGTTACAATATGAGCAAGGTACTCAATTTTAGAATCCCAGCTTGGTCCCACATTCAATATTATCAGGATGTTCTTCTTCCAAAGCTCCTTGAGGAAAAGTGAGTACATACTCACCTTTGCTATGATACATAATATCTGGTTGTTTTTGTTTCTTCTAGTAGTGGAGCATTTCAGTGAAAATCAATATATTTCTAATCTATCAGAAACATCAACATGCTTCTGGTATTCTAGACGTTTTAATTAGGGATATAAACAATTAGAGATATATCAGAAACATCAATATCTTCTAATTGTCTATTAAGGTCATCCCAAATTCTTTTCTAGTCTTTTCCCCAATCGCACTTGGGGTTCAAAGCACATAGAATATTATAATTTTCTTCTTTCAACACTAGTTTGATCATCATTTGGTGTTGTGACCGGCATTGCCAGAGTAAAAGCTTACATCAATATGATTTATGATAAATTACATATCATGATTTATATGGTTAATTGAACTCAACTTTGTTGGCCTGGTGAAGAATCTTCTTGCCGCAATACAAGACTTAAATGAAGATTTTGCATTGCAGGGTGGAGAATCTTGCTGCCTAAAATTACCATCAATGTGGCCCTCAATTAACTGAAGCTCTTGTATGGTTTTTTGGTCAGGTCTCTAATGTTTTTTCATGCATATAGCCGTGTAGCATGCTCAATTTTCTTAATATCATGGGGGTATTTAAAACTCAATCAATGAGAAACTTAAGGTTAGTCACCCTTGTATGTGTGTGCCTCCTCTCTCTTTTATAAAGTGTGTGTATGTCTATGTAGAAGAGAGAGAGAGAGGCTCTCCTAATATTTTTCTCTAGTTATTTCCTCTTTCTTATGTGAGTTCCAGTTTACTTTTGTACCTTATCCTGTTATATGCTACTCATGTGAGAGCACAAAAGAACCTCCATATCTTCACATCCATATACCATGACCAAAAGATTGAAGTCACACCTGTATAAGAATGACTCTTTAAAGTGTCTATGCTAAATCACAGTAGCACAATCAAGAATCGAATATCACATACTCAAGGAGACAACAAATATTCAAAGAGTCGCAAAACAACATATTATTGATGTAGGAGAATGCTCTATTTATAGAGCAAGGATTGTAGTCTACAAAAGCCAAAAGGAAATAAGAGAGAGGTAGATGTTGGGGTTGGGGTCTCCCAACGGCTAGTTGGGGCCACTATACCTAATTGACTCCGGCCGTAGTGGTTGGGTCCGTTAGTCAAAGACAACCGGCCCTAGTGGCCCGTCTCTTATTATATTTATACTTTAACACCCTCCCTTAAACTTAAGGTGTTTATACCGAAAGTTTGTATAACAAAAAAATAAACATAGGAGCTGACAATGAGTTGATAAAAAAATCTCAAGTTGTAGTTCCCAAGGCACATAGCAAAGAGTCAACTTCTTCTTCAAACATTCTTCTCTAACAAAATGACAGTTATCTCAATGTGTTTCGTTCTTTCATGGAAGATATTGTTACATGCTATGTACATGACACTCTTATTATCATAAAACAGAGTGGATGGTTGTTCAAGAGTGACTCCTATGTCTCTCAACACCTATGTAATCTACGAGATCTCAGTAGTAGTAGTTGTCATGACTCGTTATTTTGCTTTTGTAAATGACAACAATACCTTCTGTTCTTCTATCTCCAAGATATCAAGGACTCACATAAAAATACACAAAAATTGTTGGTGAAAAGTTGATTATTGACATCTCCACCCCAATTTGCATAAGTATATGCAGTCAAATCAAAAGAAAAGGAAGAAGTTTGAAATACCCCCTATCCAAGGAGTGTTTAATGTATATGATGATTCTCATAACTGCACTCATGTGAGCACTAGTAGGGCTTGTTAAAACTGGCTTGCAGTGTGTACAACATATTATATGTCTGGGCAAGTGATAGTGATATAAGTCAATGCTCCTATCAAAACTGTCTATACGGTGTAGGATCTTCCAGTTTCTCTCCATCTGTTGCTCTTAATTTTGTTCCAAATACTTGTAGAGTATCTACTTTCTTCAAATTAGTTAGACCTGTTCTGCTAATAATGTCATTAGCAAACTTTGTTTGAGATACAAAGTATCCTCTATCACAATGTACAATTTTAATTTCTAAAATGTAACTAAGCAAACCAAGGTCTTTCATTTCAAACTCCTTGTAGAGATCCCTTTTAACTTGTAATATACCATCTTCATCACTATGATGATCATGTCATCCATACAAAAACAATATTATAATACCTGTATTTGATTTCCTTACAAATAATGTTGCATTATTATAACAAGATAAAAAATTACGAGCATGCATAAAACTTTCAAATCTATCAAACCAAGCCTTAAGTACTTCCTTAAGACCATATAAGGTTTTTCGTAACTTAAAAGCATGATTTTGGGGATATGTAATCTTGGGGAGGAATCATATGAACCTCTTAATTTAGGTTGTCATTCAAGAAAGCATTCTTAACATCTAATTGAAAAACTTTACACTTTCTAATAACACTAAGAGTTATTAAAATTCTTATGGTTGTTATTCTAGCAACCAAAGCAAAAGTTTCTTCATAGTTTATTTCATATTCTTGAGTATACCCTTTACCTACTAGTTTAACATTATATCTTTCTATGATACTATCACTATGTTTTTACTTTATGTACCCATCTACACCCAATAAGAATTTTATCCTTAGGTTTAGGTATAATATCCCAAGTTTGAACTTTATCTAAAGCCATTAATTCTTCTTGCACAACATTTTTCCGTTCCCGTATACCTTTGGCTTGATTATAGAAGTTTAGTTCTTTTACTTGTAAAATGATAGCATAGTAGTAGTTGTCTTGTAAAAATTTCACATCTCTTGATAGATAAAGTTTATCTTTTTTGGGATCAAAACACCTATAACCCTTTTTGTCAATGCAAAAGCACACTCTATAGTTCTAAGAGATAATTTATCATTTTTATCCATATAAATAAAACATCTACGCCCAAAAACTCTCAATCTTTCATAATTTGGGACAAGTCTAAACAATTTTCAAAAGGATAAACATTACCAAGTGGAGAAAAAGGCATTCTATTTATTAGATATACGATGGTAAGGGTAGCCTCCTTTCATACGAAAAAGCCATACTATGAAATTATAGGAAAGAATTATCGAACATAGGTTAAGACAAGTATCAAGTACAATAGAGAACCAATTTGGATTCATGCCAGACAAATCTATTATTGAAGCAATACACCTTATGAAATATTTTAGAGCAAAAAAGAAAGACCTTCACATGATATTTATTGATCTAAAAAAAGCTTATGATAGGGTACCGAGGGAGGTTCTTTAGAGAACTTTAGAAAAAAGAGGTATCCCGTTGACATACATTAACCTTATAAGAGATATGTACGAGTGCAAAAACATGTGTGAGGACTCATAAAGGAATGACAGACTTCATTGAAGTTAATATTGGGTTACATCAAGGATCAACTTTAAGTTCATACTTATTTATAATGGTGATTGATGAGTTAACAAAATATATTCAAGATGAAGCACCTTGGTGTATGTTATTTAATATAAGTTTGATCATTTGGCTACTTCAAAGGACATAGAAATTAAAATCGGCACACATTGCATCCCCCAAAAGGAAAGTTTTAAATACCTAGGGTCAATTTTTCAGAGTGATAGAAGAATTGATAGAGATGTTATGTATAAAATTAATGCTGGTTGGTTAAAATAGAGAGGAGCATTAGGTATGCTTTGTGATAAGTAGATACCATTAAAGTTAAAAGGTAAATATTATAGAGCAGCAATTAGGCCTGCCATGTTTTATGGTTCTGAGTGTTGGGCAATTAATCATCATGTACAAAAGATGCCTGTGACAAAAATGAAGATGTTGAGATGGATGAGTGGTCATACAAGAAAAGACCGTATACATAATGAGATTATTAGAAACAAATTAAGAGTGACACCAATAGAGGATAAAATGAGAGAATATCGTTTATAAAAAGAAGATCAAAAGAAGAACCTGTAAGAAGTATGAAAAACTAAATTTGGAAAGTATTAAAAGAGGTAGAGGACGACCACAAAAATGTTGGAAAGAAACAATAAAGAATGATCTAAGCTTATTGTGAGTTAACTGCTCACATGGCACACGATAGGGATATGTGGAAACAAAGAATTCATGTAGCCGACCCCGTTTAGTATGGGAAAAGGCTTAGTAGTTGTTGTTGTTGTAGTAGTAGTTTCTATAATGTGTCTATGTTTTCTTTCTGGTAAACCATTTTGTTGTGAGGGTTTTGTGCAAGATTTTTTGGTATAAAAATCTATATGTTTCCAAATAGTTTTGAAATTCTTTTGACATATACTCCCACCATAATCCGATCTTAAATTTTTTGGTGTAAAAATCTATATGTTTCCAAATAGTTTTGAAATTCTTTTGACATATACTCCCACCATAATCCGATCTCAAGATTTTAAGGGTGGTGTCAAAATTGGCTAAATACTTAAGATTTATGTTTTAAGAGAAATATCTAAGTATATCTAGTAAAATCATTTATATAAGTCACATAATATCCAACTCCTCCTTTAGAGACAATAAGATAAGATCTCCAAACATCGGAATAAACCAATTCAAAGGGTTTACTTGCAATAAAACTTCTCTCATCGAAAGGCATATGATGTAATTTTCCAAGAATACATCATCTCAAACGTGATTCTATGATTCCAAGAATAAGATAATCCACCAAGATGATAAAAAAATGTCTTAAATATATATGAAAAGATTCATAATCAACTTAAATTTTCTAAGAATCTTTTCAACATAAAATGTTTGTATCAAAAAGAAGAATTCTTTTAATGCAATTTTTATCATTCACACAAAATGCTCAAAATATAGCAAATTAATAGTCAATACTCAAGGCAAAACTCTTTTTGTGCATTATTTTTAAATACTTTGTTAAGCACAATGTTATCAAGATAACAATAATCAAAACACGTTGAATATCACACACTCAAAGAGACAAAACAAATATTCAAAGTGCTACAAAACAACATATTATTGATGTAGGAGAATGCTCTATTTATAGAGTAAGAATTGTAGCTTACAACAACAAAAAGGAAATAAGAGAGAGAGAGGTAGTTGTTGGGGTTGGGATCTCTCAACGGCTACCTTAACTAGCCGTTGGGGACCAGCAGCTGGCCTGCAACAGCTAGTTGGGGCCAGTATAACTGGCCAGTTAGTCAAAAGCCAACAGGCCCTAGTGGCCCGTCTCCTATTACATTTATACTTTAACAAGCTGCACCATCATATAATGGCAGGTTTTATAGACTATACAGAAAAATATTTCTTTAATTGATCCACTGTCCTTCATTGAGAAGCTCTGTTTTTCAAATTCAAGTAGTAGATTCTTCATGCAACCGATCTTTCAGGGCTATTAGGATCTCTCCATTTGCAAATCGGTTGTCAGTCAATGCCCCACCAGACATTCAAAAGCTCAGATGCTTGGCCAATTATGAAGCTCTAAGATTTTCAAATCAAATCGCCACTCTTGCTGAAACATTAGTTAAGAGGATGAAAAAGCATAGCATGGTCAACAATGGGAAATATGTTGCTCTACATTTGAGATTTGAAAAGGTTTTTACAGTTATAAATACGAGATGTGCTTGTAACTTTTTTGCCATCTGAAGCTCCTAACTCATCTGAGGGTGGTTTATTAATTTTGTTGTAGGATATGGTGGCCTTTTCATGCTGTGTGTATGATGGGGGTGAAAGAGAGTTGTTGGATATGGATGCTGTCAGGGAAAAAATTTGGCCAAGAAAGTTTGCAAAACATGGACGTATCATACGGCCTGAAGTTATTCGACTCAATGGAAAATGTCCTCTTACACCCTTAGAGGTACAACCTACTCAGTCTTTTTCATAGCTATGTTACACGGTTGCGGGTGCGAGACAGGCAATTTTAGAAAATAATGGGTGGTTAGCTACTATATATATATATATTAAATGATACATAATTTTACCAGGCATGGTTACTTATCATTGTCAATCTATGTTCACATCCAAACTTATGAGTTTCTAGTATTAAGGTTTATTTATGCATAAAAGAAAATGATCACTAATATATATGTATATGTATATATTAAAATGTACAGTTCATTATATATTATAGTTTTTTATGCTAAAAGTAAGATACAGATCTACCTATATGCATCTTTTCACATACAGCCCACAAAAGTTGACATATTGTGATAAACGGCTGTGCTAAAAAGCTGCATATTTAAAACTGATTGTGTCAGGTGTGGTACTGACTAAAAAAGCTGCAGTGCTTATTATTTGTTGAAAAAGTATCAGTTGCACTGCGACTGGCTGATATATATAGTGCTAAAATGTGTCAAGCTGATGCTAACTGTGTTAGTACGGCTAGTTGATTATACAAGATACATGAAAACTATTTGTGGGCAGGATTTTTTCAAATTTGTAAAAAGGGAAAATTCCACGAAAGTATCTTATAGTTTATCTAATTTTATACCTTAAGACCTTAAATTCTCAACATTTTAAAAGGGATATGAGATTTTCAATGTTAATTAATTAGAGACTTGTAGTTTCAATTATTAATGAAGTAGAGACCTTGTAGCTAACAAATTTTATTAGTTTTTCAGAACCTTAGGACTCTACTTGGTTAACAAAGATAACCTTGTGTCCTTCCTAAAAGGCTCAGAAGTTGGGGTCCTAAAATGAAAAATTTCGAAAACCACATGGTAATTTGTGAAATTTTCCCTTCTAAAAAAGCAACATCGACACGTGAAATTGGAAAAACAGCCACACTGGCCTAGCATCCATGTTGGTGTCAGTATCACACTCTAGAAGACACTTCACGGAAGTGAAGTGTCTCCGTGACATAGTTTAAGAGTCTATGGCAAGTTAAAATTTGTGGTTTTATGCCTTAGGACCTGTATTCCCACTTAGGGTCTTTTCTTTTCTTGGGAAGTGGCCTGAAACTGAATTCTCTGTTTTGTTAATCTTCAATGAAGGAGCTTGACCATAATGAACAAGCTTTCCATATGTAGGGGAAAATTAGAATACGTTGATTACTTGTTCCTCTTTTTGTCAGTGGGTTAGTCACTTTTTGGGAGGACAGGGGCAGCTTTTATCGTGCTTAGGTTGCAATGGATGTTAGTAGGTAAGAAAAGAACTTTGGGCGTACTGATAATTCTGTAAATACTTCACAAGGAATTATACTGCTCTTATATTCGTTGTGCTTTTCAGTTAATTTGGAGAGAAAGGAAAGAAAGGTTCTTTGAGGGAGTGGAGAAGCCTTTGAGGGTCTTATGCAATGTTGTAATTAGCGTATCGGTGCTCGTACTATATAGGACACCGATACGCAATAATCGTGTCATATCGTACGATATGGTATATTAAATATTGAATAATAAAGTAAAATTCATAAAAAAAATCAAAAATCAAAAAATAAGAAAAGTTGCAATTAAAAAACCGAAGGTAACCAAGTGGTGGAGAACACAATTAGAATGCAACTAAAAATGGAATTTTCAAAATCAATAAACTAATACCATGAGACTACAAGAGTAAGAAAGTTAAACTTAAAGTTAATAATATACCAATAAGCTTTTGAAAGTTTACAAAATTAAGATTACAATTTATTACATAACACAAATATAAAGTTATAAACTACAACTGTTTAATTTCATTGTTTCATTCCACAAAACGTGGATCTATGTTATCAATAGCGGTTGGCGGGTTGTTAGCGGTCGACCCTGATATAGCGAATTTAGAAGTATACTTTTATTTACAATTAAAATTATATATATATATATATAATGAGTTCTCTAATTTCTAAGAATATCAATAAACACAACAACTTCTTTTATAAATATGAATCAAACTAAATAAACAAATTATACTTTTAACTTCTAAAGAAGTTTATTTATCTTTCATGTGTCAAAATCTCAAAAGAGTTATAAACATGGTACGTATGGGAAGAACTCACTCACATAAACTTGTCATATCAAGCATAAATTCAAAGAGTGGCAGGAAGAATTAATTCAGCTAAATTCAAATGTACTGTAGGAGTAAACTGATCTTCACATGTTACAAGAAAGAAACATTTATTCTTCTAATTATGAAACTAAATAAATAGACACATTTACATAAAACTAGACATTATTCTTAAGAAAGAAACACAAATATAGACTCTATCGCAATGATTTCATTTAAGAAACAAGAATGAAGTGCTTATTCTTGTCATTTTCATATGTCTGCTACTATGTTACTTACAACACTAACTTAACTAATTTCAGCCAAATAGTAGGAGCAAATCATAGGCATTTCAAGGTTGCCTACATTTCACTCCTCTCTAAAGCCTATTTACTTTGGCTCTTATTGTTTCAACATCCACCAAACAACAAACATAGAACATGCGGTGCACATACCTGCACTTGTGTGATTATTTGCTTCATGTTGAAGAGCAAATGCCGTTGATAATGATGAATGAAGAGAAGAAACAGAAAGCAATTCTGGAGCACGTCGAACATGTGGCCTTATAGATCTCTTATCATAAAGACCTGTATCGACCAGACTAATCAGCTGAAATATATTACTAATATTAATATGAAAAGCACAATTGCAAATATAGCTAGTTCAAGCTAGTAGTGCACCTACAATCATCTCCAGTGAGCAACAACTGGCTGTAATGTATGCCACTTCAAATATTTCATTATAATCCTCTAGATGGTGAATAGAACCATCCTTAGCATGAAATATCAAATCGTAGCAAGTAAGGAGGCATGTTTCCAGAGCATTGAGAAGAAATTGCCTTATATCCATCACAGTGTCTCCTAGAGTTAACTAGAAATTTCCATCTACAACCCAATTTACTGATTTAGAAATTCGAAAACATTAAAGTGATTCAAAAGAGCAGTAATAAGTAATAACCCAAGTATTTTGAAACCTAAATCATAAATAAGACAAAAGCATTAAGTCTTCGTATCACTTTTTGATAATACCAAGATAGTTAGAAAATACTTACATGAACAGTTATTAGAGACATGAATGAGTGTCAATCAGTAGAAGCGTATTATGACACAGTTCAAGTTCCAGATTGTCAAAAGTACCTATATCAAAAAATCACCAACCTGTTGCAGAATAATGCCACAAACACTTTTTTGTCCATGCCTGCCTATGTTATCAATAGTGCACTATAGTTAACAGTTAAAGTATGATAAGCACACACATTACATGTAATTGTGTTTAGTGACGGATAAGTTGTAACTAATTAAAAAAAAGCCTTCTGATTTTCACAAAAAAAGAATTACAAAAGGAAAAAATCAGCCCATAGCACTTAAAATAATACAACCTTAAAGGTTGTTTCACCACTAACAACAAGAGACAGTGTTTGCAGCTCATCTAGTGTTGTAGCAGGTAGCTTCCAAAAAGCTTTATTATTACTATCTCCGTGCTGAATAATCTCTATTCGACTTGGTCAAGCTTTCTGCCGAACCTCAAAAAATTACTGAATCAAAGCAATGTTATCAGCATTAATCTATTCCCTACATGAATTGAATATACACATGGCCTTCAAAAAATAACCAAAATCAGATGTTGGTCTTGACCTAAATGCCAACGCAAAAGCTTAAGGTCCAGAAGGCATTGAAGTTGGAAAATTCTATTATTCAGAAGACGAAGCACTTCTTTGGGAATACACACACTATTCAAGATCAGTCATCTCTAGAAGCTACATCAAAAACTAATCTTTTAAGATAAAACTAAGCCAAAAAACTAAAAGTTAGCATCTCGAACACAATGGGATACGCAAGACTTGCTTGCTGCCCCTCTCCAACGCAGGCGTCAATGAGGGGAAAGAGAAGACGTCATCAATCATGGCCGCCTCTCGCGTGGATGCTACTCTGTGCATCGTCATGGACCTACTTATGGTATCGCGTGTCATCATCCTCCCTCCTCAAGTTCGTTGGCCGTTACTCCCTCGCCCTCCGCCGCTTCTCTCCATCCTCTCCTCTACGTTGCACTTTCCCTCTCGCTTCCTCCCATCACAAGCACGATTTCCTCTCGAAATGTTGTGTCGCCTCCTCTATCGATGTCGATGACATTAGCTCTTTCGTCTCTTTGACCCGAGTGACTGGCTTTCATGGCGAGAGGCGAGAGAGGGACAAAAGAGGTGGAGCTGTGAGAGAGTATGCGTCATCGACCCAATCCAAAATAGCCTTATCAACATGTTGTACGCTAATTGTGCTATAGCGGACCGCTGTTAGTAGTCTGCTATAGCGGCTCTGGCGGGTCGCTCGCTATAGCGGGCACTATAGTGCGCTATTGATAACATAGACGTGGATCCATCATAAGCATTATAATCAGGGTTACCGCCATTATCATCATCATCGCCACCAATCTCCCTCCTCTTTCTCCAAAAATGGGTCCTCCAATCTTGCACCTTCTACATCATCATCTCCAACCTCTCCTTGTGCCTCTATTGCTCTCTAGTTTGTGTAAATTAGTGTTGATGATCAAAGGTTGATACTCACGATGCAATTCCAACAAATCGCCAAGATTCCAGTCTTCCAAGAATGGATGTCGAACTTCAAATATATCAATCAAGAGAGCGGAAGCACACAAAATACAAGTCAAAAGTTGTACGGTGACAACTTACATTTATTGATGATTGAGTCATGTATTTATAGACTTTACAAGAGGGATATAATACACAAAATGAGAGAGAGAGAAAGGCCATTTAGGAGGGGCTGCTGGTTGGCCCCTTGGCCAGCCACTAGCCATTGGAATCCAACGGCTACTAGCCGTTGGAGCCTTCCAATGGTAGGCCAGGGCCACCTGGCCCTGGCCCTTAGCTTGGGACCACAATGCACGGGCCCTAATGAACCGTGCCCTATTACATTAATACCCCCTCTCAAACTTACGAATATATCGAAAGTTTGTCCAGTAAAAATTAAAACGGGTGGCCGAGAGATTTAGTAAAAAAATCTACTAATTGCATCTCTGAAGTAACATAACACAAGTTTATCTTCTTGTTTAAACATTCTTCACGAACAAAATAGCAATTCATCTTGATATGCTTCGTCCTTTCATGGAAGGTGTTGTTGGAGGCAATGTACATGGCATTTTTGTTGTCGTAATACATGATGGCAGGATGTTACAAAGTAACTCCCATGTCTTCTAGAATAGCTGAAATCCAAGAGATCTCCATCGCAGCAGTAGCCATGGCTCGTTATTCAGCTTCAGTGGATGAGAGTGACACCTTTTGTTTCTTTTTGCACTTCCAAGAAATAAGGGATTCACCTAGAAAAACACAAAAACCAGTCGTAGAGTGTCTATTGTTGACATCTCCACCCTAATCAGCATCCGTATATACAGATAAATCAAAAGACGAAGAAGAAGTTAAGAGAACCCCCTTGTTAGAAGTATTTCTAACATATCGAATGATGCGTAAAACAACACTCATATGAACAGAAGTTGGTGATGTCTTTATGCACTCAAATTATGCATTTTATTCATTGAAAAAGGGCTGAAATCATAGAAGACTACAAGAGGATGCAGGTCGGCGCCCTAGGTAGCCGTCTCCTACTATCCATGTTTTCACACACTAACCCTAACCTAATTACAAGCTTTTAAATACTACTTATCTAACTTAAAGGACTAAATTACCCCTAATTAGTAACTAATATAATTCGGGTCTCAATGGATCATAATTTGACCCATTGGGATCCAAATCATAGACAACTAATACAAATTAACTTGGACTAAACATAACGACTGTACATGACATAAACCTAGACTCTAAATACACTTTTATGTCAACTTGCTTTTCACAACACACCCCCTCAAGTTAACTCTTGAAGACTTGTGATTCTCAACTGTGACAGTGCTTTCTAAAGGCCATTGACTGAAGCTGGTTTGGTGAAGATATCTGCCAACTGATCTTTTGAACAGACATGAACTGGATTGAAAATTCTTTTGGAAATCATTTCTCTGATAAAGTAACAATCAATCTCAATATGCTTGGTTCTTTCATGGAAGACTGGATTCTGTGCTATCTGCAGGGCAGCTCTACTGTATGTAAAGAATGTGATTGGTGATTTTTCCTTAAATCCAATTTCTTCTAAGAGTGATATAATCCATTGGCCCTCACACATACCGAGAGCAATAGCCCGGTATTCAGCTTTTGCACTGGACCTGGCTACAACAGACTGTTTTTTGCTTTTCCAGGATACAATATTCCCTCCTACACATATCACGTAACCTGATGTTACTTCTGATCAGTCTTTGAACCTGCCCAATCAGCATCTGAGTATATTTCTATATTCAGTGTTGGGTGTGGAATATATAGCAAGCTGTGAGTGATTGTGGATTTCAAATATCTGATAATATGAAACACTGTACTCATATGATATTTAGAAGGATTATGCATCCACCTACTTGCATATCCAACTGTAAAGTTGATATCTGGCCTCGTGATAGTTACATATATCAGTTTTCCTATCAATCTCTGGTATTTACCAATATCTTCATAGGGTTCTGCAGACTCAAGATTATCTTCCTTAGGGATTTCCATAGGAAAGGAGCATATTCAACAATTCTCCATTTTTGTTTCTTTCAGTAAGTCTAGGATATATTTTCTTTGACTTAAGAATAAACCATTATCTTTATGAATTACTTCAATTCCCAAAAAGTATTGTAACCTTCCAAAATCTTTCAAGTCAAATAATATATTTAGCCTTTTCTTTAGATGGACTATGCCTTCATCATCATCTCCTGTAATGATAATGTTATCCACGTATATCAATAATACAATAGTTTTCTGATCTTGTTTGATAAAAAGTGTATGATCACTAACATATTGCTTAAAACCCAGCTTTATGACTCCATCACTAAATTTTTCAAACCAGGCCCGTGGAGATTATTTCAACCCATAAAGTGATTTCTTTTAACTTACAAACCTTATTCTGCGTCTCCATATAAATATCTTCTAGAAGATCACCCTGAAGAAAAGCATTCTTATTATCTAACTACCATAATTGCCATTCCCTATTAACTGCCAAGCTTAGAATAATTCTGATAGTGTTCATTTTTGCAACAGGAGCAAATGTTTCTGTGTAGTCTATACCAAATGACTGACTATATCCTTTAGCTACTAGTCTGACTTTATACCTTTCTATATTGCCATCAACCTTATATTTTATAGAGAATACCCACTTACATCCCATTGTTTTCCGTCCTGTAGGTAGATTTGTCAGTTCCCAAGTGTTGTTTCTTACCAGTACTGCAATTTCCTCTTCCATTGTTGTTTTCTACTTTGGGTGTTGTCTTGCTTCTTCGAATGTCTTAGGTACAAGAGTAGAATCTACATTCATAACAAACACCTGATATTCTCTGGGATAATTAGAGTAAGATACCATTTTTTCCAAAGAATATTTTGTTGTTTTTCGTTTTCCTTTCTCGATAGCAATCGGCAACTCATCCAACTCATTATTTGAATGCTGAGAGAATTCCTGAATTCTATGTGGAACTGATTCTGGAGAGGAATTATGATCTGGAGTAGTTGATAACTGAGGAACAACAACCTTTCTTTCTCCTCTGGTATATACTTGTAGGTTTTCTTCTTCAGAAGGTGTCATCTCTTCTTCTTCTTCATCATGTATACGATGTACTTCAGTCGGTGGAAGTGGCATGACATAAGGAGTGCATATATGAGGGATCAACTTCTGATGGATTATAAAATGGAGTATCTTTATGAAAGTAACATCCATTGTAATATATAGATTTCTTCTAAGTGGATCATAACACTTGTACCCTTTTTGGGTGGAAGAGTATCCCAAAAAGATACATTTAATAGACCGAGCATCTTGTCCCTCAAACCAACATGAACATGTACAAAACATATACAACCAAACACTTTTGAAAGCAGGTGAAACTGTTTCTGAGAAGAACACAATAAATGAAATGGAGTATTTCTATTGAGGACTCTGCTAGGCATACGATTGATCAAGAAGACTGCAGTCAGAACCGCTTCATCCCAATAGTATTTACGTGCATTACATCCAATGAGAAGTGTTCTTGCAACTTCTAATATATGTCTTCTTTCTTTCTGCAACTCCATTTCGTTAAGGAGAATAGGCACATGAGGTCTAGTGTAAAATTTCCTGTGCTAGGAAATATGAATTAAGAAATTGAGACATAAACTCACCCCCATTATCACTGCGAAAAACTCTTATAGTTTGCTGAAATTGAGTATGTACAAATTTAATATTCTTCACTTCATCTTTGGTTTTCATAAGATATATCATTGTGAATCTAGTGCAATCACCAATAAAGAAAACAAAGTACTTATATCCATGCTCAGATGTAGTAGAACAAGGACCCCAAATATCTGAATGAACAATCTCAAATGGAATAATAGATCTATCTTCACTTAAAGGAAAAGAAACACGATGATGTTTAGTCTTTTGGCAAGTCTCATAATTTAAATTCAAATTATTATAATCCTTAAATTTTGGTAGTAACATTCTCAGCTTAGATAATGGTAAATGTTCCAATCTTTGGTGCCAGCGAGATATATCCTCCTTCTGTTCTCTGGTGATAACAATTGATTGTAGGGTTGCTCCTTTATGATCCTCGCAGAAATATAAGCTTCTCCTCACGCTACCCTGACCAAAGATCCTCCTCGTCTTCATTTCTTGAAAGTAACATCTAGTTGAATCAAACATTATACTATATTTTTGATCTCTAGTCATAGCAAAAATAGATAATAAGTTTACCGATATATTTGGAACATGTAGGACATTCTTTAAAGTGCCAAATGAAGTAGTAATACTTCCTTTGCCAGCTATGGGAGTATAGGAACCATCTGCAAGTTTGATATTAATGCTATTTTGAGATAATTCATAGTTATCAAAAAACTCTCTTCGACTGACCATGCGATCTGTCATGCCAGAATCAATAATCCAAACTCTTGAGTAACAACAACAACAACTAAGCCTTTTCCCATACTAGACGGGGTCAGCTACATGGATTCTTTGTTTCCACAAATCCCTATCGTGTGCCATGTTAACAGTTAACTCCCAATAAGCTAGATCATTCTTTATTGTTTCTTTCCAACACTTTTGTGGTCGTCCTCTACCTCTTTTAATACTTTCCAAATTTAGTTTTTCTAACCTTCTTACAGGTTCTTCTTTTGATTTTCTTTCTATATGTCCAAACCATCTTAAACGATGTTCTCTCATTTTATCCTCTATTAGTGCCACTCCTAATTTGTTTCTAATAACCTCATTATTTATACGGTCTTTTCTTGTATGACCACTCATCCATCTCAACATCTTCATTTCTGTCACAGACATCTTTTGTACATGTTGATGATTAACCGCCCAACACTCAGAACCATAAAACATGACAGGCCTAATTGTTGCTCTATAATATTTACCTTTTAACTTTAATGGTATCTTCTTATCACAAAGAATACCTGATGCTCCTCTCCATTTTAACCAACGAGCATTAATTATGTGTAAAATCTCCATCAATTCTTCCTTCACTCTGAAAAATTGACCCTAGGTATTTAAAACTTTCCTTTTGGGGAATGCAATGTGTGTCAATTTTAATTTTCATTTCCTCCGAAGTAACCAAATGATCAAACTTACATTCCATATATTCTGTCTTTGTTCTACTAAGTCGGAGGCTTTTGCTTTCTAATGTTTCTCTCCATAGTTCCAATTTTCTATTAACTTTTTCCTTAGACTCCTCCACTAATACAATGTCATCTGCAAATAACATACACCAAGGTACTTCATCTTGAATATGTTTTGTTAACTCATCCATCACCATTATAAATAAGTATGAACTTAAAGTTGATCCTTGATGTAACCCAATATTAACTTCAAAGAAGTCTGTCGTTCCTTCATGAGTCCTCACACATGTTTTTGCACCATCATACATGTCTCTTATAAGGTTAATATATGTCAATGGGATACCTCTTTTTTCCAAAGTTCTCCAAAGAACCTCCCTCGGTACTCTATCATAAGCTTTTTCTAGATCAATAAATATCATGTGAAGGTCTTTCTTTTTTGCTCTAAAATGTTCCATAAGACGTCTCAAAAGGTGAATCGCTTCAATAGTAGATCTGCCTGGCATGAATCCAAATTGGTTCTCTGTTGTACTTGATACTTGTCTTAACCTACATTCGATAATTCTTTCCCATAATTTCATAGTATGACTCATTAACTTATACCCCGATAATTTGCACAATTTTGAATGTCTCCCTTGTTCTTATATATGGGTATAATTGTACTTGCTCTTCATTTTTCGGGCATCTTTTGGTTTTTTCATATTTCATTAAATAGCCTTGTGAGCTAAATGATTCCTATTTCTCCTAGTATTTTCCAAACTTCTATAGGAATATTATCTGGTCCTACCGATTTACCACCCTTCATATGTTTAAGAGCCTCTTTGACTTCATTCTTTTGAATACGTCGGTAGAAATTGTGGTTTATATACTTTTCTTACTTAGCTAAATCTTCTAAACTAATACTAACATCTTTATTTTCATTAAAAAGATTATAAAAATAGTTTTTCCATCTATTATCATTTGCCACTAGAATTTTTCATCCTTGTCTTTTATGCATGTAACATAATTAAGATCCTTAGTTTTCTTATCTCTAGCCCTAGCTATCCTAAAAATATCTCTTTCACCCTCTTTTGAGTTGAGTTTTTTTATATAAGTCCTCCCAAATCTTAGCTTTTGCTTCACTAACGGCCTTTTTCGCTTCTTTCTTTGCTTTCTTATAAGCTTCTAAAGTTTCACTAGTTTTTTTGACATAATGTAATTTGTAACATGCCCTCTTTGCCTTGATTTTATTTTGTACTACTTCACTCCACCACCAAGCTTCTTTTTGTGCCGGTACACCTCCCTTAGATACCCCTAACACATCTTTCGCCACTTTCCTAATATGTATAGCCATATTGTTCCACATATCACAGGGTGTGCCAACATAATTCCAAACATCTCCTTGAAGGACTTTCTGTTTAAATATATCTTCTTTATCGCTTTTGAGGTTCCACCATTTAGTCCGAATAGCTCGATGCACTCTTTTCTTCTTTGTCCATTTTTTTATTTGTAAATCCATAACTAAAAGTCGATGTTGGGTGGTTAAGCTTTCTCCTGGAATTACCTTACAATCTTTACAACACGCTCTATCTTTTTTCTATAAATAAAGTAATCAATTTGTGTTTGTGATAAGCCACTCTTATAAGTAATTAAATGTTCATCTCGTTTTTTGAAGATTGTATTGACTATAAAGAGATCAAATGACATAGCAAAATTTAAAATCTCCCTACCTTCCTCGTTTATATCCCCATAACCAAAATTTCCATGAATCCCTTGATATCCTAATGCCTCTTTACCGACATGTCCATTTAAATCTCCTCCTAAACAAATCATCTCCCTTTGTGGAATCTTTTGAAACACCTTATCTAACTCTTCCCAAAAAACTGTCTTTATACTATCTTCTAGTCCTACTTGGGGTGCGTAAGCACAAACTATATTCAAAACCTCTGCTCCTAACACTAATTTCAATGTCATGATTTGGTCACCATATCGTTGTATGTCTACTACACTCTCCTTTAAATCTTTATTTATGAGAATACCAACTCCGTTTCGGGCCTTTTCTTTACCTGAGTACCATAATTTAAAACCTGTATCCTCTATCTCCTTTGCTTTTTCTCCAACCCATTTTGTCTCTTGTAAACATAGAATATGAATCCTTCTCCGAATCATAGTATCTACCACCTCCATTAGCTTACCGGATAATGTTCCGATATTCCAAGAACCAAATCGAATCTTATTATCTAGGACTAGCTTCCTTACCCCCTGCATCCATCCATAATCAAAATGTGGAGACCCTCTCTGAAAAATTTTCACTACATTCGGGCGGCAATGTAGCGGGACTAACTTCTTTACCCACACCCATCCATGATGTGGGAACTTTCTCTATAATTGATTCACTACATTCGGGCGAAAATGTAGTGACCCTTGCTTACTTCTTACTGCATTCGGGCTCTGCAGCACGTCGCTAGGCGGGGACGCCCCAAAGCAATGCTCATAATTTTTGTAATCCATGTTATAAAAATCCGACGAAGTTTTATGCTGGCTGTCGGAAGCCTAACACAACCCTCCTCTTTTATCCGGGCTTGGGACCGACAATGCAAGGGTGATCCCTTACATGGGTGGAGTTAATCCAAACTCTTGAGTAAAAAGTACTAAAATTACCCTGAGTCAGGAAGGAAAAAGGATATGCCACTGTGGCCTGAGAATCAATGTGGGAGGATGTAGATGTAGATTGTGAATCGGAATTCAATTTCTTTTTTCATATCTGCTAATGAGGTCATACTATCATCATTCCTGGGTTTTTCTGTCTGATCACTGCTGAAATAAGCCCTGTTGGACAGATTCTGATTCTGAAACTGAGCAAGTATTCCAACTAATTTCCAACATGTTTCTTTAGTATGATGAGATTTTCCACAATGTAAACAAGTTAACTTATCCTTTTCTTGAGATGTAAGCCCAAATCTGCCTCTGCCACGTCTATAGCCTCCTCTTCTCCTAGAGAAGATAGGAGTAGATGTACCTCTTCCTACAAAAGAAGAAGTTTCTGACATATTCATTTTGGTTTCCTTTTCTAACTGCTTTATGTCTTCTTCACAAAGTGAGAGAATATACTGTACTCAAGGACAGGAGCTCCTCTCTATTAAGAATATTATTCTTAATTGCCTCATATTCATAAGAAATTCTCTGTAGAAGATCAAATACTTTTCTTTCTTCGAATTCTTCATTGCGCTCAAGTGTGCAATTCTGGCATTTAGTTTTGGAATAGAGTTGTAATTCCTCCCATAAACCTCGGAGTTCTGCATAGTACTCACTGATGGATCTTCCTCCTTGTCTACACTTTCTAATCTTTTCTATAAGATCATATTTTTTAACAATGTTTTTCCTCTGGGCATAGGCCTCTTGTACTGTCAACCATATATCTCTATCTGTTTCTAAGAACATGAAGGTACTGTCAATGGAAGGTGTCATAGACTGAATCAAGCACTCACTAGTGCATTTTTTTTTCGCCATCGAGGATATGAAATGTATGTTTGATCATTTGGCTACTTCAGAGGACATAAAAATTAAAATTGGCACACATTGCATTCCTTAAAAGGAAAGTTTTAAATACCTAGGGTCAATTTTTCAAAGTGATAAAGAATTGATGGAGATGTTACACATAAAATTAATACTGGTTGGTTAAAATAGAGAGGAGCATCGGGTATTCTTTGTGATAAGAAGATACCATTAAAATTAAAAGGTAAATATTATAGAGCAGCAATTAGGCCTGCCATGTTTTATGGTTCTGAGTATTGGGCAGTTAATCATCAACATGTACAAAAGATGTCTGTGACAGAAATGAAGATGTTGTGATGGATGAGTGGTCATACAAGAAAAGACCGTATACATAATGAGGTTATTAGAAACAAATTAGGAGTGGCACCAATAGAGGATAAAATGAGAGAACATCGTTTAAGATGGCTTGGACATATAGAAAGAAGATCAAAAGAAGAACCTGTAAGAAGGTTTGAAAAACTAAATTTGGAAAGTATTAAAAGAGGTAGAGGACGACCACAAAAGTGTTGGAAAGAAACAATAAAGAATGATCTAGCTTATTGGGAGTTAACTGCTACATTGGCACACGATAGGGATCTGTGGAAACAAAGAATCCATGCAGCCGACCCCGTCTAGTATGGGAAAAGGCTTAGTTGTTGTTGTTGTTGTATCGAGGATAAAAATGATTTGTACTTGAGGGTTGAGTTACTTCACCAGTTAAGTAATCCCAATGCCCCTTGGCCATGACTGCCAATTCAATTGAACGAGCCCACTGGAGATAATTTTTTCCATCCAGTTTCAAATTTGTAATTTGAAATAATTCACCTTTATCCGTAGAACTTTGGTCGTTTCCATCGGCCATCTTTGTTCTTTCTATTAAGATAAGAAGCAAAAGTCTCTTGATATCAATTCTTTAAACCCAAATACAAATGCTAATATTCTGTACTGTTAAGTCAAATATACCAATCAAGTGAAATGATTTGCACATATGCCGTGTGCACTCTTTTTACACAATTTGGTTTTCTAATAGGAACACGATTTATTGTTCCAATGATCTTAAATAGAGCAGCCGATTGTACTTTCTCTAAGCAGTCAAATCAATAATAAAGAAAGAAACGTATTTCACCTTGTTGTCTCACAATACCATCAAATATTTATCTTCAAACCGTGGAAGAATATGATTTTGCTTATTCACTTACACCACTTATACAACACCTCTCTATTATGGAGAAGAAATGAACGAAAATAATAAAAAACTGTCACCTGGGATCATTTTTTATTCTTGACAAACCCTATTTCCTTCGCAACTTTCCATTGATCTTCCTCGACAAGAAATAACCATGATAGGCTCTGATACCATGATGTTTTTATGCACTCAAATCAGGTATTTTATTCATTGAAAAAGGGCTGAAATCATAGAAGACTACAAGAGGATGCAGGTCGGCGCCCTAGGCAGCCGTCTCCTGCTATCCATGTTTTCACACACTAACCCTAACCTAATTACAAGCTTTTAAATACTATTGATCTAACTTAAAGGACTAAATTACTCCTAATTAGTAACTAATATAATTCGGGTCCTAATGGATCAGAATCTGACCCATTGGGATCCAAACCATAGACAACTAATACAAATTAACTTGGACTGAACATAACGGCTGTACATGACATAAACCTAGACTCTAAACACACTTTTATGTCAACTTGCTTTTCACAACAGTTGGTGCCTGCTGAAATTGACTCGCTGTGTAGATTGCATGAGAAATATCTGGTCTGGTAATAGTAATATAGGTAAGGGCACCTATGAGTTGTCAGTAAGGGGTAGGGTCAACTAATTTTTGACCATCAGTGGATCTTAACTTAGTGCCTAGAACTTCTGGTGTGTCTACTATTTTGGTATCTGTGAGACCAGACCTTTTAATAATATCATTTGCAAATTTTGTCTGAGACATAAAATACCCACAATTGTTTTTAGTGATTTCAATACCTAAAAAGTAATTCAGAAGACCTAAGTCATTCATGTCGAATTCTTGATGAAGATAATGTTTAACTTCTGTAATCCGCAAAATAATAATACCTGATTCTGTTTTGCGTACAAACAAGGTAGTGTCAGTATAATAAGTTTAAAATTATGCAAATGCATTAATTTTTCAAATCGATCAAACCAAGCTTTAGGAGCTTGTTTCAAACCATACAAGGCTTTTCATAGTTTAAGAGCACGACCATAAGGAACATTAAAACCAGGAGGACTCATATAAACTTATTCATTCAGATAACCATTTAGAAAAGCATTTATATAACCATTCATAAAAGCATTTTTAACATTAAGTTGATATATATTCCACTTCCTAATGGCACTAAGAGTTATGAGAATTCTAATTGTGGTCATCCTAGCTACCGGGGCAAATGTTTCATCATAGTCAATTCCATATTCTTGGGCATAACCCTTTGCAACCAGTCTGGCTTTATATCTCTCAATGTGACCATTGCTATATGTTTTGATTTTGTAGACCCACCGACATCCAATAACCTTCTTATCCTTTGGTATAGGTATAACTGTCGATGTCTGAGCTTTGTCTAGAGCGTTGAGTTCATCCTTCATAGCATCTTCCCATTCAAGAATACCTTTAGCTTAATGATAAAACCTGGGTTCTTTAACCTGACGAAGAGTAGCAATCAAGTTTTTTCATTGGGGTTCAAAGGATTCATAGGAAACGAAATGTTGGGGAGGTTTTGAGACCCTAGGTTCTAAACATGTATCATCAGTTCTAGACGGGTATCATTAGATTCTCTTAGGTGTCTTGTATAATGTAAGGGAAAGGGTTCAACAATAGATTGGGAATCAATAGTTGTATTTGAAACATCACTATTCTCAAGAGAATTATCCTGATGATCTACTGAGTCACAATCATCGTCTTCTTCTAGATCAAAGAAATCTTGAGATATAGAAGATTCTGAGTTTTCTAAGGATTTAGACTTATAGTAAGCATCATTCTCAAAAAAATTTACATCCTTAGAAACATATAATTTGTCTTCAATAGGATCAAAACACCTACAACCCTTCTTGTCTATGCCATACCCAAGAAATACACATTCAATAGCCCTAGATGACAGTTTATCAGTTTTATCTATATATACAAAACATCTACATCCAAAAACTCTAAGTCGTTCATAATATAGAGAGATATTATATAATTTCTCAAAGAGTAAAATATTTTCAAGATTAGATGAATGCATTCTATTTATAAGATAAACTGCAGTAAGAGTAGCTTCAGCTTATAAAAATTTAGGAACCCTACTAGCAATTAACATAGTTCGACATGTTTCAATAATATGTCTATGTTTTCTTTCAGATATACTATTTTGTTGGGTTTTTTAGTGCATGACTTTTGATGAAAAATTCCATTTGATTCAATAATTTTTTAAAAATCATTTGACATATATTCTCCTCTTGAATCCGATCTAAAAATCTTAATGGTGGCTCCAAATTGATTTTTGATCATATTGCAAAAGACTACAAATTTTTCAAACACTTTGTATTTATGTTTTAAGAGGTATATCAAGGTAAAACGAGTAAAGTCATCTACAAATATCACATAGTATTGAACTCCTCTTTTAGAAACAACGGGTGCGGGACCCCAAACATCCGAATGTATTAAATCTAAAGCTTTGTTTGGTACATAGTTTCTTTTTTCAAAAGGGAGATGATGCATTTTTCCAAGAATACAATCTTTACATTCAAACTTTTGCTCTTTAATTTTTTTCATCAAGGGAATACAACAACAACAACAACAACTAAGCCTTTTCCCATACTAGACGGGGTCGGCTACATGGATTCTTTGTTTCCACAGATCTCTATCGTGTGCCATGTTAGCAGTTAACTCCCAATAAGCTAGATCATTCTTTATTGTTTCTTTCCAACACTTTTGTGGTCGTCCTCTACCTCTTTTAATACTTTCCAAATTTAGTTTTTCTAACCTTCTTACAGGTTCTTCTTTTGATCTTCTTTCTATATGTCCAAACCATCTTAAACGATGTTCTCTCATTTTATCCTCTATTGGTGCCACTCCTAATTTGTTTCTAATAACCTCATTATGTATACGGTCTTTTCTTGTATGACCACTCATCCATCTCAACATCTTCATTTCTGTCACAGACATCTTTTGTACATGTTGATGATTAACTACCCAACACTCAGAACCATAAAACATGGCAGGCCTAACTGCTGCTCTATAATATTTACCTTTTAATTTTAATGGTATCTTCTTATCACAAAGAATACCTGATGCTCCTCTCCATTTTAACCAACCAGCATTAATTCTATGTGTAACATCTCCATTAATTCTTCCATCACTTTGAAAAATTGATCCTAGGTATTTAAAACTTTCCTTTTGGGGAATGCAATGTGTGCCAATTTTAATTTCTATGTCCTCTGAAGTAGCCAAATGATCAAACTTACATTCCATATATTCTGTCTTTGTTCTACTAAGTCGGAGGCCTTTGTTTTCTAATGTTTCTCTCCATAGTTCCAATTTTCTATTAACTTTTTCCTTAGACTCCTCCACTAATACAATGTCATCTGCAAATAACATACACCAAGGTACTTCATCTTGAATATGTTTTGTTAACTCATCCATCACCATTATAAATAAGTATGGACTTAAAGTTGATCCTTGATGTAACCCAATATTAACTTCAAAGAAGTCTGTCGTTCCTTCATGAGTCCTCACACATGTTTTTGCACCATCATACATGTCTCTTATAAGGTTAATATATGTCAATGGGATACCTCTTTTTTCCAAAGTTCTCCAAAGAACCTCCCTCGGTACCTATCATAAGCTTTTTCTAGATCAATAAATATCATGTGAAGGTCTTTCTTTTTTGCTCTAAAATGTTCTATAAGACGTCTCAAAAGGTGAATCGCTTCAATAGTAGATCTACCTGGCATAAATCCAAATTGGTTCTCTATTGTACTTGATACTTGTCTTAACCTACGTTCGATAATTCTTTCCCATAATTTCATAGTATGACTCATTAACTTGATACCTCGATAATTCGCACAATTTTGAATGTCTCCCTTGTTCTTATATACGGGTATAAGTGTACTTGCTCTCCATTCCTCGGGCATCTTTTGGTTTTTCCATATTTCATTAAATAGTCTTGTAAGCCAAGTGATTCCTATTTCTCCTACTATTTTCCAAACTTCTATAGGAATATTATCTGGTCCTACCGATTTACCACTCTTCATATGTTTAAGAGCCTCTTTGACTTCATTCTTGTGAATACGTCGGTAGAAATTGTGGTTTATATACTTTTCTGACTTGGCTAAATCTCCTAAACTAATACTAACATCTTTATTTTCATTAAAAAGATTATAAAAATAGTTTTTCCATCTATTTCTTATATCATCATTTGCCACTAGAATTTTTTCATCCTCGTCTTTTATGCATCTAACATAATTAAGATCTTTAGTTTTCTTATCTCTAGCCCTAGCTATCCTAAAAATATCTCTTTCACCCTCTTTTGAGTTGAGTTTTTTATATAAGTCCTCCCAAATCTTAGCTTTTGCTTCACTAACGGCCTTTTTTGCTTCCTTCTTTGCTTTCTTATAAGCTTCTAAAGTTTCACTAGTTTTCTTAGCATAATGTAATTTGTAACATGCCCTCTTTACCTTGATTTTATTTTGTACTACTTCACTCCACCACCAAGCTTCTTTTTGTGCCGGTACACCTCCCTTAGATACCCCTAACACATCTTTCGCCACTTTCCTTGAAGGACTTTTTTTCATCAAGGGAATGTTACATAATTTTTGCAAGTCCAAGTGTCCAAGTCTTTTATACCAAAGAGTAGCATCTTGGACTACATTACAAAAATCAAAGTTTGGCATAACAAGATAATCCATTTTGTATAGTCCACTTTCTCTATGACCTTGACCAATCACCTTCCTCGATAGGTGATCCTGCACCACACAATGTTTGGATAAGAAAGTGACTATACAATTATTATCACAGATTTAAGCAACCGAAAGTAAGTTCAAGTTAAGTTTAGGTATAAAGCTTATGTTTTGAATTTTAAAATTTTTTTTTTCAAAATTTTCTATTTTTTTACATATTAGGAAAGTGGCGAAAGATGTGTTAGGGGTATCTAAGGGAGGTGTACCAGCACAAAAAGAAGCTTGGTGGTGGAGTGCAGTAGTACAAAATAAAATCAAAGGCAAAGAGGGTATGCTACAAATTACATTATGCTAAGAAAACTAGTGAAACTTTAGAAGCTTATAAGAAAGCAAAGAAGGAAGTGAAAAAGGCCGTTAGTGAAGCAAAAGCTAAGATTTGTGAGGACTTATATAGAAAACTCAACTCAAAAGAGGGTGAAAGAGATATTTTTAGGATAGCTAGGGCTAAAGATAAGAAAACTAAAGATCTTAATTATGTTAGATGCATAAAAGACGAGGATGAAAAAATTCTAGTGGCAAATGATGATATAAGAAATAGATGGAAAAACTATTTTTATAATCTTTTTAATGAAAATAAAGATGTTAGTATTAGTTTAGGAGATTTAGCCAAGTCAGAAAAGTATATAAACCACAATTTCTATCGACGTATTCAAAAGAATGAAGTCAAAGAGGCTCTTAAACACTTGGCTCACAAGACTATTTAATGAAATCGGTAGGACCAGATAATATTCCTATAGAAGTTTGAAAAATACTAGGAGAAATAGGAATCACTTGGCTCACAAGACTATTTAATGAAATATGGAAAAACCAAAAGATGCCCGAAGAATGGAGAGCAAGTACACTTATACCCATATATAAGAACAAGGGAGACATTCAAAATTGTGCGAATTATCGAGGTATCAAGTTAATGAGTCATACTATGAAATTATGGGAAAGAATTATCGAACGTAGGTTAAGACAAGTATCAAGTACAACACAGAACCAATTTGGATTCATGCCAAGCAGATCTACTATTAAAGCGATTAACCTTTTGAGAGGCCTTATGGAACATTTTAGAGTAAAAAAGAAAGACCTTCACATGATATTTATTGATCTAGAAAAAGCTTATGATAGGGTACCGAAGGGAGGTTCTTTGGAGAATTTTGGAAAAAAGAGGTATCCCATTGACCTTATAAGAGACATGTACGATGGTGCAAAAACATGTGTGAGGACTTATGAAGGAACGACAGACTTCTTTGAAGTTAATATTGGGTTACATCAAGGATCAACTTTAAGTCCATACTTATTTATAATGGTGATGGATGAGTTAACAAAACATATTCAAGATGAAGTGGTGTATGTTATTTGTAGATGACATTGTATTAGTGGAGGAGTCTAAGGAAAAAGTTACTAGAAAATTGGAACTATGGAGAGAAACATTAGAAAGCAAAGGCCTCCAACTTAGTAGAATAAAGACAGAATATATGGAATGTAAGTTTGATCATTTGGTTACTTCAGAGGATATAAAAATTTAAATTGGCACACATTGCATTTCCCCAAAAGGAAAGTTTTAAATACCTAGGGTTAATTTTTCAAAGTGATAGAAGAATTTATGGAGATGTTACATATAGAATTAATGCTGGTTGGTTAAAATGGAAAGGAGCATCAGGTATTCTTTGTGATAAGAAGATACCATTAAAATTAAAGGGTAAATATTATAGAGCAGCAATTAGGCCTACCATGTTTTATGGTTCTGAGTGTTGGGCAGTTAATCATCAACATGTACAAAAGATGCCTATGACAGAAATGAAGATGTTGAGATGGATGAGTGGTCATACAAGAAAAGACCATATACATAATGAGGTTATTAGAAACAAATTAGGAGTGGCACCAATAGAGGATAAAATGGGAGAACATCGTTTAAGATGGTTTGGACATATATAAAGAAGATCAAAAGAAGAACCTGTAAGAAGGTTAGAAAAACTAAATTTGGAAAGTATTAAAAGAGGTAGAGGACGACCACAAAAGTGTTGGAAAGAAACAATAAAGAATGATCTAGCTTATTGGGAGTTAACTGCTAACATGGCACACGATAGGGATCTCTGGAAACAAAGAATCCATGTAGCTTATCCCATCTAGTATGGGAAAAGGCTTAGTTATTGTTGTTGTTGTTTGTCCTGTTTTCTTGATTTGAAGTTTTGTGCCGTCGGCCGTAAACACATGTTTTCCAATGGTTTCACGAGATTCAATTAAAGAATTTTCACTATGTGTCATATGAAAAGATGCACCGGAATCTAAAAACCAAGATGTACCTTGAGAAGTGGACAGAGCATTTTCGGAGATGCTTTCATTTTCTTTGAACATTTCTTCTATATATGCCTTAATGTTGTTGGGCAAGACTCCTCCTTCTACGACTCCCACATTTCCAATCTTTTTCTGGAGAAGAGGACAAGTGGTTTTGATACGCCCACTTTCCTTGCAATAGTGGCAAATGGTGTTCTTGTTAGGCCATTGTCCCATGGGCTTCTTTGACGTGCCTTTGGTATTCTTTACATGTGGGGGCTTATACGTCTTCAAGTTAGCTCCCGGTTTGGATGCGGCAATTACGGCTTCTTTGGCGACATTCATATTTTTCAATCTTGTCTCCTCCATAACAAGGTCGACTAAAAAGGAGTCTCTTCTAGGTCTAGGTTTTCTATGTATTAAGTTTGATCTTATATTTTCAAATTCATCTCTTAACCCACGATTAAACAAAAAGAAATATTGGTTATCCAAGAATTCTTGAAATTCATCTAATTTGTGTAGATTTCCAAATTTATCAAAGCTTCTTAATTGGGTCCATAGTTCCGAAAACTCATTATAGTAGTCTCTAATGCTTAAGTTTTCTTGTTTAAGCATTATCATTCTTTCCATCAAATCAATTTGAAAAACAAAATCATCTTGGGAATGAAGTTTCTTTAAATATTTCCAAGTTTCAAAAGCATTTTCGAAAGCACTAATTCTATTCCTAAGCTTGTCATCAACATTTTGACAAATAATCCATGTAATTTTTGCATTCATTTTTTCCTATAGGGTTGTGATAGGCTTCCGACAGCCAGTGTAAAACTTTGTCAAACTTACCATGGATTCTAAAAAAAAAAAGAATCCATGTAGTCGACCCCATCTAGTATGGGAAAAGGCTTTGTTGTTGTTGTTGTTTCAAATCTTGCTTGTATTTTTCATGAGCTTTAATAATTTCATCATCATTCAAACCATCAATATTCAAAATTGGTTCTTTTATGGTTCCATCGATGTAATCCCAAAAATCTTTTGACAAAAAATATTTTTTCATGATCCTAGCCCAACTTTGATAACATTTTGGGTCAAGGATACATCTAAACATCCTATTTTTGCTTTTCATTTTATGCAAAATCAAAAGATTTGAACTGACCTCAAGTTTGATATGTTTCTTCAAAATTTGCACTCGTGGCATACTTTCTGATGCACTCGATTTATTCAATCCGAGGCTCTCATACCATGTAAATTAGTGTTGATGATCGAAGGTTGATGCTCACGATGCAACTCCAACAAATCGCCAAGATTCCAAAGTCATCCAAGAATAGATGTCGAACTTCAAATATATCAATCAAGAGAGTGGAAGCACACAAAATACAAGTCAAAAGTTGTACGATAACAACATACATTTATTGATGATTGAGTCATGTATTTATAGACTTTACAAGAGGGATATAATACACAAAATGAGAGAGAGAGAGAGGCCCTTTAGGAGGGGCTGCTGGCTGGCCCGTATGCCAGCCACTAGCCGTTGGGGGGAGCCTTCCAACGGTAGGCCAGGGCCAACTTGGCCCGTGCCCTATTACATTAACAGTTTGCATCCTCTAAAATAATATGATACTCTTCTTCTTCGACTCAATCATGGGTCATATGGTACCTTCCTTGCCTTTTTTGCATCTCTTTGTATTTGTCTATAAAGAAAAGAAAAGAAAGAATACAATATACTTAGAAGTTAGAAAATATTATTACTTAAGTTACGAGTATAAAGAAGAACAAACATTTAACAAAAAATATCTTTTTACCTTTGCCTTAACTTCATATTATATACAATATATACCAAATCACGAAAACAAGCATGCTCTAATTTGTTTCTCTTCTTTGTATGAATACGTTAAAAAAACTCTAATTCCTCTTGCATCCACTCAAACTATTTGGCTCAATATGCGTTGAACAAACCTCGACAAATTTGGAGCATATACACCAAATCGAGTCCACCATTCATCTAAAATAAAACATAATAAATGAAAGAATTAAGTCTTAAGAAGAAACATAAGTCATAATAATTTATCAAAAAAACAAATCATACTTGGTCGCATCTAGTAGCTGAGTTATATTGCAGTTGGCCTTCCAAAATCTCCAATACTATCTATATACTTATGTAGCTCTAAATGAACGTTGCATCTAATAGATAATCTTGTACAAGGTCAATTGCATTCAATATCCCTTTCTTAACTTCTTTATCCTCCACAAAGTTGGGAGGCAAATCATGATGCATTTGTCAATTTCAATGTGTATCAATTATCTTCCAAACCTTCTTTAGATGTGACCATTGTAGTCAAGGTTTGTTTGTATTTCCAATTTAGCCTTATCCATAGCATTATATATATAAGACATAATAGGCCTATCTTTACAGTCTGCCATTCTCATTACCTTCATTAAAGGTGTGTTGCATTTCTCCCAAAAGTTAGCGTTAAAAATAAGATTCACTATAGTAATCCCCTCTCGCTTTTTCGACCAACTTATAGAGCCCCATTTATGAGATGAAACATCTTTTTCAATACATATTTTTTACGATTACTTTGAACAGTAATAACATTCGTAGCAAATCTTGTGAACAAAAGTCTAATCAACTCCCTTCCACCAGTATAGATTCTCATAAAATACAATACAGACAAGTGATTATAAATAAACTTTATGACATTTCTACATGTATCAATTATCCCCTTAATTTCATCTATTTTCACTTAAATCCTAAGTGTTAAGTCCATGCAATGTGCAATACATGGGAGTTCATACTAAGGATGGATGGTTCGCCTCAAGCATCTTACCAGTTGCTCTAAAGTTTGTAGCATTATCAGTGATGAATTGAACAATATTTTGAACACCATCCTCAACATCTTAAAAAGTAGAGAGTAAATTATCAGCAGTTTTATCAATATGAGATAAATAATATGATTTAAAAAATGATGTTCTCTTTAAATAGTAGACCAAGAAGTTCATTAATAATCTACGATGGCCTTAAAAAATAAAGAATAAATTATCTGCAGTTTTATCAATATGAGACAAGTCATAGGATTTAAAAAATGATATTTCCTTTAAACAGTAGACCAAGAAGTTCATTAATGATCTACAATGGCTATTTAAAAAATGATATTTCCTTTAACAAGTAGACCAAGAAGTTCATTAATGATCTACGATGGCTATTTGTCCAACCATTAGCCATAACAGAACAATCAGTAACCTTTCACGACTCTCTAAATTAAAGACTCCATTCATAAACAATATCAACCTATTTTTATAGTAATTTACCCCTCAAAGCATGATAAGTAGGGATCTTATAACCAAATCCAACACTAGCAATACCATATGCCATGCCTTGAAAGAAAATTGAATTTTCAACATTAAAAGGAAGGTATTACATTTTTTCTATTTTCAATGTGAGTGTCGCTCCTAAACCAAGCTTAACCATTTATTAGTTTCACAAATCTTGTATATTGAATATATTGTCTTGGAGAGACATGCTTAAGATGGCTTGGACGTTTGGAGAGGCAGCTAGATGGAACTCTACTGCGTTGTAAGAAATTCGATGGTGAGCCCTTCTAAAGGGGCATGCGAATGCCTCATAGGTGTTGGAAGGAAAAGATAAACCATGATCTTGCTTTTCTGGATTTAAATGTTAATATGACACAAGATTGACAAGATTAAACATGATGGCTACCAAGAATCCACAGCCGACTTGACTTAATGTGGGAAAAGCCTTGGTTTGTTTTTTGTTTTGGTTGGACAGTTCAGAATCTTCAGATTCACCTCAATGAAATTTATGCACAAAAGAGGAGTAAAGAATATTTCCAAAGGACACAATTTACATTCACCTCAATCTCTACCTAGATTCATTTTAATATTTGAACCTGAGGCTATTCCTTATTGAGAAAAGGAAAAGGAAAAGGAAAAAGTGTTTTAGAGTGTTATCTTTCAAGCTCAGGTTGGGTGATTTACATGTCTAGTTTCTTGACAAATTACATTGTGCTGCCATGCTTAAAAGTCACTGCTATGTGTAAAGCTTGGATATGATGTTTTGTTTGCTTCTCATGCTTTAAAATTTGGATGAAACAATGGACCATTCTCAGTGTTTCAACTTTTAAGCTATAGATTCCCTCAGTGTGGTTCATAGTCATGCTTGTATGACTACCTTTTGTGCTTCTGATTCTTTCTTGTTTTATTGTGATGCAGGTTGGATTGATGCTTAGGGGCATGGGTTTTAGTAATACAACTTCTCTCTATTTGGCATCAGGAAAGATATATGACTCTAAGAGAACAATGACTCCTCTAAGACAAATGTTCCCACTTTTACAGACTAAGGACACGTTGGCCTCACCTAAGGAGCTTGCACCATTTAAAGTATGATATTTCATGCACTATGTTGGATTTCTTGGTTTAAGTTTAAATATTTATGATGTCGGATTAGCTGCTTTTCTTATCAACTAATGTAATTACTGTAATTCCCAGAAATACTCATCTAGGATGGCAGCGATTGATTACAGTGTTTGTCTTCACAGTGAAGTGTTCGTAACAACTCAAGGTGGAAACTTTCCTCATTTTCAGATGGGTCATAGACGCTACTTATATGATGGTCATGCAAAGACCATCAGGCCTGACAAGCGGAAATTGGTTTTATTGCTATCTAATCCAAATATAGGGTATTTATCCATCTTAAACCTGGTATAATGGTGCGCATTTGGTGTTCTTCATTATCCTTCATTTATCCTTTATGAGCTTGTTAGAAAAGTCACTTTCTCTCTTATGATGCACATGTTCTTGGTCTCTTGGGACCACTGCCAGTCATATTCAGTTTATGCAGCAACCTTTCTATTTTTGTTCCTTGCATTTATCTTTTATGTTGATGCTGGTACACAGAGCTGTTTGTAGAAGAGTCGTTTAATACTTGATTGTCAATTATTTTCTCGTTGGCATCCCTCAGGACAAAAAAAGCTCTTTGGCATGGAAAGCTAAAATCCTGTTTCATGAATCATGCATAGCCTTCTCTTGACAAATGTTTATGCTGGTCTGATCTTGCGTCTATGGTTACATAGACAAAATACAGTGAATTTGCATTCCAGTGTCAGCCCATCAAAGCCCCGAGCCATTCAAATGACTAATGTAAAATCATGGAACAGTATGGAGTGGTGGATGGAGGTGCAAGTAGTAAGTTGGCTCATCTCATTGAAGGGAGAAGAATGCCTTCTGGCAATTGAACATCTCTTGCAAAGAGAGTTTTTTGGTTTCGTTTGGGTTAACGTCTCTTATATACTAATTATATTTGTCATTTCAATCTGTAAATAGTCAAAGTCCACATTGGAAAGATGAACCTCCAGAACAGGATTAGATTCTTCAGCCATTGTTTTTTATAATTTGGCGACTTTTTCTTTGTTTCTGTAGCGGTGTGATCACCTCAGCGTTCCATAGAAAAAAACAAGGGAATACTGCCACTTTGTGATATGAAACCAGTGGTGTTTTGCTTCTGTTGGATCTTCTTTGAGGCAAACCGTGCACACTCATTGCTTGATTTGCTGCCTTTATTAATTGGGTGTATCGTAACATAATGTGTATAACCAGTGTGCGCCCCAAAAGAAGCGATCAAGTGGCTGATTTGTAAAACTTTGCTAAGAACAGCTGGTGTTAGGCATTTTCCTTCTTGTTACTCTCCTAAACTGTTGATACTTGATACTATGATGCATGGAAATGGCTGGGCAAAGCCGCTTCCCATTTGAAAATGAAATGGAAACCTGGGGCGTCTGTGAAACAATGTTTATATAAAGTAAAATGTTTGCCATTGACATTACTGCTTTCGTTCACACAAGAGGCAGGATTGTGAGTTTGATTCACAACATGAGCTTGTCGCGCACTATAAATTTTTTTACGGTTTGGTTTTACTTTTTTACACACAACATATATTTTTATATATGTATAAATATTTTACATACAATGTTCCTAATTTTTGGACATTTGCTTGTTCCCACGTCCTGTTTTCATTTCCATATTCCTTTCTGTTTCCATGCAACATGGGTTGATATACTGGCCACTTATGAGGGTTTCGGTGCTGATTTTGTGTATTGTTCTGTTCGTGCCCTTATGCACTAGCCTGATGCACTAGCCTGCATCCATCACTGCCTAGCTTAGAAGATTACTATTGTTGTTGCTGTTATTATTATTATGAGTCTGGTAGTGCACATAAAGTGATTTTTCTCCAGTGCATTCACTGGTATTTACGTAGGAATGTAAGTTGCTGGTGCATTTTTAATGCATTGTTTGGTAGGCAAGTTTCACTGTCGAGGATGTATGGTTTATCAGTTCCTTTTCGTGTGAGCTCTCAATGCATTTACGTGATCATTTTTGCACGGTGCAGATGGAAGGCTTTCAAGAAGCAAATGGTTAGCATGCGATCTCATATCGCTGCAAAGGGTGTGGAGATAAGAAGACCAAAAGATTTGATATATACGTTTCCTTGTCCTGATTGCATGTGTAGATTGAACAAATCAGTGCTTCCTTAGTCTTCAACTATTCCTTGATCTTGGTACCTGGGTTTTGATCTTTTCAGCATCCCATCGGATGCATTAATGCCATGGCTAGCCTAATTCCTCAGCATTCTTTCATTCCCTTGTTAAATTAAGGCACTTCACGGTTCAACTCGCCGATTTTCTTGGAGCACATTGTTCTTCCTTCAACGGAGCTCAGGGAGGTAGCGAACCTTTTTTTTCAACATGCTAGAGAAGAAAGAACATTAGAGTTTCTGTTTTGATGTTATGCAAGTCTTTGGCTGGTTTCTGTAATATAAATTGGACTGTATCAGTTTGTCTTTTCTATTTGCAGCCTCAGTTTTGCTGGTTCTTGTGCCTTATAATCAAGCTCACATATACGATTATAGAGAGTAATTATTATTATTGTTTGAGGAAATCAACTACCATTTTTTTCACTGATCATCATGTCCTGTTGTGATCTCTTCCTTTCTTAGAAGTGAAATATATTGTACGGTATGTCTCATGGATGGTCCGGAACACCATTGCAGGTATGGGAACAGCGATTTCGAAAGGTCATGAACTATATATGCATATATATATATAAAGAGAGAGAGAGAGAGAGAGAGAGAGAGAGAGAGAGAGAGAGAGAGAGAGAGAGAGAGAGAGAGAGAGAGAGAGATGTATGTATGTATAGAATATCTCATAAAACTAATTGGATGTTATCACATAAATAGGAAATGTTTCTATGTGAATCAATAGAGATTTTCTTTTTTCATATGCTGACTCACTTTATAAACTAATAATCGGTCAATGCTCATGTAGCATCTTAGTGGCACAATACTAAAAGTATCTAAAATAGATAATGCATAGCAGGACACAGGAGAAGTAAAGGTATCAGTGTCGAAGTGTACATAGATGTGGCACCTTTATAGAAGTGTCTACTTGGCATAGATTATACGTCATTCAGTTTCCTTGATTTTTCTGATCTACTGTAACCAAATGTTGCAGCTTCTATTTTATTGTTACTTCAACAAAAATCATAAATGATCAGACCGCAGATACATATTTTTGTGGAAACTTATCCTTGATAGCGTTGTGCATACACTTTTGCAACGGTAGCCTACTTTTTGCAGGGATGTTCATGGTTCTGTTTTGGGGTAACATGAAACAACAATCCATGAAACCGGACGAGACACCCAATTAAATTCCTCCGACTCTGCTGTATTGGCTACTTTGTTTTCCGGAGAGGTAAGCATTGGTTAAAACTTCAATTATATGATTATAATACTTGCATAATTATTCTCAGAAACATTGAATGGCAAAAGGTTGGGATTTAATTTTGAGAAGCAGCTCTATGTAATGGCGCTAATGACAACATTGTGGTGCTTCCTTAACCCCTTTCACCAATAATACACAAGGAAAACTCAACAGGGTTTAAGTCTCCCCTTGTGGAAGAGCAATAATTCCTCCTGCGGCTCTCTACAAACAGAAGCACTAACTGTTCTCTCTTTCCGAATTGATACTCAAAGCAACCCATTTCATCGATTCAGCGAAAAGAAATCCCAAGGCAGGCGTGGGACAAAGTTTTATGGCTGTACCGGAGGTAGAAAATGTTGAACTTGTTATTGGGTTGCGCCAACATGATGGGTTTCTGGCTTCAGGGTTTTGTGGCAGATGAAATAAGTGGAGATTAGCAAAAGGGTGCATGACTTCATGGCTGCCATTCTGATACTTCAGTGAGATGAAGAGCAGAGTGGAGCATTATGCCTGCTCCATCGATATGTTGAATGCACCTGACGGCGGGATGATCCGCTGTGGTGGAATCGGATAATGGCAACCCTAACCGTATTTGGCCAAGGATTTCTTTTCAAATATAGGTTAACTTTCTGACACCTTAGGTTCGTGTTCCACGTTAGATGGGTCAGTGCAGGATTGGCTATGACAGGCCAGGGCCTTTCAAGAAAGGCAGGGGGTGAAAGAGATGTGTATGAAGAAGCAACCCAGTTGTAGCTGGGTGAAATTGGGAAAGAAGATGAGTTTTGTGACGTTGAAGGTATGCAAACTGTGAAGAATTGACAAACGGGATGAATTGGGGTCGAAGATAAAAAAGTTGGCCATGTCTAATTTGGTGCTGCATGATGTGGAAGATGAAGAGAAGGTGGATCTTCCAAGTTGAAGAAGTGAGAAGCTAGTAATGGTAGATGAATTGTTGAAGTTCACGCAAGGGGAGACTGCTGCATCTGACGAAGAACTTAAGGTAATGTGTGGATTGTCATAATGCTGCTTAAGTTGGTGGCTGCGGTGGCAGACAAAGAGATCAACGTTAGTGACAAAAGGCGATTCCACCATTTCAGGGACGGGTCTGCTCATATGGGACTATTGGTGACCGGCAATGATATTCTAACACCTTGAGTGGTTTGATTTTCACATTTTGCACAATGTTAAAACAAAAGGAAGTTGACGTACTAAACAACCATCCAGATAAGCCGGAACTTTCTAATGCCAGCGTTACTGGAACCTCAAACCAAAGAGGGAGAACAGTCACGGAAGGGGTTCGTGACCGGCCCGCCAATTTGATCTTTAACTGCCTGTCGAGCCTTCTAGTTGCTTTTGTTGCGGAAAGGACTAAAAAGATCAAAGTATGAATGGGAGGTAATGGTTCTGTGAGATTGACTACCTCATGACAAAGGGTATGACAAGCCAGGGGATCCATGCATAATGTATCGCATCTGCATAGGCACAACAGATAGAAAAGATACACCCCATTTTGCGTTTAAACTATAAGTGTCACTTAGCAATAAAGGGTCACCTAGCAATAAAGGGGCAACGTCTCCTTTGAGCTGAAATACATGACTAGTTCCTTGTTTCATTTTGCCCATGGATAGGTGTGGAAAGAAACACGGTTGCATACAGTGACGCCAAAATCTTTTCCATGACCCTCTCAGTAGATGCCCGATTAAGATATATGCTCTTCCCAGTCTTAACAATGTCTCACGATTTCTAAATGACAAAAACAACAGGTGAAACCAAATTTAGAATATTTTTATCTTAGAACAGAAAAGAAAATTAAATTAAAGAATAAAAGGATCAAAAGTATATATTAGAAATAAAATATATCTTTGTGAAGAAACACTAAAGATTCATAAAATATAGGTTAAAAAAACAATGTGGGTCCTGATTCAGTTTCTCTTGGCATTTTAAAAGGAATGCTGTCTTTTCCCAAAAAAACTCTGGTTTTTATGCTCTCTCTCACACAGACATGTTGAGCAAGTTAAGTGATTTTCCTCCACGCGAGAAGGTACCAAGCACTTGTATGTGTTTCCAAAAAGGTTTTACAATCAATCGCCTAGTAGGATGAGCCCTCGAAGCTCCAAGGGCGCATTTCCTATTTAGCTTGTCTCGTCTCTTTGGCTAATTTACAAACATGGATTAATTCGACCCCAACCAATTCCAAGCATGGATTAATTTAACCCTATTATAATGGTTTACTACTTACCATTTCCAAGATGCAAATTAGAAATTTGCTCGGCATGAAGCAAAGCTTGTTTAATGTTTTCTCTCTACTTTATTAATTGTTCTTTGACCTAACGCCTATATAACCTACTCAATCCAAGTACCTTGGAATTGATGCTTTAATTTTAATTTATTTTATTTACTTTTCCCAAGAAATTGTAAAAAAGATTCTCATTTTACTACAAAGAGTACTCTTCAAATAAAATAAAATAAAAACTCAACTTGAGGACACGGTGTCCTTTAGCTTAAACTTATAGGTTTATGTAATTACCTGACTACCATGCCCCAAATATGTATGAAGAATGGTTCATAAAGTATGAAGCATTAACCAGATTGAGTGATTCCGACGTAAAAGATTTTATGGGTCATCAATGTCCGAAGACTATTTGAATTTTGAACTGCACCAGATGACTTAAGTGTTGAAATGAGATTATCTAAAACATGTTACAAATACTACTAAACCAAATTAACATATCTCTAGGTAGACATGGTGGATTCTGATTCTTCGGCAACCATGAACCATAATTGAAACCCATATAGACATGGCTGGTTCTAGTTCACCTGGAACCATGAAGGAAATCGAAACCAACTACGTCTACCTACAAGTACATTAATAAGGTTTGCTGAGTAGCACTTGCAACAGGTTTTAGATACAGGTACGATTCCTGACTGCAGTGACCAATATATAACAAGTGATTCACTTTTTAAGTCTGTTGTTTAGATGTCTCACATGCCTATCATCTGCAGGTCACCTGGAACCATAAACCATTATAGCGCAATCAAGTGATAGTGGAACAGCAAGGCACTTTCTGAAAATGTTGTAAAAAATCAGCATAACCATAATCCAATCTCAGTCAGCAAAAGCCAACAGAAGACCCTAGTGTATAATGCTGGAATTCATGGAAATGCAAGTACACCATTCACCTTAGCCTTTTCGATCTGCAAGGCCCCTTATGAATAATATTAATTAGCAAAACAAAATACACAAACTAGAACTAGAAGAGTTACATGAGAGTTGTCAATCTAAAGGTATAGTGGACTTCGTATCCAAGAAGATAACAACAACAACAACTAAGCCTTTTCCCATACTAGATGGGGTCAGCTACATGGATTTTTTGTTTCCACAGAGCCCTATCATGTGCCATGTTAACAGTTAACTCATAATAAGCTAGATCATTCTTTATTATTTATTTCCAACACTTTTGTGGTCGTCCTCTACCTCTTTTAATACTTTCCAAATTTAGTTTTTCATACCTTCTTATAGGTTCTTCTTTTGATCTTCTTTTTATATGTCCAAACCATCTTAAACGATATTCTCTCATTTTATCCTCCATTGGTGTCACTCCTAATTTGTTTCTAATAACCTCATTATGTATATGGTCTTTTCTTGTATGACCACTCATCCATTTCAATATCTTCTTTTATGTCACAAACAACTTTTGTACATGTTGATGATTAACTGCCCAACACTCAGAACCTTAAAACATGGTAGGTCTAATTGTTACTCTATAATATTTACCTTTTAACTTTAATGATATCTTCTTATCACAAAGAATACCTGATGCTCCTCTCCATTTTAACCAACCAGCATTAATTTTATGCGTAACATCTCCATCAATTCTTCCATCACTCTGAAAAAATGACCCTAGGTATTTAAAACTTTCCTTTTGGGGGATGCAATGTGTTTCAATTTTAATTTCTATGTCTTCTGAAGTAACAAAATGATCAAACTTATATTCCATATATTCTGTCTTTATTCTACTAAGTCGGAGGCCTTTGCTTTCTAATATTTCTCTCCATAGTTCCAATTTTCTATTAACTTTTTTCTTAGACTCCTCCACTAACACAATGTCATATGCAAATAACATACACCAAGGTGCTTCATCTTGAATATGTTTTGTTAACTCATCAATCACCATTATAAATAAGTATGGACTTAAAGTTGATCCTTGATGTAACCCAATATTAACTTCAAAGAAGTCTGTCATTCCTTCATGAGTCCTCACAAATGTTTTTGCACCATCATACATGTCTCTTATAAGGTTAATGTATGTCAATGGGATACCTCTTTTTTCCAAAGTTCTCCAAATAACCTCCCTCGATACCCTATCGTAAGTTTTTTTTAGATCAATAAATATCATGTGAAGGTCTTTCTTTTTTGCTCTAAAATGTTCCATAAGATGTCTCAAAAGGTGTATTGCTTCAATAGTAGATTTGCCTAGCATGAATCCAAATCGATTTTCTGTTGTACTTGATACTTGTCTTAACTTACATTCAATAATTCTTTCCCACAATTTCATATTATAGCTCATTAACTTGATACCTCAGGCATCTTAATTCACACAATTCTGAATGTCTCCCTTGTTCTTATATATGGGTATAAGTGTAGCCACTCTCCATTCCTCAGGTATCTTTTCGTTTCTCCATATTTCATTAAATAGTCTTTTGAGCCAAGTGATTCCTATTTCTCTTAGTATTTTCCAAACTTTTATAGGAATATTGTCTGGTCCTACAGATTTACCACCCTTCATATATTTAAGAGCCTCTTTGACTTCGTTCTTTTGAATACATCGGTAAAAATTGTGGTTTATATACTTTTCTGATTTGGCTAACTCTCCTAAACTAATACTAACATCTTTATTTTCATTAAAAAATGTATAAAATAGTTTTTCTATCTATTTCTTATATCATCATTTGCTACTAGAATTTTTTCATCCTTATCTTTAATGTATCTAACATAATTAAGATCTTTAGTTTTCTTATCTCTAGCCCTACCTATCCTAAAAATATTTTTTTCAACCTCTTTTGAGTTGAGTTTTTTATATAAATCCTCCGAAATTTTAGCTTGTACTTCACTGACAGTCTTTTTCGCTTCCTTCTTTGCTTTCTTATAAGCCTCTAAAGTTTAACTAGTTTTCTTAGCATAATGTAATTTGTAACATACCATCTTTGCCTTGATTTTATTTTGCACTACTTCACATCACCACCAACCTTTTTTTTATACCGGTACACCTCCCTTAGATACACCTAACACATCTTTTACCACTTTCCTAATATGTATAGCCATATTGTTCCACATATCACAAGGTGTACCAACATAATTCCAAACATCACTTTGAAGGACTTTCTGTTTAAATATATATTCTTTCTCTCTTTTGAGGTTCCACTATTTAGTCTGAATAACTCGATGCACTCTTTTCTTCTTTGTCCATTTTTTTATTTGTAAATTCATAACTAAAAGTTGATGTTGAGTGGTTAAGCTTTCTCCTAAAATTACCTTGCAATCTTTACAACACACTCTATCTTTTTTTACAAATAAAGTAATCAATTTGTATTTGTGATGAGCCACTCTTATAAGTAATTAAATGTTCATCTCATTTTTTAAAGATTGTATTGACTATAAAGAGATCAAATGCCATAGCAAAATTTAAAATCTCCCTACCTTCCTCATTTATATCTCCAAAACCAAAGTTTCCATGAAAACCTTGATATCCTAATGCCTCTTTACTGACATGTCCATTTAAGTTTCCTCCTAAACAAATCATTTCGCTTTGTGGAATCCTTTGAATCACCTTATCTAACTCTTTCCAAAAAGTTGCCTTTATACTATCTTCTAGTCCTACTTGGGGTACGTAAGTACAAATGATATTCAAAACCTCTACTCATAACACTATTTTCAACATCATGATTCGATCACCTCTTTCACCACTATTTTCAACATTATGATAGTGTATGTCTACTACACTATCCTTTAAATCTTTATTTATGATAATACCAACTCTGTTTCGAGCTTTTTCCTTACCTGAGTACCATAATTTAAAACCTGTATCTTCTATCTCCTTTATTTTTTCTCCAACCCACTTTGTCTCTTGTAAACATAGAATATGAATCTTTCTCCGAATCATAGTATCTAATAACTCCATTAGCTTACCAGATAATGTTTCGATATTCTAAGGACCAATACGAATCTTATTATCTAGGACTAGTTTCCTTACCCCCGCATCCATCCATATTGAAAATGCGGAGACCCTCTTTGTAAATTATTTACTACATTCGGGCGGCAATATAGAGGGACTAACTTCTTTACCTACACTCGTCAATGATGTGAGAACCCTCTCTGCAATTGATTCACTATATTTGGGCGAAAATGTAGTGGCCCTTGCTTACTTATCACTGCATTCGGGCTCTGCAATGCATCGCTAGGCGGGGATGCCCCAAAGCAATGCTCATAATTTGTGTAATCCATGGTATAAAAATCTGACGAAGTTTTACGTTGACTGTCGAAATCCTAACACAACTCTCTTCCTCCCATGTAAGGGATCATCCTTGCATTGCCTGTGTAACCCACTATGTGGGATAATTCAAAATAAAAAAAATTCTATTAAGGGGCATTTTTATTACACTATAGGTCGGTGTTCACCATATTATTTTAGGGTTTATTCTAAAGCTAATACTTCCAAGATGCATAGTATGGTACAACATAGTTGAGAGTTAGTTAGTTTAGATATTTTTATATGATCTTCGGGGATTGTGTTGGGAGCTCCGCACTATTTTGAATGAAATATTTAGACTTTTAGACATTTGAGTTTGATACTATTTTGAGATGGATTGGGTATCTTTGTTATGAATATCATTTATGTTCATATTCATATGAGGTATGCCCAGATGGCATTGACTCGAGTTGAGTTATGCTCATGTCTCGTGCAGGTGTGACAAGTGATATCCTACAATTTTTGTGTTGTAACTTTCGGGATCCAAATGGTGACCCGGATCTATTCAATTCTATTATGACCAAAAACTTGTTTTTGAACCCTACCTGTTTCTAACACAAAACAGAACTCAAAATTTATTTATGACCCACCCAAAACTTATTCAACATGAAACTACATATGTAACATGAGAATAAAAAACCCACATATCCTAACATGACATTGTACTGGGATCTCACCCTTCTAAGAGGACACGTATGAGGCATCATGACTTTTCGACATCAATTTTGTCATTTTTTTGTCACATCGAGGGTTGATGATGGTCCCTAGTTGTGTTCCCAACACCCCATTAATGGTCACATTCATGGATGGTCGCTAACAACAGCCAAATTGTCAATAAAACATTGATTTCTGTATGAAAATCAAGTGGAACCCTAATGGAACCTTAACCGATCCCTCACAGTTTTGCATCCCAAATTGAGGTCAACGACCCAAGACAATGCTTCACATTGCTAAGGGCTGCCAAAATCTACGAAATCGTGCTTTGATTGATGGACGATGATGACCATTTTACCAAAAAATTGAAACCCAATGGAAAATAAAAAGAAAAGGAGTAAACACACTTTTTTCAACCAAATCTCACTACGTTGATGCTCGTTTTCTCCTCCGATCTTAGCAAGAGCAAAAGGGTTGCTATTGATCATTGATAACTCTTAAGTCAGATGAAAAATAGCATGAAAATAGAAACTTTCCTTTTGTAGTGGCAAGAGCCACCTATTTCCAATTGTGCCCAAATCGGGTGTTATTCCTCTTACTCGGGGGGTTTGGATCCAGCTCACCCCAGGTGTCACATCACCCACCTATGATATATAATCCATCACTCCCACCCTCTCAAAGGTAAAGGCAATTACCTTAATTTTCAAATATGAATTGTTACAATAAATACTTTTCAAACATGAGTACGATAAATAGTTTCATAATACTAAGCAATAATAATAAAAGGTAAAGATAATTAAAATATATTAATAAGTATGTCTTACCATTTTCAAAGTTTTCAATATCTTCTAATTCTTTTTTAGTATTCAAACTGATATTATCTCGTAACCAATCTTGTGCGCAAATCAAGCATTCAACCACCTTAAGAGTCAAAAAGCTCCTAAATGTATCAAGAACCCTCTCTTTAATGCTAAATAAAGAGTCATAGGTTACTATAAATATTGGAATTGCCAAAAGGTCCCTAATTATATGTGCAAGAACAAGAACTCTTTCTGAATAATCCTCCATTACCTTAAAATATCAAAATCATTATAATTTAATCACATTGCCTCACTTAAAATAAAAAATTCAACTCAATATTTCTTTCTTCTTTACACATATTATTTCTAATTTATTTTGAGGTATTCTTCCTTAAAAGCACCTCTATATTTCTATTTCATCCCCAAAATAGCCGATTCATTTGGCACAAGATTTATTATAGAGCTTTCACTTGATTGGAATATACTAATACTTTCAAGTTAGTTCACTCTTGTATTCACATAGGTCAAAGCGACAACTCTTATTCCTTGAAATAATTTTTTTTATTTTCATTACTATAAATTTTATGAAAAGCAAACTCTATAGCCTCAAATGTTTCATGAGGATCAAGAATAAATAAATAAATAAAAGTTTGTTCATGTTTTTATGGTCATCCTAGTATTTATTGAACTTTGTTTTCATTATCATTCCTATATACTTCTCCTACAAATCATCACTATTAATTTTACTTTAATATCACCTCAACTAGATAAATGATCTTTGTTAATAATGTACTCAATGTGACATAATAATTTTGAAACACTCAGGATTGTGTCACAAAATTGTTGTAATATGTTAGTCATCTTTCTAATAATCTCAATCAATAAAAACAATTCCATCATCATCATCTAAATAGTTTCACCTCATGCTTGAAACATGAATCTTGTGTGTCAAATAACTTAAATACTCTCTAAACGTTTCATAAGTATAGTTTCATCTAGTCACAACATCTAACTATTACATTGAATATTACATTTTTCAATACTTAAACTTTTTCATCTTATCTGAAGCTTGCCCAATATATTTCATAGCATTTCTAAACAAATTAATAGAACTATTCGCTTCTTTTAGACCATCTTACACAAATAGGTTAATTTTATTATCAATATATCTTATAGGCAAAATATTGCATTTTATATGCTAGTTTCTTGACTTGTAATTTATTTTACAAATATAAAAATAACATCATTGGAACTAGTATTTTTTTATTATAATTGTGACTACCTGTTTAACCCTTCAAGCAACCAACTAACAAGTAGCCTACCAATAGAGTTGCCCTTATGATTAGATATTGGACAAAAATTTAATGTTCTTCTTTACAATTGCTACTCACTATAATAAAAAAAGCTATGGTGGACATAAAGTTCAATCATTGCAAAGATGTATATGTATTTATAGAAGCCAAATTTACTTAAAATCTCGAAATCGAATCCATACCAATACTTCATATGATAGAGCAAAATTGAAAATTTGTTAACCTGAGAACCAAAATTGTCAATAATATACATTGATACTTAATAGGTTAAAATGAAAAAATAAATTTGTCAATGATAAACATAAGAATTTCAAAAAAATTATTGTGAGCATAAGAATTTTAACCAATAGAGACATAAACTATAAGTACATCAAATATATATGTGACTCAAATTATCAAATGTCATATAGCATAGTAAAAAGATACCAAAAGAATATACAAAGACCTATATATAGGAATAAAGAATATGTGCAAAACTGTCTCCACTATAATAATATCAAATTAATGATTCATATTATAAAAGTGTGGGAAAGATTTATCCAAATAAAGATGAGATAGGCATCTAACTTAATAAGAATGGGTAGGTTTTGTATTTTAAATCCTGAATTAAAAGTTGCATGGTAACTCCCTCCCAAGTCATGAGTAGTTTTTACATTTTGAACCCTACAAACTAAACACCATAAATCCAAACATGCATATACATAATACAAGTAAAATAACCAAACACAAATAAAAGCAGTAACTCTTGAATCCCTAATAGGGAGGAATTAAAAGTTAGAAACTTTAACCAAATCACCTAGCAAGCTGACTAAAATATATAATAATGAGAAAAAGAAAGAAAATGTTTTGGATTCCTTGAAAATAGTTCAAACAAGATAAAATTACTCTATGATAAGCTGAAAGGGATGAGTCTAGGAAAAGAAAAATGATCAATAGAATACAAGCAGTTGTCAATGATCTCTTATTGAAACCTATTAGAATTTTGTTGAAGATAGTAGCAAAAGTGAAAGACTCTAGTAGAGAGGTAGGCTTGTAGACTTTGCAACCATGACACTTAAATGATAGAACCGAATTAAAAAAATTGTTTGATTCAGTTTGGGAATTTACCTAAAATGTAGGGTATGCCTAACAAGAGCTTGACAACCCAATTTTTTTTAATACATTTACTTTTTTGCTCTTAGATAAAGTTTTTAATGTTTTCCTTATGAAATTACAAGTATACCCATGATAGAAACATATTTGTCAACGTACCCCTCTTAAACTTAAGTTACATGTATACTCTTATTTAACATATTCTTTGTACCTATATCATTTCATTACCATTTTGTTTTTTATATTTGTGTGGTAGGTGTAGGCATGTAAAATGATTTTAAGAGGATCTTAGTACAAAGTTAAGTTTCTAAGAAATCTACCCATGCAAAAATTTCTCTTTTTCCTTATTGTTGAATCCCCAAGGTAAATGGCACACTAACTTCTAATTTGCATCAAATAGTTACACAACAAAAATACTCACATTTTGTGCTAATATGACATATTGGATTCACAAGTACCAAGCTATATCAAAACTTCATGAACAACAACTCAGATAGTTAGGGATTGAACTCTTGAGTTGAAAGACGTGAGTTAGATAACAGGGTGTTTATGATGTTTCTGATACCTTATTGTACAAAGAAAATAAAAGCTTCATAGAACCCAAAGCGTTACTCAGTGGTAGAGTGCTCTTGCACCATTGTTATTTGCGTAGAGGGTATATGTCTGTTAGGCTTCGACCTCCTCTTATAACAAAAAAAATGAAAAACTTCAAAAAAACTTTTTTCAAAGAACTAAATCTTTTAAGGAACATTCTAATTCATAGTAAAAGAAAATTGATTTCTTTTACCAAAAAGGAACAAAATTTATATGTGCATACCCTTTTAACTATCTACACACTTTTTTCTCGGTATTTTTATTTTACCCCTACTAAAAGTAAAAAATCTCCATTATATTCGTAAAGCAAACCATATGGATCTCCCTCCCTCTCTCTTTATGTGTTAACACCACCATTGACCATTCCACACCTGTTCTCTAGGAACCCATGACTCAAACACAATATCATCATCCCAGCTTGCTTTGAATCTAATCATAGAGAAAGAAGAATAAGAAAAAGGAAGCAAAAAGAAAAGGAAGAGGAAAAGGAAAACAAGACCTTTTCAAAGAGAGATTTTATGATTTTTCAAAGTATGTCATTGATTTGGTATATTTTTGTCCTTTTTTTAGTGTTTTTAGATGTGATACAAGCGTGTCTCAACTACGTGGGAGACATATTTGTGTTGTGAGACTTTTTGTAGGAGTCACAACTTAGAAACATGTCTCAATTGGTAGGGGATGTGTTTGAGCTGCAAGTCTCTTACTTGAGAGATGTGGCCATCTCTCATATTTTGAGCAACATGTACAATATGCATAACTCTTATTTGCTTCATTTTGAGTTTAATACTTACAATTCTAATTGACTATATAAATATAAATATACATACTATATGAAAAGTAGTAACAACTCACACACAACATACCATTGGTAGGACATGGTTAGTCAAGCAAATAGATGTAAGACCCGATAATTATATTGAGATTGTAGATAGAAGTGAGCTGACTGGATAGAGAGATTTGTTATATAGTGATAGACAATGCGCTGTTGAGAGGTTTTATCAAGCATTGGACAACGAGCTTGTTGCTTTGATACCAGAGATGATGAGAAGCAAAAAATATATTTTGAGTGATATGTTGGACATGAGTATCAATGAAGTAATGTTGGAAATTAGGTCTTGAGTCATTAAGTTCAATGTTCTCTAAACCAATTTTAGGAGAAGGTGACTCGCCAATGGAAAAACCCTTTACTCTATTTGTTATATCAGCTTGAATGTAATATTAAGATAAGTCTCAAGACAATGTATCAATAACGATTGTACGTCTATTGGATTATAATATTTGGAAGGTTAGCAGTAATGCTTGGGCTGAAGCAACATTGACATACTTCATAAGCAACTAGAAAAGGCATCCTAGATCAAGATAGAACAACCTAGTGGACATACTACTCAACTCCAAGTAATAGTTTATACTTTTGTTGTTTGCTAAAGTACTTTATATAGTTAGTTTTGATAATTCAATAACTAAATTGTATGTTACAACCATAGGCATGAATTTACAAATATTTTTGAACCTTCAAAGTCAACATGTAACTATAATGAGTTGATACAGAACCACGAGTAGTCTGATGAATTGGAAATATTTGTCATAAGCATTCTCCAATCGATCGACATGTTAAATGTTAAAACCAATTAGATTTTATATAATAGATAAGTAATCAAACTACAACTATCTATTTTATCTTTATATTAAACAAAACTTAAGATGTTATACATATGTTATTTTTATCTTTCCATTTATATAATGAAGATTGACTAACAATACATATAAGTTGTCAAGATATTATAGTTGTATTCATTGTTTGGATATCGTGGAACCCTACATGTCAGATTAGGTAGTTTGATAGTTTGATCACTGCCAAGACATTCTAGTTGTACCAATAATATCATTTGTTACAAATAGACTAGCAAAACCCTATGTGTATAAGATAGAATATCATTCATGAGACACTACTTTGGAGGTACAAGGCTCACACTGTTTTTAGCTAAAGCAATTTAGGGTCCCAACAACATATCCTCATAACTGCAATGGGTTGTAGAAGAAGTAATTTATTACTCTAACATATCAGTTTATTTTGAGAAATTTCATCAATCATTTTCATCTGGCTCATCCTCCTCCAACTAGGCAATATGATATATAATTCTTCCTATAGGTAATGTCTATATTATCATGGTCTTTATCTTTGTCATGATTATATGATAATATTCATGTTACTCTAATGACTTCCTTCTTTCAATATCTCACTATCGTACATGATACATTAGTACCAGCTTCACAACACTTGAAGTACGTGTCTTGGCCATTGTCAGGTGACTATGTATTGTTTGAGTTGATAAAGACATACAAGCACTGCAACTAATAAACATATTGCTTGACAATATTTGATAAGATACCAACAAATGATGGTGAGGATGCATAATCTTAGAGGTGCAGATGATTTTTGTGTTCGGTATATTTGTTTTTATTTTTTATGTTTTTTTGTACTATTTATTATTTATATATGTGTATGACATTTGTAATGAATAACATTTTGATTCCTCAATCTTTATCATTAATATAATTCAACAAATGCATAATTGGATACAACTAGAATGGAATAACAAGTTCATTTAAATTGGGAAAAAGGTACATTTACAAAATACAAATAACATTTAATCATCATCCACAATGTCATTCTCTCAATTTGTGTATATATATATATAATGTGTGCATAGAATAGTCGATCCTAATTCACGATGCTTTTATATCGGTATCATTGCTAGGATGAAAATGTGGTACCAAAGAGCCATCAAACATGAGCATTTGAAAAAAGTTAGACTATAAGAGAAGATAAGTATTAATGCTACACTCTGTCGAGTAGTGATGACTGAATCCCTATCTTATATAGACACCTAATAGTTAGTAGGACATGAGTTATCTTTTGTGTATTCAATACGAAAAATAACAATATCAATATCATCCTCCTCTATAAAAACTCATGAGTATTGGATGAATGATAACACCAACACTACCTTTCTTTAAGCACTCTCTATGAGGTTCATGAAACCGTTCCTTTCTATCTCAAAAGTTTATCAAATACTTGATAATCATACTTTTTATCTCCAACAATATTTACTCAATAATTCACAAATATGCTCATAAAGGAGAGTTTTACCATCTCATTTATTTTCTCCCAACATTTCTTACATGCTTGACGAATTCACTATCACATCCTTTGTCTCAAACATGAGTGAATAATTAAGTTCATCACTCTTATAGGTATGAATGTGTCTTATGCTTCATTAGCCAACCAGTCAAAAAATGCATCATTTGATATACCATAATCACTTTTAGTTTTTTTATCCGTAGTATAATAAATATTTTCATCCATTATCATATTTTAAAAATCTAATCCATCGTAAATTCTTTTACTCGAGTTGTTTATTATTCTCCAATACATAGAGAGATATAAATTACAAAACATTTATATACATATATATATATATATATATATATATATATATATATATATATGACACGATAGACAGGGCTATACACATCTCTCGTTTGAGAGAGACATAGCCTAGTCGTAGAGAGATGCTTTTGAGCGTCATTCCCACTCAAAAATATGATGAGTTGTTTCCTTCGATCCAAAACTATGAAATATTCATAAAAATAAAATAATAATAAAATTCAACATAAACTTTAAAAAAATTTAAAATATTTAGAAGGATCGACCTCTTAACCTCATACAACTTCTTCTTGTTATTGATTCTTTCTCTTCTTCTTTTTTTTCCTTTTTCTTCCATAAGATTTATTACAATATGCTTATGTGTTATTCGATCACGAAGAAAGCAACAAAAGAGTAATTCTAATATTTTTGAAAGTTGATTCTTCTTTTTTTCTTTTTCTCCAATCATGTTTATTATATTATACTTATACGCTTATGTGATAAAGAGAGTGTGCAAATAGTAATCCACAAGCACACAACCTTCCTCTGTCGCGAAAAACTTTCTTCCGCTAAGCACTTTTAAACTCGTTTCACCTTCCGATGGAGCTTCGCCAACCGGTTCCTTTCTTCCGTCGTCGCGAAAAACTTCCTTCGGCTAAGCACTTTTAAACTCGTTTCACATTCCGATTGAGCTTCGCCAACCGTTTCCTTTCTTCCGTCCACCGTTCACCCTCCAAAGCTCCCACAGGGGATGTGATTCTGCGATGGCGTAGGCCGGATCTACGTCCCTCCTTCCGTACGATTCCTGTCCATACCTCTCAAGTGGGTCTGTCACCCTTTACCCCCCCCCCCCCTCTCTCTCTCTCTCTCTCTCTCTCTCTCTCTCTCTCTCTCTCACAGAGTACAAATAGCGTCTTTAGTGGGATGCCAGTCCCTCGAAATTTCCGCTCGCGATTCTCTCTCTCTCTCTCCATCCCTTAGTCATTCGCTCACTATGGACAGTGTTTCCCACTTTAGGCTTATTTCCCAGAGTCCGTCTGAGTCTTGAGTAGTTTCCTCTCATTTTAAAAGCAAACGGTACAAATTTTAGTAGTTTTCTCTCAAATCGATAGCTCGTTTCTAGTCATTTTCTGCTGGACAAGTTGTGACTGAGCGTCCATGTGATTGTTTGGTTCACAAAGAGTTTTTTTTTCGAACTAAAAGACAGACAGACTCGGTATGCAGACCTCCCTCTACGGTTGTCACGCACTACAACCACGCATACCCATTTGCCTGTGCAGAACCTCTACTCTACTTTCATTATTTACTTTATTTCTACCTTTCACCTTTCCCCATCTGCTCTTCACCTCAATAAATAAAATCCCCTCTTCCCCTCCTCCACAGTATACTGGAGAGGAAGAGGGAGAGAGGGAGAGAGAGAGAGACAGAGAGTTATGAGCTGCTTCTCATCGGCCTCACCGTTCTTCTTTTTTCTGCTTTTAGGCTTGTGGGGAGGAGTGAAAGGAACCACATTCACTCTGTACAACAAATGCCCACACACAGTGTGGCCCGGCATTCAGCCTAGCGCCGGCAGAGCTCTTCTTGCTGGAGGAGGCTTCCGACTGCTTCCCAGCCAGGCGGTCTCCCTAAGGGCGCCACCTGGGTGGTCCGGCCGCGTCTGGGGTCGCCAAGACTGCGTTTTCGACGCCAAGGGTAGCGGCCGGTGCGCCACCGGCGACTGCGGGGGTCTCTACTGCAATGGGGTCGGTGGTGCCCCACCGGCGACTCTGGCTGAGATCACTTTGGGTCAGCCGGATTTCTATGATGTGAGCCTGGTTGATGGTTATAATCTGGCCGTGTCCATTTCGCCGATTCGTGGAAGCGGGAAGTGCAGCTACGCCGGGTGCGTTCGCGACCTGAACCTGGTCTGCCCGGAGGGATTGCAAGTAAGGTCCAGGGACAACAGGGTGGTTGCTTGCAAGAGTGCCTGCTCTGCCTTCAAATCGCCAATGTATTGCTGCACGGGGAGCTACGGAAACCCGCAGGCGTGCAAACCTACTTCTTACTCTAGGCTCTTCAAGGAAGCGTGTCCAAGGGCTTACTCATATGCTTATGATGATCCTACCAGTATTGCTACCTGCAGCGGCGCCAGCTACCTCATCACCTTCTGCCCTCATCAGTGAATGTGAGTCACTGGAAATGCCGTTGCGTCTCTAAAATGTGTTTTTCCCCCTCTCGTTATGCTGATCGGAATATGTCTTTATGTATGAACTTAAATGGTATAGTTATATCGTTTTTCATGTTTAAATCTTGAGATGTATCTCTCTCTCTCTCTCTCTCTCTCTCTCTCTCTCTCTCTCTCTCTCTCTCTCTCTCTCTCTCTCTCTCTCTCTCTCTCTCTCTCCAGACGCTTACGTGTGTGTGTATGTATGTATTGATGGTCAGCGGGGGGCGTGGTGGTGGCTAAGAGTTTTCATGATTGTCTTAGGCTGCCCGAGATATGCTGTTTCTTTTGGTTGTGCTACAGCTTAAACTTGCTGTGGCTAATGTTGGCTTAGGATGGGGGCGTAAGAAGCTCACCTAGGCTCGGTGTTACAGGCCATAGTTTCGAGCTACGATTGGCTGGGATCGCCTGGATTCCATTGGTGTGCTTCCTTTGTTACACATCACCCTGTTAACCCGGTTAGGGTAGTAGCTAAGAGTTTCGATCAGATTAAAAGTTTCTTTGTTTCAAAATGCTACCATCTTTTGAGTTTGTAAAAGCACGCTCTGGTTCGGGTCATCAAGCTTGCAGCTCATCGATGAGGTAGAACCCACGAATAAGCAACTGCAAAAGACGAGCCAGGGCAAGTTGCATACAACAGGAGAATCACTGCTAATGGTATTTACTAGATTTTTGCAGGGGCTTTTGATATCTAGTGGTTGGCGCAGGAGTTGTTGAGAGACGGGCTACACTACAGGCACCGAATCTGTTGACTGGTGGCACTGTTTTAGGTGACCAAGTCCTTGCCTTTCTTTGTGCTTTTAATGCTTTGAGATACCTGCGTCTATCTGTCAATGGTAGCTTCGGTAACATTTGACAAGTGATTGTTTCCTATTGCTTGGATCCAGTAAAACTTGTTTTTATTATAATATTTTACCAAGTAATATTTTAAAGAGCATAGCGTTGTAACCTTCAAAGAAGAGCGAGTAAAGAACTTCGCCTATGCTACGGGGTGGTAGCTTATGGTCAAAATCGTGGGCCATAAGCGAAATGAGCCTGCAGCTCACCTGGTTAAGGAGTCGACTAACAGATTGAAGATCATGAGTTCCATACTGGGGATGTGTATCCAGCTTTTGGTCTTCTCAATGTGGCAGAAGAAAAAAATCTGTGGATTATACAAGCTATATTTATTTTCTCCATTTTCCAATTTTTTTAGTGGAGTGGACACCCAACCATGGCACCACAATAGATCTGTCAATGTGTGAAAAAGCATGCTTTATGATTAATTCGGTAGTTTATGTTACGGGTTCACGATTTGTTTGGTTCGATTGTAGTCTCAATCTCGAGCTGAATCACTCATTATTCGTGGGCGGTTCTTGGTAATTTGAAAACCGAACTAAACCGTGATATGGTCAGATGACAGTTTGGATCAGGTATCTTGCCAAAGCTGGATCAAGCTCAAGGCATCTTGCCAAAGCGACCAAGCCAGTGCTTTATACCCCTTTTGGGCGGTTTGGATCGTTTCACATTTACTCAGATAACAGTTTCATGTTCAAGTAGTAGCCTTCCCCCCTGCCCCTTAAATTTTCAAGTTCTTGTCAAAACTTTATTTTCGACAATGGGAATTGTAAGTGAAATGAGTTTTCCCTTATTTACAATGGGAGGATGAAGCTCTAAAACACATCCATGCATGCACGAGCTGGGAATCGAATTCACCACCTGCAATGCGATGTGGGAGTCTGAGAGCCCTGCGAGATAAGTTAATGCTCCGCGTGGGGAAGATGAGTTTTTGGTTAAAACATGAATCACTAATCAGCTCGAATACACTGGATTTTGAAATGTTTCTCTTAAAAATGTTGATATTAACTCCAACACTACAATTTAAACTTCAGAGTTAAGCTTAGCTCGGTTTATATTAACTCAAGCTCGGGTTAGTAATCTTTTTTTGAGCATGAGCAAGTTCATAGACGAGCTCAATTAAGCTCATGCCTCGTGGAGGTCTGCGAGCATGAATCTAGATGAAGCTTGACTTACTCAAACTTCTAATCTTAATTAAAAGTCCATCAATTTGCAGCATAAAAGAGATTTTAATAAAAAGAAGAAAGCCCAAATGTTTAAACCATTATTGGCCATTTGACATACAACTAAAAATATTACAGTATCATATACTTAGAACATGATAATACGATGCACAGAAATCATGGTTTATGCTCTGAGCTACTCAAACAGAATCCCAGTGAACTTTGCCGCTAACAAATCAAGCTTTACTCGAGTTTAACACGATCAAGTCGGTTTTGAGTTCTCCTGGGGTCGACTTATAGTAGCTTGCGAAAAGTTCAGGTCACTTGAACCCCCAGTGGGTTTCATCAAAAACAAAAATCGGCACTAAATTGGGTTTCACAGGTAGATCGGTTAATTCATTTTGCAGCAAACGGCATTTGAACTAGGGATCGCAATGCGGTGGATTTGCAACGGCTATAGTTACACCCAGCCCCATTCGGCAGTCTCATATCCGGCTCGTTACCCAAGGAGACGGGTATGGGTTGGTACTTTTCTACGACCTCAATAACAGTGTTAGAATTGAACATGTCTTCGACTAAAATCAAATTACTTGTAGATCTAACTCAAGTGATCGAAAAATTGAGATTAGGCTTTTGAAAATTCAATGTCCCTCGTACACACACAAACAAACACGCATACACATTTTTTTATTGGAAAACTTTTACAAAAAATATAGTGAGTTTTCACGTTTTTCAATTTGGTTCTTATGGTTTAAAAATTGTTTTTAGCTATGCTATGAATTATGACATTTATCAATTTGATCCCTAAACATTAATGATATTATTCGCACATGGTGTAGAAGACAAATTCACGTAAAGGAGCTGATTTTGTTGTTAAATCAGCAATTATATCAATACTAAATTTAAATGTAATTAATATTTAATTATTATTAAATAATAAATTAAAATGTTAATATAACTTTATTAAATTTAATATTTAATATTAAGATATAATTAATATTTAAGTATAATAATAAATAAAGTCTATGTGACAGACGATGCTAATGATATGACATGCAATATTAATATTACATCTTACTCAACTAATATAAACTAACATGACGAATGATATAGTAATTAATGTGCCACAGCCAATTAAAGATAGCAACGTTCGGTATTTGGATTAAACTAATAAACATAAAAAACCACAAGTTAACACGTGACAATTTTTAAATCACATAAACCAAATTAAAAGATCCAAAAATCTCAAGGTATATTTGTGAAGTTTTTCCTTATTTATATATTTATGTAAGAAATGATAAAGAGAAAATGGAAACGAAGAATCTTAATTTTATAAAGAAAATAATTACTATAAGTACATGAATACAGGTTCGGTACATGTTATCCACACCTACCAGGTCCCAGTCAAAACAATTCGGGTAATCCCATAACCAAGTCCGAACCTGGTCATACTGGCTATTACCATCCGTAATCCCAACAAATACGTAAAATAACGTTACTGAATGTGAGGATGAAACCCTTGGTTGTGGAAAAAGATGTTCCATTTATAGGGGGTGTTTACGGTTCCGTTCTGAACCACAGTTCTACTCTTTCAAAGATTTTGTTAACGTAATGTATTATGTCATGATATTATTTGGATTTATGGTCTACATTTTATATGTATATGAGGTTATAAAACTCATATATATATATATATATATATATATATATATATATATATATATATATATATATATATATATATATATATGTATATGCTTATCGAGATTTAAATCCTTATAATATATAAACTTTATATATATATATATTCACATTTTATAAGTATATGAGGTTATAAAACTCATATACACAAAGATTATATATATACGTTTTATAACTTTATATATTTTTGAATATAAATATGTATACATATAATGGTTCGGTTCAGTTCTAACACTGAAACCATAAATCGAACCACCAAAATTTCTTCCAACTAAAACTAAATCAAACCGCCGGTTCTCTTCTGTTCTAGCGGTTCCATAAACACCCCTAACCATTTAGCTGCTTGTTGCTTCCTCTAGCTGCATCTGGGAGGACAAGAGCCATCTGGTTTAGATGAGATGCATGTTTTTACTCTGACTGACTTCATTAGATAATTCTCAGATCTGTTGCGATGAAGACAGAAAAGTAACGTAAAATAGACAGGTCTGCAAACTTCTGAAGATTCCTCCCATCATCCTCGTGTGAGCCAAATCAGTTGTCCATTACTTTAGCGCTGATATTCGGGGATATCAGTCTTGTACTTCATCATTTGTGCATGCATCTGGTTAAGCAGTCAGTTGTGTGGTAACGCGCCTTCACACACACACACACACACACACACACACACACACACACACATATATATATATATATATATATATATATATATATATATAGAGAGAGAGAGAGAGAGAGAGAGAGAGAGAGAGAGGGAGAGAGAGAAATAAAAGCTCTGCTACGTTTACTGCTATATTTTCTTTGCTTCACGTGAAGTTTGCGCTTTTCTTCGTTGCTTTTGATCCCTTCTGTTGCCTTTACAGTTTTCACTTCCCATGCAGGACCATGACATTTGCTCTTTTATCTTTTGCTTGAAGGGAATATTCTCTTGAGAATGTGTGAATGGGTTGGACCTAGTTCGGATCAAGGCAGTACGTGACGAAGGAAGGACCCCGTCCTTCTTGGATTTCTTTTGTTTATTTAGAAACCAGTCCCTTTTGGAATGCTAACAACAGTGTCTTGGGTAGCGTAATATTATCAATATCGGCCAAGTCTGTGTCTATATTGTCGCCTGTCACAAGTTCCAAATGTATCTCTACAAGTGTATAACAATAGCCAGGAATCATTAATATATAAAAGTACTCAAAATCTCGGGGGAAATATAAGGTTTCTAAAATTCTCCTGTATTAAATGTAAATGAAGCAATTGTATGATAAGTTTTCAAATATTTCAGTGACAAAATGTCATCTAAAAGGAAAAGCCTAAAATTATCATGCTTTAACCTTTTTTAAATTAATGAATTATAAAAACACGACAAATAACTTTTCGATGCAGACCCACATCCCCAGTTCTTTTGGGCAAAGGGTAATTGTTAATATAATTGCTAGTACTTCTAACCATCTCCGAAATTATAGGTATTGTGAAGAAAAAAAACTTGACATTATACTATAAATGTATAAACTATTTCAGGTCCACGGCTGAGAAAAAACATTTGAATATTGGGGAATTTATTCTTTTTGGATCTGAACTGGAACGTGGGTTCAATCCAGTTTTGATATATATATTTTTCAAAGACAAAAGTCACTCTACTGCTGGTCATATCATGTTTGATTGTGCAGCCTCTTCTGCCAGTTCTTTGACAAAGTTGGGAATCAAGAAAGGTATGCACGAAGCCAATTGAGTCCAACTACACCTCATGAATTCCCTTTCTTTGTCAATTCTTCGCTATTTTTGCCCATTCTAGTTTTTTATCCATAGTCTGCTTCCTAGTTCTATCTATGGTGGGGATTAACCTTTACAAAACCTGGCCTAAGTCCTAAACAACGTTTTTATTATGTTGCCCAACATTAGATATTAAACGTAGAACTTTATTGGATCTTAGTAGGAGTGTGATGTTCAACTATTTGGAAAAGATTTACAAATTATTGGATCTTAATACAAAATGTTTTTGATATTAAGAATGATAATTGTTCGGGTTCGAATTTGAGTAACAGGACACCCACCAACCAGAAAAGCACCAACCGATAGCAATCCTCGCTGGTCAACTTGGATCTGTTTGTGTTGTCGACACTACTCGGCCCGCTGTGTACTTGGATGAAGCTTATTGATTCATCAATAAGGTGCAGATGGAGCCTGCTGTCTACTGTGTGAGGGATTGTGATGTTGAACTGGATGTATGAGGAATGGATCACCCATCCATTATCACAAACAACTTGGATCTGTTTGTGCTGCCTTTACCTAGGGGTTGGACTTGGCCTTGCCAAAACTGGAGATAGTTATGATGAAGACAAGGGCGTGGAAAGGGTATAGAAATAGTGGTGATGGATGGCTTTCAAGGTGTTTTAATCTGCCCCGTTGTGTACTTTGTCTCCATAATGATACTCTCGTAGATAGCAATGAAGAAGCCAAAGTTAGGATGTTGTTCAAAGAATGAGGATTGGATACACCAACAACAACTAAACCTTTTTTTATACTAGATGGGATCAACACTAAGAGTTAGCTCAACAAAAGCTAAATCATTCTTTATTATTTTCTTTCAATATTTTAAAGTCTTCCTCTTTCTCTTTTAATATATTCATCATCGAATTTTTCACATCTTTCTATTAGATTCCTTTGACCTTTTCATGTGGTAAAATAATTTTAAATGATTTTCTCTAATTTTATCTTCTATTGATGTTACTCTTAATTTGTATATGATTACTTTATTATGAATACGTTCTTTTCTTGTATGATTACACATCCATATTAGTATTTTTATTTCTCCCACAAATCTCTTTTGCACCTGCTAATGATTAACATTGTAAGTGTAATTGCTTCTCTATAATATTATCTTTCAGCTTTAATAATAGTTTCTTGTCACATAAAATACTTGATGCACCTCTTTATTTTAACCAACATTCATTAATTTTATATGTATCATCTCATTAAATTTTCTATTGCTCTGAAGTTCTATCTACTTAAAACAATCCTTGTGAGGGACGCAATTGTGTCAATCTTAATTTTATGTCATTCACAGTAACAAAATCATCAAACTTGTGAAGGGGAACTTGGTTCTCATACCGGTTGTTTTTGTTGATATGCTCTTTGTGATTTATTGTAAATGAAATAGATAGTCCCACACTCCCTCGAATCCAAATTATTTACATTTCAAATTCAATTTTCTTTTGGTGGTGTTAAATTTTGGTTTCTTTGTGTATTGAGCTTCCTGTATGTTCTCTTGCGGTATCTATGCATGCACGCTCAAAATAATATGAGGACGTGACCTCCCATGCACTTGATATCATGTTATTTTGATGAGCTTAGCCCTAGTTATGGAGCTCTAAACAAAAAAGAAAACAGCTTTGCTAGCAAACCATGATACTACAAAGTGTCCTATTTCCTGTTCAAAATTCCATGTTGGTGACATCTTTGAATCTTGTAATTATCGTGTGTAGGTTAATGACACGGTAGCTCTCTTCCGAAGTGATTTGAGCTTCAGAGAGAGAGAGAGTCAGAGAGAGAGAGAGAGCTCGGTGTGTGCCAGGGCTGTGAATTGCGTGCTTGTGGCGAGCAAGTGCGTCGACCAGGCCCATAAATGGGGTGAGATCAGAGAAGCACCCACCAAACCAGGAGATACTTGGGTGATGTCTTGCTATTGTGGTCAATTTCCTCAAACTTTCATTTATTCATGAAGATGATCTAGTGAGTGAGTTTGCTGCACCTGCAGACACTCTTTTTCCAACTACCAATTGGAGCCAACATGAAAACGAAGTACTTTATTGTTCAGTTTATTTGTCTAAAATGTTAGGTACAATGGTCATATATAACACATTAAGAAAGTGTTTAATGCGATTCATACATAACCTCTTTTAACTCCTAAGAGATTCCATTGAAATTAATAATTCTCTTCCCTCGTCTGTAAGGATGTTCATGGAGAGAGGACCTTCCGCTCTCCGTGAGGACCCGCTCTGAATGAGCAGATTTGGGGAGCGGAAAAGGGGATAGGGAAAACAAGGAAATCCTCAATGGGGATTGGAGTGGGATGGGAATAGGAGGTTCCTGCCCCGCCAATCCGACCCTGACCCTACCTCTAATTGATTCTACAATGTTAGGTCCATCTAAATATAAAAGAAAATATATTAAAGAAAATGTTACTTTTTTTTAATTCGTAAACTTATTGTCATTCTCCACATTTCATTCATAATAATATGTTTTAATTTAGATAAATTTTGTATAAATTATGTTTTGTTTTGTGAGTTCCAACTTATATTTTAGCATTCTTCTTTTCTTTGACGGATCCCTAGGAGAACCCATGGGAACGCAGGGGTGGGGATGAGTATGTTTTTGTTCTCTGACGCGGGATGAGATGGGAATGAGGACAAGGTTTTGAAACAAAGATGAAGTGGAAAATTTGATCCCCAGCTCCGCCCTGTCCCATGAACATTCTTACTCTTCTCTAAGGCTTTATCATCCATTTTCTCACACCTTAGCTCTGAAGTTTTCATATTTCATATTGAAAGTATGAAAGTCTCTTCTACATATATCCATTAGCTCAAAACTCTTTATTGCTATTCACAAACCAAATTAATTGTAAATCTCATCTTTTCTGCTTCCACCTGACTAGATATTTCAAATTAGGGCCGCCACATGAACATCCTTACTCTTCTCTAAGGCTTTATCTCCTTAGCTCCAAAGTTTTCATATTTGACATTGAAAGTATGAAAATATGTTCTGCGTATATCCGTTAGCTCAAAACTCTTTATTGCCATTCACAAACCAAATTAATTGTAAATCTCATATTTTCCGCTTCCACCTGAGTAGATGTTTCAAATTAGGGCTCACCTGGTTAGGGGGCTGAACTCACAATGTTGCAGGTCTAGAGTTCGAGACCTGGGGCGTGCATGCGTGGCTTCAACATCCCCATATTGACTAAAATCAGTGTAGCTGACCGACTTATTGTTGTTCTAGAGATTGGTTTTGGTCTTAGTTGCATTCGGAGATCACTGAAATTTTGTACTTTTAATTAATTTCTCCTGGATGAAACTTTTACATAGTAAAGAAAACCAGCCTTACAGTTGGAAATTTTGTGGGCCAAGCTATTGATTTCATCCACATGGAATGGGACCGGTGTTTGATTGCCTTCACATGTCAGATCTAAGCTCTGCAGACAACCAGTCCGAGAGAGCATCGGTGCGAGGGACCATGTTTTTTAAAACAGTAAAAAAACGATTAAAAATATATATTTAAAACCAGATTTTTCATTTCTCATGTTCCATGTGCTTCTAAGTTTCTATTTTCTTGTATATTTACTAGAAACTGTAATTTTCATTTTGAAGGGTCTTCTTCTTTATAACTATATTTTTGTTATTTCCAAATGCATTTGGGAATTATTTAATTGGCTGATTTTGTCATTACTTATCTGGACCATATTTTTTAAAACAGTAAAAAATGAATAAAAATATATACTTAAAACCATATTTGTGCATACCTCACTTCAGCCTTCCCATCGTAACCACACACAAAAAAAGACTTCACTGCAGAAATTTATGTTGCACTTCTTTCATAAGGTTGATTTTTGAAGGAAATTATTTTTGCTTAATAAGATAAGGTAAAAGGAAGGCTGTAAATATCGACTCCTCTCATAAGTAACCTATGATATGATACATAAATAACTTTCAAAATGAAAGAAGTCGAAAAATGACCTATTTCCAAATCTTACAATATGCCAGTATCCTACGGCATAACATGATTCCCAGTATCTTATGATACAACGGCATTCTTTATACAGCATGGTATAGGTGGCCATTTTAAACCCGGCCGCTCCCATACCAGAAAAGCCATGTCCAGTTCAGGGGGGTAGGCACCACATGTCAGCCAGGGTCGTTGGAAGCTGACCCTATATGAAATTGGGTAAGGTCGAGGTGGACCCAACTTAATCCAGACCCGACCTAGAAGAAAGTGTTTGTTTGTATAAATATATATATTTATATTGATTGGATCTTGTTTTTTGGGGACATAGTTTAATAATATTGTTTTTGATCTTTTTTTAAAAATTCATAAGTTTTTTAAAATTATATTTATACCAGTGAAAAGCAATTGATGAACTTGATTAGACATTCAATGATGACTTTGCTCCATATATATATATATATATATCATTAGTATTTTCAAAAGTTCACACCTCTTAGATAACATTTGAAGTGAAAAACATAGATAGAAAGAGAGATGTGGGCATCTCGCCTTTCTATGTCTCGTACCTGGAGATGTAGGAAGATATCCATCCTATAATCCCTAGATGAATTCTTAAAATGAGGACCATTCTCTCTCCCTTAATTATCATTTTTCGTCTTACTTTCATTTTTAAATGGTGTAGTTGATATATTTTTTATTATCTACGACAATTAAGAAAATGACTCATCAACCTAGTGATGCTTTGTGGGTCATGTTGAAATTCCCTCAATATATAGGAGCAGTTTTTTTAGTACTGCATTACCCATCTTAAGAAGTAACATACAGAGGTAGGATCCCAAAATGCCTGTTTAGATAGATCCAATTATCCAAATAAGAGGGTATTTATAAACTAGAAAACTAGTAAAAGAAAAGATTCAGGTTAGACATGATCCATTCCGGTTTACCTTGGAACTGGCAGTTCCAAACCACTGAAACCACCTGTTGACTTGGAACCTAGAACTGGAACCGAAATTAGACCTGGCCTGTTCCGATTTGGAAGCCCAGGTTCCAGGTTCTAGTTTGAGGCTCAAACTTTTCAAAACAGGGAAAATAATATAAAAAATTTGAAATTTAAGAAAATTTAAAAGTATGAGAAACGGGTGGTTTCTAGTTCCGGTTCTATGGAAGGTGCAATCGGAACCAAGGTGGGTAATCTTTGGTTCCGGGTCCTGTTCTGAGCACAGTTTCAATGGTTTCAGTTCCAGCCAATTCTTGGTCCAGTTTGGTTCCTTTGGAACTACGGGGACAATTACGAACCAGCCATGTTTTGCATTGCACTAAGTTGCACCTGATAAAACCAAGGAGTATTGATGACATTAATTTCTTACTTGCTAATAGTGATGCTTCATGTCCTCAATGTACATGTCCTTTGGGTCCTTTTGGGTAGCACCTACAGTGACACATGCTTTGGAAAGTAGGAACATACTTGTTGCGATCTCTCCACTTACACATTTATTTGGGTAAGTGGGAATTTTAATGCAAGGACTCACCATTGATGAAGCATTGGGACCAAGATCTTTTACATGTTATTCGAGCAACAATAGCACATGATTTCATAAATTCCGTTCGATATTCCTAATCTAGATAGAGGAGGGTATGTACATGCAATCTCAATAACTAGTCAAATTGATTCCGTAAGTGGGAATTTGATGAACTTGCTATTGCTAAAGCACTAAACTAAGGTCTCTCATATTTGTTAAAGTAATAGAACTAAGAACCCTCACATGTCATTAGCACATGATCTCATATAATCCTTAATCTCCCTACTTCTCTCTCTCTATATATAAATACCTACATATATATATATATATATATATATATATATATATATATATATATATATATATATAAAGAAAACCAGATCTTGCCCTCCTATTTGGTGGCATGAGTTTAGTTAGAAATTTTTTAAATCTTTTGAAAAAAAGAAGAACAATATTATTCCTGTGTTTCTCAAAAGGAATGGTAGTCGTAGGGAAAGACCCAACCGTGTATATATATATACACCCGTACCAGAAACGCCTATATTAACACTGGCTCACTCATTTCTTTTAGGTGACCTGAGCAGAATTTCCAAATTTTACATGGTTTTCAAAAAGTATACAAAATATTTTTATCATAATCATACCATTCAAAAACAATAAACAATCAATCGATTATTAATCAATCTCTCTCTCTCTCTCTCTCTCTCTCTCTCTCTATATATATATATATATATATATATATATATATATATATATATATATATATATGATATGTGTGTTACTCAGCTAGAAGAAAGGAGACATTAAATACAGCTAGCAAGTAGCTAGCTGGCAAGTTCCCTCGAATGAAGGAAATTATAGAGTAGAAGGAATTACTAAATAGCCCTTTCAACTTACTTCAGCCACAGAAGTAAAACTGTTTTGTGATAATTCTGATGAAAGGTTAAAAAACATCAGTGGGTTGGGGCCAGCTTGTGTTAGTGGGTTGGATTTAGATCTGAGCTTGTGTTTGATTAGGCTTCAGAAGCTCAAACAGATCAAACTCGCCTATATACTCGCTGGTATCTTAGCACTCCTATGTATAGTTTTGCTCTTGTGATTGGCAGTAGAAGCTCAAACAGATCAAACTCGTATAAATTCAAATTGTTTAGGTTCATTTCGATGAAAATAGAGGTACAGGAAATGAGACGAGAGAAATATGCCTTAGCTATGCTCATTAAGATTGATTATCGGTGCAAGGTTTATTAGTCGATAACATTTGAAACGTACCAACATACATACGAGTGCTAAGATACCAGCGAGTATATTACATTCACTCAACCTAAGCGTCTTATCACCCTTCATGAATCATTAGTGACCGAGCCATATTGTGCTTTTGTATATAATAATTTAGATTTAAGAAATTGAACTAAAAAAAAACCATTACAACTGTTCGATCATGCAAAATGAAGGATTGAAGTGATAGAATAAATATAACCTCCAAAAGGTATCTACCCTTTTACATCAAATCTTCACCATCACTAGATTTTTCTTAGTTCTCTATTTTGATGAGTTTTCTAAACCTAAATTCTCTTTATATTTATAAAGAGAGAATAGGAGCTGCTAGATAGCTTATCATATTAAACATTGCTTAACTATCATCATCATTCATATAATTAATAGTGGTAATCAAAATACTCATTTCACATTGCATTTAATATACCATGTACATTAAATAACATAAATTTGTATCTCAATATTGATGCACTGTTTGATTTATGTCATTCGTACCATTGCACAAATGACAAATACTGTCTAATAGAGTCTTATACGAGAGAGTATGTAGCAACTTTGAGTTTATATATACATATATACACATATACACATACATATACATACATACATATACACATACATATACATACATACATATATACACATACATACATACACATACATATATACAGATACATACATATATACATACATATACATGAATATATATGGTAAGATTGAAAAGGAAGTCAGATGGTCCCTTGTCGGTAGTACCATACAAGTAATTAATTCATCGAAGCAGGTCATTTTCCTCAGAGTAAAACTATCAATCCAGAACAAAGCCGGCATGAGCTTTTTCATGGGCCCTACTGTCCACGACCCGATCCAGAGTGATCTACCCCTTCCAATAATTGACAGAACGAGAGTGGCTCCATGTGACTTTGAGAAAACTAGATCTAACCTCCACCATCAGATCGGATCCCATCCCAACCAATATCCCCTATATAACCCATCTCCAAGATCACAATCCGCTGGCAAGAAACTATTCTTCTTGGTTTGCTTTGTCTCTCACGACCGCCACCACCACCAAGGATGAGAGAGATCCTGCACGTCCAAGGTGGCCAATGCGGAAACCAGATCGGGTCCAAATTCTGGGAAGTCGTTTGCGACGAGCATGGGATCGACCCAACCGGTAGCTACACTGGGAACTCAGACCTTCAGCTGGAGCGGGTCAATGTGTACTACAATGAGGCCAGCTGTGGCAGGTTCGTGCCGCGGGCCGTGCTCATGGATCTGGAACCTGGCACCATGGACAGTATCGTGGACAGGCCCCTATGGCAAGATCTTCCGCCCAGATAATTTCGTCTTCGGCCAGTCTGGTGCCGGCAACAACTGGGCCAAGGGCCACTACACTGAAGGTGCCGAGCTAATCGACTCCGTCCTCGACGTCGTCCGCAAGGAGGCCGAGAACTGTGACTGCCTCCAAGGTCGAACCACACACCTTAAATTTCTCATCATTTCATCTGTTTCAGTAAATTCCGATCAATTGAGAAATTCGGATTCCTTTTCCCACAGGATTCCAGGTGTGCCACTCATTGGGAGGTGGAACTGGATCAGGCATGGGCACGCTGCTGATATCCAAGATCCGGGAGGAGTACCCCGACAGGATGATGCTCACGTTCTCGGTGTTCCCATCCCCCAAAGTCTCAGACACAGTTGTCGAGCCCTATAACGCCACACTGTCCGTTCACCAATTGGTCGAAAATGCGGACGAGTGCATGGTCTTGGACAACGAGGCACTTTACGACATCTGTTTCCGGACACTCAAACTCACCACCCCAAGCTGTAAGACTCGGGATTTTCAGCTCCCCTTGCTTTGTTGCAACATGCAATTCATTGTTTTTTTGTTTTTCAAATAAGAGACTAGTTGTCTAGAACGTTTGGTCTATAGACTTTCTTTAGTACCCACCAAGTGGAGGTAACTCATTGTATTGGACATTTTGTGTCAGTCGGTGATCTGAACCATCTGATCTCTGCAACCATGAGTGGGGTGACATGCTGTCTCCGGTTCCCCGGGCAGCTGAATTCCGATCTCCGGAAGCTTGCCGTGAATCTCATTCCCTTCCCTCGGCTGCACTTCTTCATGGTTGGCTTTGCTCCACTTAACATCTCGTGGGTCACAGCAGTACAGAGCTCTCCACAGTACCTGAGTTGACACAACAGATGTGGGATGCTAAGAACATGATGTGTGCTGCTGATCCCGGGCACGGTCGTTATTGACTGCATCTGCAATGTTCCGCGGCAAGATGAGCACCAAGGAAGTTGATGAGCAGATGCTTAATGTTCAGAACAAGAATTCATCATACTTTGCTGAGTGGATCCCCAACAATGTTAAATCCACCGTATGTGATATTCCTCCATCTGGTTTGAAGATGAAGCGTCAACTTCTATTGGTAACTCTACCTCTATTCAGGAGATGTTCAGGAGGGTGAGTGAGCAATTCACAGCCATGTCTCCGCAGAGAGGCTTCTCTTGCACTGGAAGACTGGTGAGGGAATGGATGAGATGGAGTTCACCGAGGCCGAGAGCAACATGAACGACCTTGTGTCGGAGTACCAGCAGTACCAGGACGCCACTGTCGACGACGATCAAGAGTACGAAGAAGAGGATGAACTCGAGCAGGCCCATGAGACCCAGTAGACCAGACCGGATTGCACCCACTTGGCCTAGCCGATCCTTCTCGTTCACTCTCTTATCTTTTGTTGCTGGTGTTATGAGTAGTGCTTGTGATTAATTGTTAGTGTAATCCTTTTGGTTGGTAAGCCGTTCATGTCAACTGTCGTTGGGTGAGATGGGCAAGCTGGCTCGCTCTCCTCTGTGTTTGTACTTTTGTTTGATGGATAGTTCTATGATGAGTTGGTGCCGCTCCGTTTTCGTATGCATATGGGAAACAAATGCATTTAATTCAATATGAAGTTGGTTGCCATGTTCTTTTCAATATGGTAGTTGCTCTTTCGTGAATTATTGAGAGTAGATGAAATCTTTGATGATTTCACCCTTACATCATTGAGTTTTGCTACAACTTTGGGCCATGGATGTCGGGCACAAATTAACAGCGAGCTCACTTAATTGACATGATCAGTGGAACGGGTGCTGGTAAATGAATTAGCTGCTCGTACGTATTTCGTCTTGGCTCAGCTCGTCTATGGCTGTTTCATACTTGGTTGGTTAAAGCATATGAGCTGAACGTGGACGTTTGGCTCATCAAAGCTTCTTAAGTGATACTTTAAGACCTTCGGTCTACACCATGCCCGTAAGAGAAATGTACTATTCTAAGCTAAACGAATGACCATTTTTGGTATATCTTTTTTACAAAGGAAGATCTTAAGTAAATGATGGGGCATTTCCTCAACTCCATTTGGCTTGGCTCACAGAAGGATAACAAGCTGTTCATGAAAATGTCTAAACAGAGATTGTTTGCCTAACAGCTTGGCTTGTTCGCTTAGAAAATGAATTGATCAATGAACTTGGTTCGTTTGACTGGTTCACGAGTTCAAAGTAGATCACTCTCTCTCTCTCTCATGTGGTGCAATGTGTTCCGCCAGTGTTGTGAAGAAATTAACGGCACCTGCGGATGCTCGTGGAAAAAAGCCCGAAAGAGGTTTCGCTGGACCATGAATCCCAGGCATGATTTTCTTTCAGGAGGTTTTGTAGGAACTTGAATACAAAAGAAGAAGATCGTTGTATGAATTTTCTACATATTTCTTTTCTTTTGTATCCCCTTAATATTTTTTCCTTTCTGAGTTTTTCTGTTAACAACCTGGAAGAAATGGATCCTTGATTTCCTTCTAGGATCCTCAAATGTTTGAATATCAAAACGGTTTTATTAAAGAAATTTTGGAAACAATTTTGCTTATAGAAAGGAAAAGTCATTCGCAAAATTAGGACAAAGGGCCCTCTTTCCCTAATTTCACGAACACGTTAGATCCACTTATATGTTGGTCATGGAGAAATTAGGGCTGAATGATTTTGGAAGGCAAGATTTCTTTGTCAATCAAGTCCTTGACCTGTTATTAGGAGCTCCAACTGTCCGACTGCTACACCACACCATCAATTCGTACACTGGCTGAACGAACAAGATCGGACAGTTTCTCCTAGCTTGTGCCCTTGAACTAAATCTGAACTTGCCAGTTTTTTTTTTTGTTTAAGTTGTTAATTAAAAAGGTCATAAAATTCTTTTCGTAATTTCAATTGTGAAATTCAAAAATCTTGACAATTTGATTACATATATTAATCTCAACAGCTACTAATCTACACAGGAACACATCACACACATTCAACTAAAGGAACTAAGCTCAGCCGAGCTGAACACATGGACCATTTATTCAAGCTCATGGGTTCATTTAGCTTCAATAAGCTCTAGGATGAGTCAAACAGATCTCGGTCAGTGGTTAGCTCAATCTGTTTACCAGCAAAGGAGAAATCTATGTAGATAAACAATGCGTGGTGGTAAAGTTGGATCATTAATGATACTTGTATGAACAAGCTAACACAAAGAGCCACATGATATTGGCAATAATACGCTTGCAGGTATTTAGCGTCTTCCAACTAGGGGTGGCATCGAGGTGGAGTGTAATGCTGCATGTGAGTGAAACAATAATTATTGAGCTTGATTCATGGTGGTGAAATTTGTGATGGAAAAAGGGATAAGGACGCTAACATATTGATCTGACCGCGTCTGCCATGATCATAATAAAAGGAGTTCTTTTTTCTCCTCATTATGCCTTGCAGGGCACACATGCTGTAGATTTTAGTATCATTTTTATCAGCCAATATTGTCAGAGTCAGTTTTTCTAATTGGAACATTTTTCACAGTGATCGAAGGAATCAGTGAGCTAAGTTGCTTCGGGTTGAAAGATCAAATACATAAACAGAGAAGAAATTACTTAAATTCGATTAAAACTGGTCGGTTCAATCTGACTTCATTCATTCTTGTTTGCATTTCGACCAACAACCTCAAAGGGTCCCATCGCCGTGTTGTAAAATTAGAACCCAGTCTTGTCTGAAGCAACTGAATCTTTTGAAGATATATCAGTGATTTAGTGAAAATTTAAGTAATACTTGATATACGAATATATCTGGCGAAGCTAACTGGTTACCATTCCTGAAGATAGGTTAAGATAGTGGAAAGGGTCCCCGGCAGCTAGACTGATAGAAAAGGTAGACCTGGATTTTGAAACCAAACCATCAGAAAGGAACCAGTCCATATATATACGCACACACACAGGGGTGTGTTTGTGTGTGTTTGGGCGCGTGCTTGTGCGTTATTGTGTGTGCACACCTGTGAGGTTTAAATTGAACTTGTCGCAACCCATGCCATTTTAGTTACCATATATCTTCACTAACTAAAAAAGGAAAAGTTTACTGTTCTGGTTTATATGTGAAAAGCTTATTCTATAAGTTACTAAGTTCGTTTCATGAACTTGTTTATATATTATACTTGTGTCAAATTGGCATATTATAACCAAATGAACCATGGCTTGGAACAGAACAAAACTAGACCACATCGCGTGGTTTGGTTCAGTTTTATGACATGATGGTTTTGTTTGTCCCTAAAAATTGAGTTTCGATTATAATTGTTCGAGGATGAGCCGAAACCGAAACAGCGAGGTAATTTTGTGCTACACTTGTTCCACCTTCTAAGAGAGCATGGAGAAATAAGAAAAAAAAACTAAAAGATTTAAAAGGTCAAAGCCTCCAAGGGCCCAATGAGCGAAATCTCCACCAGGCAGTTTTGTTAATCTTGATATAGGGGATTAAGGCTCTTACAAAAAGTATATCCAGGAACGTTTCAACTGTTCCTTTTTTGGACCTAACCTAGATCTAAACGTTTATACAACGTGAGGCTCTGCATCTAAAAGTAAAAATGCCAATGCAAATGGGTATTTGGATGCGGGTTTGATGCCAATGAAAATGGGTAGGATATATGTTATATATCTGATCTGTTGATACTACACCTATAGCAAGATTCAGTGATATGTGGGTTGTCAAAGTCATGAGACAACTAACCCTACCTACACTTAGAGATAACAATTTTAGACCCGACTTGACACATGATCCTAATCTAACACGAAAGTTTTGTGTCTATGTCGAGGGTTAGGCACCTGAGTTGGGCCTGTGACGTTCAAAAATGGTCCGGCAAAAAGTCGCATCAGGTCTAAGTTGACCCATAACTAATCCAAAACGTATATATTAATGTGTATGTATATATTAGTATAGTGTATATATTAATATGCATCATATGGTTCACCAAAAAAAGTGTATATTATCTAAGATACATATAGTTGAAGCCAGGTTTTGACACTGACATGACCAAATTTATTTTCTCAAACCTGAAGTAGTAACCCAACCCGAACCAGACCTAATCCAAAATGTGTGTGTGTGTGTGTAAATATATATGGGGTTGCAGCCAGGACCCTGACCTGACCTGCACCGGGTATAATCTTCAAAAAGGATCTGAACAGAAAATCGGGTTCGATCAGGACGGGTCCACATGTATTTTCTCAAACCTGAAGCAACCCAACCCTAACCAGACCCCTCGACTGTATTTGCTACCCCTACCGATGGTCAAGCAGATCGATACAATGGGTGATCTATCCGAATTCAGTGCAGAATTTCTGGATTCATGCATTTATGTCAGCTGTAAAACTGCACCCTCGTCAGATTCGTTGATCATAGTGTATCTGAACGCAGAGTATGAAATAATGCACATCATTTCGAATTCAACCCTATGTAATCTTGTGTGATCAGGTTATCTTGATTTAGAATGAATGGCTTATGGTAAATTCTACACACGAACAAACATACGTCATTTCGGATTCATTGATCATAGTGTAAATCAATTAGCTTGAAGCTAATTCATATAATTCTACACATGCATGGTATGTGTTTTACACCTAACTAGTCTAGCTCAAGCTTGTAGAAACGAAGAGGGTTTTGTTAGATAGTAGCATAAAAATTCCATGATACCTGCAACATCCATATCTTATAAAAACTCAATGCAAAGATGTACTATAGGATGACCTCACAGAAAACCTTCACATTGGACCTTCGAACTGGTGCTCAGTTTACATTAGGAAAGGTAGCACCCACCTTTTTTTTTCGCCCAAATATTGAAAAATAACAAATAGAGCGTAGTATGTACCTAGGCGATTAATTTTGGTAGGTTTTGTAATGTATGCCTTGAATTCTTGGATTGTGACCTTTTGGTGTGGCGGCAATAGGTGGTGGTGCCGAACAGTGCTCTGAGTGAATGATGCTACGCAGTGATTAAAGAATTAAAGCCTTTGAGTTGAAGAGTTTTAGTGTGCAAGTATAATGGAGGTCTCCTTAACCCAAGCATGCCAATCAAAGAATCTCACCTTTTAACCAAGTTTTAAGGAAAACAAGTATTTACTATCAAGCACTGGCAAACCTACTCAAAGGCGAGGTGAGGCCCCTGCCTCATCTGAAATTTGACGAATTCCACAAAATTAAGTATAAGACATGGTCTGAATTATTAAAAAATTATGTGGACCGCCAGGTTTGAAACTTACCCAACTAAACTTTTTCTCAACCAAAAAGAACTTCCAGGTTCGCCACTGATATCAAGGTTCCTTCCAAAGTTAAAAGATCAACACGCCCATACTAGGCCCTTGAGACGATGGTCCCAGCATCTGTTTTGAAGCTAAGCTGTTTTAACCGCTTGAAAGGCTGTTTCAACAAGCAATAGAGTGTAGCAGCATGCCTGAATTTATCTTTTCAGATCGAGTCATGGCATGTCGAATCATTGTGGAAGCTCTTAATTACACCCGTTTCTATCTTTGGTTTCCAAATGACAAACTTAGAAGCCCAAACATGCCGTGCGAATATGTTTCGAGTTGCATGCGTAACGACGATACTGTAGGAGATCTAAATGCTAATTTTGCTTGAGATAGTTAATGGAAAGACGACATTTTAGTTTATCTAGTTAGAATATATTCAGGCAGGCTTCTATACGTACAAATGGTTTCTGCTGAGGTTGCTAGCTCTTCTCAGACTCCCCTCTGTGAAAAGAACAGCCATTTGAAGGGTTTCAACTTGGAATTGCACATGAATATAAGCATTAGTCATACTGTGAGAAATAGTGGTGCATTACAACTTGATATTGGTGCTGCCATTTACACATTTTACTATTTTATTTCAACATTTTTATGGCCTTGTTCTACCTCTTTTGAAGTGTTCCTCGTCTAATTTCTCACCCTAGCTGGTAACCTTTCTAACTATCGTCTATCATTCTGTCTTTATTAGACTCACACATCTCTTATTATGTGGTAACATATCCACTCAACATTTGCGGTTAAGCCACTGGAACCTAATGTAACTTATATCTCTGATTTAAAACGTTTACAAAAATGTTCATGTTTGCCTCTGTATTTAGCGTCACATATACTATGACAAAATTTTCATTTGAAGCACAGAAGTGACCTAGATTGAAAACTAAACTATGATGGAGTTTTAGTGACTTAGATTGTCTAAACAAGTGGACTAATTCCGAATACGCCCGACTTGATCTGAACCTCAAAATGGAACTATGTCACGATGAAGAGTCTTGTTGTGTTCATCAAAAAAAGGAAAGAGGAGAGGAGGTGAGGCAGCAGCCAAGGTTTCAGACGGTTGTGGGGTGGGTCGCAATGGACGGAGGCGGCAGTGATGATGGCAAGGATGACGGCGCTGAAGGGTAGTTCTAGCTAATGGTGGCTCAGGTGAGTCTTCCAGGCACACTGTCTCTTTGTGTTCCGCATAGAGAGAGAGAGAGGGGGAGGGAAAGAGGGGCCATAATGGTGATCAGTTTCCCCGCAAATGTTTACTCACGCACGCGATGAACTGAATAATTTCTCTCGTCTTTGTATATTATAACAAAACTGGGAAATCAATGACAACGATTTTCTTAGGATTTTTCTCAGGGACTTAGGTTTGATCGAGGAATGTCTCACCGTAGGGATTCAACAAGGACTTATCGATGACTTTCATTGGGGCAACTCTCCCTTTTTTTTTTGTAGTATCTATTTTACTATTCTTCGCCTTTGTAGGAAATTTTTTCCGTTTGTGTAAGAGATAAATGTAAACACCCTAAATAAATTTTGCAAAAATATGACTAAGCACACTCTCAATTTCAAAAACTATCTTATTTTAAATCCCTTATTTAAAAGAAAATCATGAATTTCACAAAATCCTTAAAACGGAGATTTCGAAATTAAATGTTTTCAAATCGAAGTTAAGGAATTAAAGGAAAACTAAATCAAACAGGGATAAAACCAAATCATCCCCTCCAAAGAATCAGCGAGTATCAAGGTTATAGTTAAAGCAGACCCAAGCAAGGAATGAGCTCAGGTGGACCCAGATAAAGCAAGACTTAAGGCACACAATTGGCCATGGCCAAGCTTACATAATCGTACCAATAGGGCTCATCAAGGCAAAACTTCATGAAGACATGGCTCGAGCATGTAAGGATACCTTGGTCGGGCTAGATTCAATTGGTTCGAAGAAAGGCGCAAGACCACTGTAAACACCCGAAATCAAAATATTTTCAAAACTCCCAATTTCGAAAACCAATTTGAAACCTTTATGAACTTCCAATTCAAAAATCCCAACTTTTTAAAAGGTTAAATCTTTTAGGAACATTTTAAAATAAAGGTTTTAAATTCAACGTTAAAAACCTCGGTGATTCAAGACCAATCCAACGAACAGGTAAGAACCCAACCCGATCGGAGATCAAAATAAGCCTAGAAGTGAAGGATGGACCAAGTCAAAAGCCTATCCTCCATAGATAAAGTAAGTAACAAAGCATATCAAGTAGGATACGAAGATCAAGGCTTAACAGAATTGGATAAGATGAAGACCGACTCACTTCAAGGGACGAATCATTTCAGGACACGGGATCGGTTCAAGTTTAAATCAAAGGCCAAGATGGACCAGTTTTTACCAAATGGATTGGGTTTGAAAATATTGATTTTGAAGAACCACCAAAGCTACATCCAGTCAATATGTCAAGATGGGCTACACCTAGTTGGCCATGAAGGTGCACTCGGCTAAGCCTAGGCAAGCCTAAATAGATTCAAAAACCAGCCCACATGGGGCTGGTCCATAGTACCACAAGGGGGACCACTCAAAGGTGGAACATGGGCTGGTATGGAAGCCAAACCCTCCCAAAATAAAGGCCCTAGAAGCCAACCCCTTTGCCTACAAATAGGGCCAAGGGAGAGGCGGGTTCTCCATCTTGAAATTTTTGGAGAACTTGCTATCTTGGGGAATTAGTGAGAGAAGGAGTTAGGGGCTGATCTAGAGTGAGGGATTGCACCAATCTTGGGGTCATGGGCTGCAAAGGAGTGAGGCAAAAGAGGGAGAGTGTGGTAGGTCTACGCTAAGGGTTGCACATTGAGTGTAAGTGAGATTGAGTCAAGGAAGAAGGGAGTGCCGAATTCCTCTTAGGAGTTCAAATTTGTGGGAGAAAGCTGTAAGTATTCCTAAACTTTGATTTTAATCCTTCTTCTCCTTTAATTCAATTTGAAAGGGATTGTATTAATAGAGCCTTGTCTCCTCCCATGTTGTAATAATGAGTAGATTTACTGAATTTTTATTCTAACGTATGTACTCTATGTGTTTGTTTATGTGATTATTCCCCAATATATTTTATAGAACACTCTATACTCTCTACCCCCTCTATGCTTAAGCTAATATACATATTTCTCTTTCTTTCCCTTCAGTAATTTGCTTAGTGTTGCTTGGTTGTTGCAATTTAAATTCGGGTGAGTATGCATGCATGTATGTTCTATAAAAACGAAATTCTATTTTCTAGCATCTGCATACTTTGATTGTTTCAATTTTAATTCTCTGATATGTAGTCCGAATGAACTAAAATTTTAGGAACAATACCTACACACATTAGCCCTAGAAATAAAAGTTGAAAGAATTTTAGGATCAGGCAACCTCGTGAATAAAATTGGGAAAGATCAGACAAATCCATTTCTATTTTCTGCACAGTTAGAATTCCTACAATAAGGGTTGGGTAAAAGTCCCATATCTTTGTCTGTAGGAATCCAAATTGGATGAATTTAGTCTCATTGGAAAGATGATATCTATAGATTTCAAAAAAATACTAAAATCACAAAATTTGGAGTTCTGTACATCAAGATATAGAGGTTTCTTTGAGCCTTAGTATTTCTGTCAGAGAATCTCCTGAAACAATGAAGTCTGCTCCAATTCTCGATTTAATTTTGTAAATTTGTTATCCAAAAATTTGAGACAAAAGGAGGTTTAGGATCCCAATATATCAGGGAAAATGTTTCATGAATTTTGGAGATCATTAGACTACTCAAAAAAATTTGGGAATAAGGTTTGAAAAACAGAGCTAGTTTCTGTTTTTGAGAACTTGGTGAATTTAAAGTCGAAACTAAGTACACTCACTCTTTCTTAGACAAACACCTCATCTTCACGTGAATTAAAGTCTATCACCTCTAAATTTGAAGTTTCTAAGTGCTTAGGCTTACCGTTAGCATATGTTCAAGAAGGCCTAAAGCGAAAAGAGTCTGCTTAGCCAAAATCGTCATTTTAGTCAGATTTGGTTTCTATACTTTGCTAGTTTTTAAAAACTAGCTGACACGCTCGTGCAAGAGTAGATTAAAAATTCTCGTTTCAAGTCTCTACATAGGCTTGGAGTGAAAATTTCATGTCTACAAAATTGGCACACTCGGTGGGACTCGAGACTTGAGAAACTTCAAACTTAGGTGAAGAAAGTCTCTAATTCCAAGCTTTTCAAAAATGTGGTGTTAACTTTTGAACTTGTGCACAAGTTTGTTTTACATCAAAAAGCATATCTAGTTCGGACAAGTCATATGAAGTGTCGAGCCGGGCTTCTTACTTATCATCAAGTCCGTTTTCAAAAAGATTTTCGAAAATGGGTTACAAAAATAAAGAAGAATATCTTGTTTCCCTTCAAAGAGACTTCAAGCTCTTAGGAGAAAGGATTTCCGCCCTAAACCAAGAGGCCGAAGTGGTGGAGTCATGTTCTTCCTATGGGAAGCAAGCGAGGGCTCACAAGATATTGAATAGATCAAGAAAGTCCAAAGAGACCTCGATAGTGGAAGGGGAAAAGGAACATGAATCTTTCACATTGAAAGATAGAAAGACCTTACAACAATTATTGAGATGCTAAATTAAAGAGAAGAAATCATATGCACTATCAGATTTTTTACCATATGATTATCAAATCAATAGTGATGATGACATACAGTGGGGATCCTAGATCCCACCTTCAACTCTTCTCTCGTAGGGCATACAAAAAGAAGAAAGATTCAACAAAATTGATATACTAATTTCTCCTTTCCCTTAAAGGCAGTGCTTCAAAGTGACTGACTTCATACGATTTAAGCCAATTCACTACCATTGAGGAGCTAGCGAATTGCTTTATGTAAAGATTTTCTCATAACGTAGAAGTCACTCTCACTTTAAATATCTTAAGGGACACTAAGCAAGCACCTAACGAGGATGCTCATGCATTCATCGTTAGGTGGAGGTCACTCTTGGGGCAAGTGCGAGAGTCCATCTCAGAAGGGTGCACGGTAATATCCTTGAAAATTTCAAAATGGATTTAAAAGCGCTTCTCTCCCTTCATGAAATCTTAACGTTACACAAATTAATAAAGAAGGCTTCCCTCTTCGAAGCTAATTTGAAAAATGAGGTCTATAAAGATTTGTGGAAAGGGAGAACTTTTCAAAAGACTTGCTTTGAAAAACCCGGGACATGTGGGCAACCCACAGCGAACAATGGGGCAAAACCCCAAAAAGTTGCAAATGTTCGCGTGGAATCAAGCCCGACCGACCCTTCTAAAAAGACCGAACAAAAACATGTTAAAAACCTTCAAAAGAATTTTGAAAGGAGGAAGTTCACCCCATTAGGACAATCAATCACGGAAGTCCTAGACGGAGCTACTGGCCCAGGGAATAGTCACCCTTCCCACTCTTCCCTAGGGGACACCCCCAAAAGGAAAATTTCTGAATGAATTTTGCAAGTATCGTAGGCTCAAAGGCCATGATACAAATAAGTGTTATGCGCTTTTAAACAAAATTGAGGACTTGATAGAGTAAGGAAGGCTTCACATCATGGAGGAACCGGAGCCCTCCCAAGCGATTTTAAAAGAACCCTTCCCCAACCACGCAAGCACCAGTTGGCAGGGCAATGAGGTACGCTCTCTCTCACTCAAAACTCATGAGATGGAGCATATATTGCATACGATACACACTACTTGCCACACACCACTTGCTCTCGTAATAAAAAAAACCAAGTAAGTAGTGATTCGGGGAGCGCTCAGAGTCCCGCCCCCGGCTAAAGCCTTTCTAGAAAGTTGTAGTGCTCTGAAACATCAAGATAGAGCCAAGATAGGAACGAGCCTTAGGAAAGGTGTGGGTGAGGTGACTAGGTCCGGGAGGATCTATCAACCCCCACATTTAGCCAAGAATTCTAGCAAGGAAGTGGTCGTTATACCCGACCCTTCAAAAGCATGCATTCCTAATGCACCTCATGGCATGGACAAAGGTAAAAACATGGTGTTAACCCCTTATGATTTTGAACTACACCTTTCTAAAATTCCCATAAACATGTCTATCGTAGAATTGATCCAAACCTCACCTAGGCATAGACGAGTCTTAAAAGGGATCCTAGAAAGGGCCAAGGTTAACCCATCCATAACCCCCAAGTCCTAATCTTTCTTGGTCTCCCCTATATGTGCTAAGGCCCTCATCGTGTTTACGAATGATGAGTTGAAAAGACCATACAGGGCCCACAACCAAGCATTACATATAGAGGTGGTTTTGAATCACCACACTCTAGACAAGTGCTTGGTCGATGGGGAGGAGGTCTAAACATCCTTTCGTTGCACGTAACCTTCCAAGTCGGGGTCACCATAGCTTGTTTAGAACCAAGTTCCATCGTTATCACAGGATACGATGGCAATGCATCCCATCCCTTAGGAGCTATAGAATTGCCCATGAAAGTTGGGAATATTAGACACACTAGACCTTTCATGTCTTGGACATAAACTCCCATTACAACATCTTGTTAGGAAGGCCATGGATCCATAGCCTCCGGGCTGTGCCTTCCACATTCCATAAATGTGTAAAAATCCCACTTGAAGACCAAATAGTGGTAATTCTAGGAGAGAACCACCCACAACTCAAGGAAATCCGGAATTTTCCTTGCATATCAAGTCATCCATCTCATGAACCAATCGTGGGAAAGCTTCCCCCACCTTTACCCAATCCTTCCTTAGTCAACCCCATCTAGGAGTTGTGCACCCCTTAGGAAAACCCAAGTCAATCATGTGCATCCAAGGGTAGCCCAAGCCATGCCCGAGTGAAGCCCGTCTCTCTAAAGTCGTCTCCATCTTAGGGAAAACTAAATCACCCTTTGTCCCTAAATCCCTAGACCAACCTAGATGTGTGTATATGCATGATAAGAACGACACCAAGTTCCAAGGCCATCGACTTTACAAAAAAATTTCAAAACTCAAGAAGCCTTGGAACATGATGTTAAACATGGGATACACACCCTATTAAGGCCTAGGAACCCAAAACCAAGGTCGTCTGGAGCCAATCCTACCAAGTCCAAATCCAAGTCGATATGGATTGGGCTATACCCCATCCATACCCCCTGATCCACCACCTAAGACCACTTGGGTCAAGGGTGCCCTAGGACCTCTTAAAACCGAGACCTATGACTTAAACCTCTTGTTTAAAGCCTAATTTATGGTGTTTTCTTTGTAGGTTTGATGAAAGACTCCTCCATATCCAAAAACCCCAACAAACTATATATGTGCAAAAGACAAAAAAAATTAAAAAATCCTCAAAACCCGAAAACAATTAAAAATCTGAAAATTTCAAAAAGAATGTGGTTTATGTTTCTTCTTCTACCTTTTGTTTGCAAAAAGCCAAAAAAATTGAAAAACCTAAAAATTTCAAAAAGAATGTGGTTTATGTTCCTTCTCTTTGTTTGCAAAAAGCCAAAAAAATTGAAAAATTTGAAAATCCCAAAAAAAGAGTCTTGCATATTCAGCCTCCTAGTGTTCATTTCGAAAAAGGTAAAAAAATTGAAAATTTGAAAAATTTCAAAAATATTGGCCATGTATAAAGTCCATTTTCAAGTTTTTCAAAATGTATACATATCCTAAAACCAAAATCATGCATCCACGAAACCCTTACCTTGCCTAGCACTTCTCTAGAAATTAAAGTGCTTGAGAATGATCAAAGCAAGGAGGAAGATCCCCCCATCCATGAGGAAGATCAAGCCTCCGAGTTTCCCGAATTTTATAAAATCCTTGACTTGGAAAAACCTTCAAATTCCGTAGGAGGGGATTTTGTAGAAATCAACCTAGAAAGTGAGTTTAATCCAAAGCATGTCAAGATAGGTGCATGTCTGCATGAGCATGAAAAAGCATCATTCATTGCATTCTTGGAATCATATGTTGATGTATTTGCATAGACCCAAAAATCATGGAACACCATCTACCCTTAGAGCCTAATGCTAAACCCATAAAGCAAAAACTTAGAAAAATCCATCCCGATGTCCACTCCCAAGTGAAAGAGGGTTTAGAAGATCTTTTAAAAGCCGGATTTATAAGACCCATTGTTTATTCAGAATGGCTTTCAAATATAGTTGTTGTTCAAAAATCCAATGGGAAAATTCGAATTTGCATTGATTTTAGAAATTTAAACAAAGCCACTCCAAAAGATAATTTTCCTCTTCCAAATATTGATTTGATAGTGGATAGCACTGCAAATCAAGAAATGTTTTCTTTTATAGATGGCTATTCGGGTTATAATCAAATCAAGTTGGCACCAAAAGATTAGGCAAAAACTGCTTTTACCACACCTTGGGGCACATACTGTTACACGGTTATGCCATTTGGTTTGAAAAATGCTGGTGCCACATATCAAAGAGCCATGACTACCATTTTTCATGATCAAATCCATGAGCTCTTGGAAGTATATGTGGATGATCTTTTGGTAAAATCAAAAGCCCGATTCACACACATAGAATCTTTGTAAAATGTTTTTGAAAGACTTAGGCTTTATAAAGTGAAGTTAAACCCTCAAAAATGTGTTTTTGGAGTGGAATCGGGAAAACTCTTAGGGTTCATGGTAAGCCAAAGGGTCATAGAGGTCGACCCCTCTAAGTATCGAGCCATCATAGACATACCTCCACCCTCCAACTTGACCCAAATCCGAAGCCTCCAAGGTCGACTCCAAGCAATTAGGAGATTTATCTCCAACTTAGCAACAAGATGCGAACCTTTCAATAGACTTTTGATAAAAGGGGTTAAATTTGAATGGGATTCCGATTGCGAAAAAACTTTTGAAATATTGAAAACTTATTTGGTGAATCCTCTGATTTTAAAACCTCTAAAGCAAGGAAAACCTTTATTGCTTTATATTTTCATTCATGCGAATGCATCGGGTGCTTTACTTGCTCAATATGAGGATGATAGTCTTAAAGAGTATGCTATTTACTACATTTCAAAAACTCTATTGGAATATGAAAGAAATTATCAAGCCATGGAGAAAATATGCTTGGCTTTGGTGTGAGCTTGCCAAAAGTTTAGACATTATTTCCTAAATCATGAAATTCGGATAGTGTCTAAACTTGATCCAATCAAGCACTTGTTTGAAAAACCTATCCTAACGGGTAGGCTTGGTAAATGGCAGCTCCTCTTAATGGAGTATGATTTAAAGTTTCATGACCAAACCTCCATTAAGGGACAAGCCCTAGCCGATCATGTGGTTGAATTGCCTCTTGAAGATACATATCCCATACTTGATGAAATGCCCAATGAAGGCATATTGACAAACGAATTTCAAAACCATGTCTTGGCAAATTGTTTTAATGCAAATCAAGTATGGAAAATGTATTTTGATGGGGCAAGGAATCAACAAGGGGCAGGTGTGACAGTCATCCTCATATCTCCTCAAAAGGAAGAGATCCCCATTGCCATTCGACTAGATTTTGAGTGTTCAAATAATATGGTTGAGTATGAGGCACTCATACAAGGCCTAAAAGTTTTGAAAAATCTAGGGGCATCATGTATTGAAGTCTTTGGAGATTCCTTGTTATAAATCAAGTTTTGAAAATTTGGCAAGTCAAGAATGAAAAACTTGTTCCATACCACGAATTGGCCACTAAACTGGTCGATTCTTTCAAATTATGCACACTCACTCACATAGGTAGAGAAGACAATACCATAGCCATTGCCCTCTCATCCTTAGGATCAACCCTAAGGGTCGATCCCACCTTGGAAACCCGATCCTTAGAAATATGACACTCACCCACTCCATCCACTGATGATTTGGAGATTTGTCAAAATGACCAAAATCCAATTGAAAAACCTTGGTTTTATGACATTAAAAACTTTTTGAAAAATGGAGGATTCCCCAAATTTGCTTCTTCTAAAGACCAAGCTTTGATTCGAAAATTTTTAACTCGATACGTGATTTTGGGAGGGGTTCTTTACAAAAAGAGTTTTACCGGCATCTTGTTGAGATGTATGGACCTTGATGAGGCTAGGACCATAATGCATGAGTTCCACGATGGAGAATGTGGAGGTCATGTCAATGCCAATATGATGGCCATGAAGATACTTAGGGCCGGTTATTTTTGGTCCACCCTAAAGCAAGATTGCCATGATCATGTTAGATAATGTCATCAATGTCATGTGGATGGACATGCCATCCATATCCCATCATCCACCTTGCATTCCATTGTAAGCCCATGGCCTTTTGCCATGTGGGCATTTGATATCATAGGACCAATTTTCCCAATTGTATCCAATGGACATAGGTTCATATTGGCAGCCACCGAATATTTTTCTAAATGGGTTGAAGCTACCTCCTTGGCTAATGTCCAAGGACAACATGTAGTGGCATTCATTAAGAAAAATATTTTGGCTCAATTTGGAGTTCCACGAGACCTAGTGTCCGATAATGGCACCCCTTTCAAGAATGAGAAGAAGGAAAAGTTATGTAACACCTATGGCATAACTCAATACTTCTCATCGCCCTACTACCCTCAAGGCAACGGCCAAGCCGAAGCCACGAACATGAGAAAACCTTAGAGAAGGCTAGGACATAGCAAAAAAAGCTTGATGAAGCCTTATGGGGTTATAGAACTTTCTTCCAAGCACCCACAAATGCCACACCATTCGAGTTGGTCTATGGTACAAATGCCATACTCCCCATTCATACAAAATTGCATTCATTCCATACATCACTTGCACTCAACCTGCCATTAGAGACTTTACAACATGTTAGAATGGTTGAGCTTGATTTATTAGATGAGAAAAGGCTCCTTGTTATGGATCATGCACATGCATATCGGCAAAGGATAGCCCGACATTACGAAAAGCACATGAAGGCTCGCCACTTTAAAGTGGGAGACCTCGTATTAAAAATCATCCACCATCGTGGCCCACATCCCCTTGGAAAGTGGCGGCCCAAGTGGGATGATCCCTATGTTGTAAGGGGAACAACTACCAACAATACATATTGGTTGATTGATGTTGAGGGTAGGAATTTAGTAGACCCTATAAATGCTCAATACTTGAAAAATAATTATGTATAGGGTCTATGTTAAATCCTTTCGAAAAGATTTTAATGGGTCTCCTTTGAACTTCTTGGAAGAAAGATCAAGGTTGATCATATGACCCTGAATAAGGGGATCGATGCTTTACGAAAAGTAGAGTTTTCAAAATCAGTTGGTTACATTTCAAAAATCTTTAGCTTACAAAATAGGGCCTTGTTCAATATAGCAAAATATTTTCAAGTGGTAGATCCTATTATGAAATAGGATGATCTTGGTTAAATCGAGTAACCAAAGGGATAAGTTCTTCCCCATTTTACTTCTCTCCTCCAAAAGGAAAATTGTCAAAATCAAGAAAGGAGAATATGAAAATTCCTCCAAAAAGAGGTCTTTCTTCGAATAGAAAGAGGGAGTACAAAAATTCCTTCAAAAGAGGTCTTCTCCTTGATTGAAAAAGAAATAGAAAAAGAGAAGGAATATAAAAAAGAAAAAAATTCCTCCAAAAAGAAAAGAAAAGGAGGCCCTCCATGTTGATAGAAAAGAAAGAAATGCCAAAAGCTCAAAAGAGCAATTTTTCATCTCTTTGCCTTAAACCACGGGATACTTCAGAAAGGACCCGTGGTAACTCTTTCCCATATCCCTACAATTTATCCCAATGAAAAAAGGTTTATCCAAGAAAAATTCTATAGTAGGAATAGGATTTACTTATTTGGATTTCATTTTGGTTGAGAATTAGACTTTGTTGTGTAGGAAATAGAATTTTGAAATATTTTTCAAAATTTCCTACAAAACCTCTGCTAAGTATGGGTATTGAAACCTAAATGAGGGGAAATATGAAAAGCTGGCAGTCCTTTCGATTGAAGCTAAAAGGAGTTTCCTTTTTGAAAATAAATTTTGAAGACCCAAGATGTCAAAACGACATGGGATTATCCCACTTGGGGCAGTCGGCCTTCATAGGCCCCTCCTCAAGTTCATTCATCTAGTAACTAAGTCTCTAAAATTTCAAACTCCATATGCATCACTTACACCATGCAGGCACGCATCTAAAGTCATTCAATGCATTCATGTCTAAGACTAGCACCCAACATAGGTCAAGTCCCCTTTGGGTGAAATCTCCTCCTACATGACACAAGGAAAAAGGATTTTATGAAAGAAAGGATGATTTATATTCTTAAGAGTAATTTGGGAAGTAAAAACAAAAGGGTGTTTTCTTCTTTGCTATTATCCAAATAAATTTGGATTTATGTCAAAGAGGGGCATCTGTAAACACCCAAAATCAAAATATTTTTAAAACTCCCAATTTCGAAAACCAATTTGAAACCTTTATGAACTTCCAATTCGAAAATCCCAACTTTTTAAAAGGTTAAGTCTTTTAGGAACATTTCAAAATAAAGGTTTTAAATTCAAAGTTAAAAACCCTGGTTATTCAAGACCAATCTGACGAACAGGTAAGAACCCAGCCCGATTCGAGATCAAAATTAAGCCTGGAAGCGAAGGATGGACTAAGTCAAAAGCCTATTCTCCCTAGATATAGCAAGTAACAAAGCATATCAAGTAGGATACGAGGATCAAGGCTTAATAGAATTGGATAAGATGAAGACTGACTGACTTACTTCAAGGGACGAATCATTTAAGGACACGGGATCGGTTCAAGTTTAAATCAAAGGCCAAGATGGACCAGTTTTTACCAAATGGATTGGGTTTGAAAATGTTGATTTTGAAGAACCACCAAAGCTACATCCAGCCGATATGTCAAGATGGGCTACACCTAGTTGGCCATGAAGGTGCACTCGGCTAAGCCTAGGCAAGCCTAAATAGATTCAAAAACCAGCCCACATGGGGCTGGTCCATAGTACCACAAGGGGGACCACTCAAAGGTGGATCATGGGCTGGTATGGAAGCCAAACCCTCCCAAAATGAAGGCCCTAGAAGCTAACCCCTTTGCCTATAAATAGGGCCAAGGGGGAGGCGGGTTCTCCATCTTGAAATTTTTGGAGAACTTGCTATCTTGGGGAATTAGTGAGAGAGGGAGTTAGGGGCTACACCAATCTTGGGGTCATGGGCTGCAAAGGAGTGAGGCAAAAGAGGGAGAGTGTGGTAGGTCTAGGCTAAGGGTTGCACATTGAGTGTAAATGAGATTGAGTCAAGGAAGAAGGGAGTGCCGAATTCCTCTTGGGAGTTCAAATTCGTGGGAGAAAGCTGTAAGTAATTTGCTTAGTGTTGCTTGGTTGTTGCAATTTAAATTCGGGTGAGTATGCATGCATGTACGTTCTATAAAAATGAAATTCTGTTTTCCAACATTTGCATACTTTGATTGTTTTAATTTTAATTCTTTGGTCTGTAGTCCGAATGAACTGAAATTTTAGGCACAACAGCCACACACACTAGCACACTAGAAATAAAAGTTGCAAGAATTTTAGGACCGGACAACCCCATGAATAAAATTGGTAAAAATCGGATAAATCCATTTCTGTTTTATGCACAGTCGGATTTCCTATGACAGGGGTTGGGTAAAAGTCCCATATCTCTGTCTATAGAAATCCAAATTAGATGCATTTAGTCTCATTAGAAATCTGATATCCATAGCTTTTCAAAAAGACTAAAATCACAAAATTTGGAGTTCTGTACTTCGAGATATAGAGGTTTCTTTGAGCCTCTATATTTCTGTCACAAAATCTCCTGAAACAGTGAAGTTAGGTCTAATTCCTGATTTAATTTTGTAAATACGTTGTCCCAAAATTTGAGACAAAAGGTGGTTTAGGATTCCAATACATCAGGGAACATTCTGTAGAAGTTTCATGAATTTTGGAGATCATTAGACTACCGAAAAAAATTCGGGAATAAGGTATGAAAAACAGAGCTAGTTTCTATTTTTCAGAACTTGGTGAATTTCAAGTTGAAACTAAGAGCTCTCGCTCTTTCTTAGACAAACACCTCATCTTCACGTGAATTGGAGTGTATCACCTCTAAATTTGAAGTTTCTAAGTGCTTAGGTTGACTCTTGAGCGTCGGTTCATGAAAGCCTAAAGAGAAAAGATTCCGCTTAGCCAAGATTTGGTTTCTATACTTTGCTAGTTTTTAAAACTGGCACGCTCGCGCAAGAGTAGATTAAAAATTCTCGTTTCAAGTCTCTACATAGGCTTGGAATGAAAATTTCATGTCTACAACCACACCTTGCCAAGTCAGTCTTGAAGATTGTGGGCTGCAATAGGCTCATTCGGCTGCACCAAAGGAAGGCAAGGGCCAATCCGAGGATGCCCCTACTCATGAGCCAAATCAAGTTTATATTAAACAAAGTAAGAGGCTACTCCAAGATGGGACAAGCCAGAAATGCATTCGGCCAAGACCAAAGCTACACCACGGTTGAAGTCATGCCCACCAACTCACCTAGCCGGTTGCATCCAAATCATGCCTAAGTGCACCTAGCTCAAGCCAAGGACCAACCCACATGGGGTTGGTCCAACACGTGATCAAGGGGGCGATCCTTGTCCAACCCGCCCCAAGATTTCATGTGATGGTCTTGGAGTGGAGAAAGACATGGGCCAAAAGACCCATGTCCAACCCGCCCCATGGAAGGGTCTAACAAGACCCCCCCTTGGCATATAAATAGAGGCCAAGGGGGGACGTTTCCAGCATCTTGCACATAGAGAGAGGCTTTCCAAGGATGGAGTGAAGAGAGAGGGAGAGTCTAGGATTGGTAGGAGTTGCTGCAATTAGAGAGTGAGAGAGTGAAAAAGAGAGAAGAGAGAAAAGAGAGGAAGAAGAGAAGGTAGGAGAGAAAGGGGACGATCCTTCTTGTGTGTGGTTGTTCTTGGAGGCTGTTAAGTAAGTATTTTTCTTCCCTTGTTAATCGTGATTCTCCTCTTAATATTTAATTCAAGAAAGGGGTTGTAATAATGGAGCTTTGTCTCCCCTCATGTTGTAATAGCAAGTAGATATACTGCCAATTTCGTTTCATACTTACGCACTCTACTTGTTTGCTTTCTTGATTCTACCTCTCTATATTCTATAAAACTCCTATAACTCCTAACCCCCTCTATGCTTAAGCTAATATCTTTACATTCATTTTCCTTCAGCAATTTACTTTAAGTTTGCTGGGATTATGCCATTTAATTTTGGATGAATTGCATCACGCATGTTGTAAACACAGAAAAACTGTTTTCAGCTTCTCTGCATGAGTCTAATGTTTTAATTTTTATTTCTTCATTTTACTCCGATTGACTTGAAATTTGGCACTTCATCTACACACACCAGGCTGCATAGGATAAAATTTTTAAGAATTTTAGGGTCGTGCAACAACGTAATTAAAAGTTTGTAATATGAGGAAAATCCATAATCAACTCTATCAAAACTGTATTTCCTACAATAGAGTCTAGGTAATCATCCAATAACTCTGTCTGTAGCTATCCAATTTTAGTGAAACTTAGTTCATTATAAAGCTGACATCCATAGCTTTCCAACAAGATTGAGTTTACTAAAATCGGAGATCTATACACCGAGATACAAACTTTTCTTTGAGTCTCTGTATTTTTGTGACGGAACAGTTCTGAGTGTCTGAACAGATACACTTCCTAGATTTAATTCTGAATAATCACAGCACCCAAAAAATAAAATAAAAATATTTTAAAATATCCACATCTGTTCCTGTTCACTTTAATTTTTTTATGATTTTTGGAGATTCAGAAGTCATTGAAAGATAATTAGAAAGCAAGGTTTGAAAACAAAACCAGTTTTTGTTTTTCATAACTTAGCAAAATTTATCCTAAAAACACCTAGTGCATGAATTTGATCAAGTCTCTCGGATTTTTCTCAAAGTGGATTTGAAATCACACCTGCATAAATGAATCCTCAAAGCGCCTAGGCTAACCCTTGAGCATCAGTTTAAGAAATCCTAAGATAAAAAGATCTCGCTTAGCTACAATCTCCCACAAAGTCAGATTTACACCGTTGCTAGTTTTGAAAACTAGCTGGCACGCTCGTGCATAAATGAAGTAGATTGAGAAGTTTGTTTCAAGTCTCTACATAGGCTTGGAGTGAAATTTTCACATCTATAGAATTGGCATGCCCGGTGGGACTCTAGACTTTGAGGATTTTAAGCTTAGGTGTTGATTTTTGCAAAATCCACTTCTTCAAAAATTCTTGGTGTTTAATTCATTTCTTGTGCACGGGTCTACTATTTTCTCCAAATCATGTCGAGTTCAGAAGGTTCCTATGAGGTGTCGAGCCGAGTTTCATGCTCTTCAAGTCATATTTCCAAGAAATATTTGAAAACATATTGCAAAAACCGGGAAGATTCGCTTGTTTCCCTAAGAAGGGAACTTAAATTCATAGAAGAGAAGATCGCCGCTTTAAGCAAAGAGGCCGAAGTGGTCGAGTCGTTCTCTTCTAATGGGAAACAAGTAAGGGCTCACAAGAAACTATCTCACGCAAAGAAAGCCAAAATGACCTCTAGATTAAAGGAGGAGCCAGAGCTGGAATCCTTCACTATCAAAGATAGAAAAGCCTTGCAACAACTGTTGAAAGGTCAAACAAAAAAGAAAAGAGCCTACGCACTATCGGATTATCAAACTGATAGTGACTATGACATACCGAATTTCTACCGGTATGATGGAAGTGGGGATCCTAGATCCCACCTTCAACTCTTTTCTCGAAGAGCATACAAGAAGAAGAAGGATTCTTCAAAGTGAATCTACTGGTTCCTCCTCTCTATCAAAGGAAACGCATCAAAGTGGTTGGCTTCATATGACTTGAGCCAATTCGCCAACTTTGAAGATTTGGTGAATTGTTTCATGCAAAGGTTTTCACATAATGTTGAAGTTACACCCACTTTGAACACTTTGAGAGACACGAAGCAAGCTCGTAACAGGGATGCACACGCATTCATCGTTAGATAGAGGTCACTTTTGGGCCAAGTTAGAGAGCCCATATCCGAAGGATGTGCCGTAATGCTCATCCTAAAGAATTTTAAAACCAATTTGAAAGCCCTCCTCTCACTCCATTAAATCTTGATTTTTCAAAAGTTGATAAAGAAAGCTTCGCTCTTCGAAGTGAATTTAAAAAAAGAAGTGTATGAAGATTTATGGAAGGAGAGTTTTCAAAAACCCCGATTTGAAAAGCAAGGGGCATATGGGTCACACACATCGAAGAGTGAGACAAAGATCGAAAAGGTTGCAAATATCCGGGTAGATCTAAGCTCGGTCGGACCCTCAAAAACCTCTGAACAAAAATATTTCAAGAAAAATAAAAAAAAGTTTGAAAAAAGAGAGTTCAAACACCTAGACATTCTCTTGACCTAGGGTCTAATCCATCTCCCGGCTATTCCCGAAGGGGTACCCCTTAAGAGAGTTTCTAAACAATTTTTGCAAGTATCATAGGCTCAAGGGCCATGATACAAACAAATGTTTTGTTCTTGAAAATAAAATCGAGGACTTGATAGAGCAGGGTAGGCTCCACATCTCGGAGGAACCAGAGCCCTCCCATGCAATTCTTAAAGAGGATCTTCTCAACCACGCAAGCACAAGCGGGAAAGGAAAAGAGGTATGTCTTCTTCCACCCAAGACTCGTGGGATTGAGCATGCATTTCATACGGTTCACACTACTTGCCACACACCACTTTTCATCGTAATAAAAAAAAACAAGCAAGTAGTGATTCGGGGAGCGCTTAGAATCCCGCCCCGGGTAGAGCCTTGATAGAAATGAGTGGTGCTCCGAGGCATCCAAGTGGAGCCAAGTTAGGGATGTGCCTTAGGGAAGGTGTAGGCGAGGTGACTAGGTCCAGAAGGATCTATCAACCCCCACACTTAGCCAAAAATGCTAGCAAGAAAGTGGTCGTTTTGCCCGGCCCTTTGAAAGCATGCATCCCTAATGCATCTCATGGCATGAAAAAGGGTAAAAGCGTTGTGTTAACCCCATATGATTTGAAACTCTATCTTTCAAAACTTCCCATAAACATGTCTATCTTAGAGTTGATACAAACCTCATCTAAACATAGACAAGTCTTAGAAGGAATCCTACAAAAAGCTAAGGTTAACACATCCATAACTCCCAAGTCCCTATCCTTCTTAGTCTCCCCAATCTTTGCCAAGGCCCCTATTGTGTTCACCGAGGATGAATTTGAGAGACCAAATACAACCCATAACCAAGCCTTGCATATAGAAGTGGCATTGAATCGCCACACTCTAAACAAGTGTTTGGTCGATGGGAGAGGAGGTCTAAACATTCTTCCTCTTCACATGGTCTTTCAAATAGTAGTCCCCATTTCTAGGCTAGAAACGAGCCCCATCGTTATCACTGGATACGATGGCAATTCATCCCATCCATTAGGAGCCATCGAGTTGTCCATGGAGGTAAAAAACACACAGGGTTGTTTTATGTCTTATACATAAACCCCTATTATAACTTGTTGTTAGGAAGGCCTTGGATTCATTGCCTCCGAGATGTCCCTTCAACCTTTCACAAATGTTTGAAAATTCCATGGGATAACCAAGTGGTGGTAGTCCTTGGAGAAGACCATCCCCACCTTAAGGGAATCCAAAACTTCCCTTGTCTATCGAGTCATTCATCAAGTGAGAAGGCTGTGGAAATGTCTCACTCACCCCAAGTCATCCATCCCCTAGGAAGCCTTCAACCCCATAGAATCGTGAATCTCCTAGGGAAGCCCAAGCCATTTCTAACTCCTAAACGTGTAGGGTTATGCTCCCCTAGGATCATGTGTCTCCTAGGGAACTCAAATCCTCTCTAACCCATACTTCACAATCATATGCCAAAGAAACTCGTGTATATATCCATGATATTGATGACACTCGATTCCAAGGTCATCTTCTTTATAAAAAAATTTCCAAACTCAAGAAGCCTTGGAATATGATGTTGAACATGGGATATACAGCATACCAAGGGCTAGGAACCATAAACCAAGGTAGGTTAGAGCCCATTATACCCTTTGCCTACACCGAGTCAACATGGATTGGGATATAACCCATCCATACCCCCTGAGCGACCACCTAAGACCAATTGGGTCAAGGGTGCTTTAGAACCCACTAACACCGAAACCTATGGCTTAGACCTATTTAATGTCTAATTCATGGTTTTTTCTTTGTAGTTTTGATGGAAGGCCCCTCTTTTGAAAAAAATCCAAAAAAAACTATATATTTGGAAAAACCAAAAAAAATGTGGAAAACTTTCAAAATCTAAAAACATTTGAAAAACCTGAAATTTCTAAAAAGAAAATCGTTTGTGTGCATTCTCCTAGCTTCTAGCATTTGCTTAGAAAAAGACAAAAAATCAAAAAATTTGAAAACTCTAAAAATCTTAGCCATTTACAAATCCCAATTTCGAGTTCTTCAAAACCCATCCCCAAACCAAAATCGTCCAAGTCCATATGCACAACGCCACTCTCTTGCATGACACTTTCCTAGAAATTAAAGCACTTGAGAGTGATGAAAGCAAGGAAGAAGATCTCCTCATCCATTAGGAAGATCAAGCCTCCGAGCTTCCTGAATTTCATAGAATCCTTGACTTAAAAAACCTTCAAATTCCATAGGAGGAGACTTTCTAAAAATCAATCTAGGGAGTGAGTCTAACCCAAAAAGTGTCAAAATAGGTACTTATTTGCATGAGCATGAAAGAGCATCATTCATTGCATTTTTTAAATCCTATGTGGATGTATTTGCATGAACCTACGAAGACACACGAGGTTTAGACCTTAGGATCGTAGAACATCATCTACCCTTAGAACCCAATAAGAAACTCATGAAACAAAAGCTTAGAAAAATCCATCCCGATGTCCACTCCCAAGTAAAAGAGGGTTTGAAAGATCTTTTAAAAGTCGGATTTATAAAACCTATTGCTTATTCTGAATGGCTTTCAAATATTGTTGTTGATCGAAAATCCAATGGAAAAATTCGAATTTGCATTGATTTTAGAAATTTGAATAAAGCCATATCGAAAGATAATTTTCCTCTTCCAAACATTGATTTGATAGTGGATAGCACTGCAAATCAAGAAATGTTTTCTTTTACGGATGACTATTCCGGTTATAATCAAATCAAGTTGGCACCAAAAGATTAGGCAAAAACTGCTTTTACCATACCTTGGGGCACATACTGTTACACGGTTATGCCATTTGGTTTGAAAAATGCTGGTGTCACGTACTAGAGAGCCATGACTACCATTTTTCATGATCAAATCCATGAGCTCTTGGAAGTATATGTGGATGATCTTTTGGTAAAATCAAAAGCCCGATTCACACACATAGAATCTTTGTAAAAAGTTTTTGAAAGACTTAGTCTTTATAAAGTGAAGCTAAACCCTCAAAAATATGTTTTTTGAGTGGAATAGGGAAAACAACCATGTTTTATCAAATCATTCTAATGAAGATCAAAATCCCAATTGCAATTCGACTAGATTTTTCATGCTCAAATAATATGGCTGAATATGAACCACTCATACAAGGCCTAAAAATTTTGAAAAATCTAGGGGCATCATGTATTGAAGTCTTTGGAGATTCTATGCTTGTTATAAACCAAGTTTTGAAAATTTGGAAAGTCAAAAATGAAAAACTCATTCCATACCACGAATTAGCCACCCATTGGTCGATTCTTTTAAGTCATTCACCCTCACTCACATAGGTAGAGAGGACAACACCATAGTAGATGCCTTCTCATCCCTAGGGTTATCTCTAAGAATCAATCCCACTATGGGAACTCGATCCTTAAATATCTTGCACTTACCCACTCCATCCACCCACGAATTTAAGATTTGCCAAAATGACCAAAACTCGATTGAAAAGCCTTGGTTTCAAGACATTAAAAACTTTTTGGAAAATGGAGGATTTCTCGAATTTGCTTCTTCTAAAGATAAAGCTTTTATTTGAAAGATTTCAACCAGATATGTGATTTTGGGAGGGGTTTTCTACAAAAAGAGTTTTACTGGCATCTTGTTGAGATGTGTGGACCTTGATGAGGCTGGGACTATAATGCATGAATTCCACAATGGGGAATGTGGAGGACATGTGAATGCAAATATGATGGCCATGATAATACTTAGAGCCGGTTATTTTTGGTCCACCCTAAAGCAAGATTGTCATGATCATGTTAGGAAATGTCATCAATGTCAAGTGCATGGACATTCATATCCCATCGTCTACCTTGCATTCCATTGTGAGCCCATTGCCTTTCACCTTGTGGGCATTTGACATCATAGGACCAATCTCCCCAATTGCATCAAATGGATATAGGTTCATCTTAGGAGCCACCACATATTTTTTTACATGGGTTGAAGCTACTTCCTTGGCTAACGTCCAAGGGCTACATGTAGTGGTTTTCATTAAGAAAAATATCTTGGTTCGATTTAGAGTTCCAAGAGACCTAGTGTCGGATAATGGCACCCCTTTCAAGAATGAGAAGATGGAAAAGTTATGTAATACCTATGGCATAACTCAACACTTCTCATCGTCCTACTACCCTTAAGGCAACGGCCAAGCCGAAGCCACCAACAAAACTCTCATAAGCATCATTGAGAAAACTTTAGAGAAGGGTAGTGTAAACACCCTAAATAAAATTTTTCTGAAAACACTCCCAACTTCAAAAACTGACTTGTTTTAAAAATCTTTTGGCTTTAAAATAAAAAATTTTAATCTTTAAAATAAAGATTTTAAAAGGTTTCAAAATTAAAGGTTGGGGAAGAGCCAGCCCAAGACGGAGCACTGATGAAGCCAGGGCCCGCATAAACTGTCTGTCTCGAAACGCCAAGAAGGACTGAAGAAATGAAAATTTGGATTGGATTTGTTCCCAAATATCCAGATCCAGACCCAAATAGTGTTTGGATCGAATTTGGATCTCAAATTCCAAATCCAAGATCCATACCCAAGACTCATTTGCCAATAAATAGAGGTGAGGGGGTGCCATAAGTTCACGTGAAATTGAAATTGGGAGGCTTGGGAAGAGAAAGAATGAGTGGAGGGCATAAAGTAGATATGGTGGCCATAGCCATGTGGGCTTGATCAAGGGTATGGGTTCAAGCCTTGTATGAACCTAGGTTCAAACCAAAGGGCTGCACCAACTTGAAGAAGGGCTGCATAAAGGCGTGGAAGCATGGGCTATGCTTGGTGGACCGGCTCCAAGAGGTAGGTCTCTCAACCTCACCCTAACCTAGCCAAAACCACCTAACCGACCCACTAAACCTAACCCAAAACTAGCCTAGACCTAGCCCCTTTTACCTAAACCAACCCAAACTCCCCCTAATTGACCTAAATCTAAACCCAACCGAGTGCAACTGCACTCGGTTTGAACCTATTTCAAAACCCCATCCACCACCCTTCATCCCTCACCTCCCGGCGTGCCTAATGCCACACTACACCAGCCCTTGGCCAGCTTCACCTTCCTGCCGTGACCCCCCACCTGCCACCTTCCAGCACCCGGCTCCCTGCAGGCGCACCTGCCGCCTGTCGTCCCTGCCTTACCTCCCAACCAGCGTCACCTCCTGCCTGCCATCTCCCTACGTCACCCTAGCACCATCAACCTACCCTACCGCCTACCGACCCCCGGCGCACCTAGCGCCACTCCACTGTCGCAGCCCCTTTCCTAGCGCCCTGCCGTAACCTACCACCCCAGCGCCGCGTCCCAACACTTGTCGCACCACACCCTCACAGCACCCTCTCCCAGCTGAACTGCACCCCAGCTCCCAGCTTAACCAGCCAAACCCCTTGCAACCTTGCCTTGGCCGTGACCTAACCTAACTCCCATCCCATTACCTGCAACCGCGAGCCGTGACCTAATTAGGGCCATATCCTTACCTTAGCCAGCCCACCTTGGCCGATTAGGACCAGCCCCGCTTACCCGTGATCCCCCATAGCCACGTCTTGGCCGAACCTAAGCCCCTCCTAAGCTAAAACACCCGGCTGCCCCCAAGCATACCCTAAGCCTAAATTCATGTATAAACACACATAGGGAGACCCATCTCTTGGCTGCCAAGGTGGACAGACCCGAGCACAGTTGAGAGGAAAAGCCGACCACTTGTAAGTGTTTAAATTCAGTTTTTACCTTACTCATTTCAAATTTAATTCAATTCGATACGGGGTTGTAATAATGGAGCGTAGTCTCCCCCCAAAATGTAATATTCGTGCTTGATACACAAATCACACACGTACACTTGAGCCATATTGCTCTTAGACGTAGACAAGACACCCAGGTGCACTTGAGCCTTTCCGCTCTTAATTGTACACGATTGCACACACATTGAGCCTTTCCGCTCTTAAGCTAAAGTATATATTTCCCTTTTGGTATTTACTTTAGTGAAAGTTGTGTGAGTTGCTGTAAACACCCCAAATTTTCTGTTTTTTAAAAACTCTCAAAAATACAAAAGCTCGCTTGAGCCAAAACGACAATCTGTTTTAAGTTACAAAAATAGGTACAAAAGGCAAATGGAGAGCGCAGGCAAGAAGAGGAATCCAAGCCCGGAGCTTCAAAAGCCATCCTCTGCCCAAAAACAGAAGAAAGGAGAGCCCGTTCAGAAAAAAAGACCGACAGAAGGGCAAAAGCGTAATTTGGGTCAAAGAAAAGCAAAAGGCAGCTCCAAAATGCAGAAACAAGCCGAGAACCTAATGAAGTCGACAGAAGTCCAAGACACGTCTCGTTAGAATGAAGAACGGAATCCGTGCGGCAATCTGAGTTCGATATCACCAGGAACCTGCAAGAAACCAAAACGACGGACAAAAACAAACGCCGAAAAAGTCCTGAAAAGCAGAACACCAGTTGGAAGATGGACTTGGGGAAGACCCAGGCCAAAGTTGGGCCTCCAATGAATCGAAGCCCGCTCGAAACCGACTGTGAAAAGCATCAGAAAAGGACCAGAAACCAAGGAGCAGAAGAAAAGTTTGGATTTGATCTAGACCCAAAAATATCCGGATCCAGATCCAAATAGCGTTTTGATCGAATCTGGATCTCAAAATATCCGAGATCCACGATCCAGATCCAAATAGTGTTTGAATTGGATCCGGATACCCAAATCCAAGACCCATATCCAAGACCCATTTCAAACCTCCATAAATAGAGGTGAGGGGGCTTAAAAAAGTGGACGTGAGGCTCAAAGGGGAGAGGCCTTTCACGTGAAATCAAGGGGAGGAGAGAGAGAGGGCCTTATTGGCCAAGGCTTGTTTGCCTAGAGCGTTTAGGATTGGGCCATTGCGGCCCGGGCTGCAACAACAAAGTGGCGTCTTCTTCAAGCTGGGTGTGGAGTTGCGTGGTGGAGCTTGGCGGCGTGGAGGCAGCTTGGGGTGGAGCTGGAAGCTATGGTTAGTACCATCTACCCTAAGCCCTAAACCACCTTCTTTCCTAACCACTCTAGACCACCCAGCCTAACACCACCTAAACCAATCCCTAACTCCATTAAAACCAGCCAAGACCTGGCCGGTTTTCACCTAAACTCCACCCTAAACACTACCCTAAACAACCTCCCTAAACCACCTAAAGTTCGGCCAAGTGCTGGCCGAACTTCCTTTGAACCACCCATAGCTCGAGCCACTTTTGGCTCGAGCCTTCCCTAAAACCCACGGCCTGCACCAGCAGGTCGTGTCCCGTTCTTTCCACCCAAGGTCAGGCCTGCCTAAAAGGCAGGCCACCTACCTAAAATAGACCGGCCAAAGGTGGCCGGGCTTCCTTGCTTCTTTGCCATAACCCGGCCTGCCTTGAGGCAGGCCACCTAAACCTAAACACACGGCCAAACCAGGTCGTGCTTCCCCCCCACTTACCTAAGGACCAGGCCTGCCGAATGGCAGGCCATCTTTCCTTAAACCACATGGCCAAGGTTGGCCGTGTGTCCCCTCTTATCTCCAAAGCCAGGCCTGCCATTCGGCAGGCCATCTCTCCTTTAAACACTACACAACCAGCAGCTGGCCGTGCCCCCTTACCAAGCCAAACCAGACCTGCCATTCGGCAGGTCATTCACCCTAAACCACACGGCCGCAGTCCGTGTATACCTTGAACCCCTAAACTCACCTTGGCCAGCCCTAGCTTAACCGTGACTTACCTAGGACAGCCAACACCTAACCTAGACAAAAGCCTGGCCATATTCGCCTTGGCTCCCACCTAGGACCCAGCCCCAACTATATCCTAAAACTTCCCTACTCGAGCCACCTTGGCTCGAGTCACACAAGCTAAACCAAAGGCCTGCCTTTGGCCAAACCCTAAGGCACAACCACTCCCTACTCGAGCCACCTTTGGCTCGAGTCTCACACGACAAAACAAAGGCCAAGTGCTAGCCAAATCCTAAACCAAACCCTACCACTCGAGCCACCTTGGCTCGAGTCCTACCTTAGCCAAACCAGCCCCAAGTGGCCCCTAAACCCGACATACCCTTGCTGCTCCCTAAGTCTCCAAGTTTCCAAGCTTCCAAGCTCTTCGGCTTCGCTCCCACGTGTCCCGGATTCCATACGAAGAAGGCGTACGCGTCCTAGACACACCCCACATAGCGGGCTAGGTGAGTTGTAAGTCTTTACATTTGGTACTTAATTAAATTTTGATACGGGGTTGTAGTAATGGAGTGTAGTCTCCCCCCGAAATGTAATATTGGTGCATGACACACAAGCACATACGTGCACTTGAGCCTTTCCGCTCTTAGTTGCACACTTTGGCACACACACGGGCCTTGACAGCCCCTAAGATATAGCTCTATTTATATAAATTCAAATGTGTGGGTTTACATTCAAGTTGTGTGCGTTATCTTTCCATTCCACACTCACACACATTGAGCCTTCTCTCTTACTCCCAAGACTCTAATAAGAGCCGTATTGCAATTCAATTTGGGGTGTTATTTTCAAGTTGTGTGCGTTGTCTTTCCATTCCACACTCACACACATTGAGCTTTCCCTCTTACTCCCAAGACTCTAATAAGAGCCATATTGCAATTCGATTTGGGTTGTTAAATTCAGTCGTGTGTGTTGTCTTTCAATTTACACACATACACACACGTCACATTGAGCCTTTCCGCTCTTATATCTGTATCTCCCTTCTGCTGCATTTTACGGTTCAGCTGCATGAGTTGCATTTCAATTTATACACAACACCCACACACACAATTGAGCCTTTTCGCTCTTAAGATATATATATATATATATATTTAAATTTCTGCAATTTACATTCAAGTCGTGTGAGTTGCTTTCAATTTGGGTTTTCCCTTCAGCTAAGTCTTTAAATTTCGGGTTTTACATTCAAGTTGTGTGAGTTGCATTGCATACTCGCCATACTCGAGCTAGACTGCATACCTGCATCAAATAAACCCCGAACAAATCGTGCAAACACGCCAAAACTTAGGCCATTTAATGCACACACATCGTGCCTAAGTAGATAAAATTGAAAGACTTAGGGTCGCGCAACCCTCGTAAATCAAATCTCGCCCAAGTGCATGATTTTCCAAAGATTTCAAAACACTGATTCATTCAAAATCGATTTTTGAAGTTAACTTGTTTTAAACAAAGTCTCTAAGCGTACAAACTGACCCTTGAGCATCGGTTCAAGAAGGTTTGTGACGAAAAGATCCCGCTTGCCCACAATTGCCTTTTAAAAGTCAGATATTTCAAAACATACTTCGCTAGTTTGAGTAAGCTAGCTGGCACGCCCTAAAAAGCAACGTAGATTGCGAAAAGGTTCACTTCAAGCCTAAGAACCCGGAGTTGAAAATTTTCGGTGTCTACAGATTTGGCACGCCCGGTGGGACCCGGGACTTAAGTAGACTTCAAACAAACAAGTTACACTCAAATCTTCGAAAAAAAAGGGTGTTTTCCAAAAATCGTGCATACTTAGAAGTTGCAGAAAATGGAGCGAAAGCCAAGAGAATCCCCGTCGAGTAAATCAAAAGAGATTTTCAAAACAGCCAAAGAACGAGAAGCGCTAACTGATATATGGGCGATTTTTCAAAGAATGGATGTTTTAAGCAAGGAGCATAAAACCCATAGCAGCTCTTCTCAGGCGCACAAAGATCGTGGAAAGAAAATCGATGTCAAACTCGACGAAGGATGTGAGGTAAAAGGCCAAACCCCAGAAAGGGGCGAATCCTCCACTCCCACATTTCCAAATTCTCGAAAATCAAAAGAAAAATCTGAAAAAGATGTTTTTGTTTCAAAAACTCAAAAAAATCTTGAAAACTTTCAAAAAAACAAAAAAATTGAAAAACAGGATTTTGAAATTTCGAAAAATTCAAGTGAAATTCCTAAGTCTAGGCACACACACAGTGGGACATAAAACCCACACCCCACAAAGAGACGAGAGTAAAAAACAAGAAGGTTTCGAAAAGGAACGCCTCGTGAAACCCCGGGAGCTCAAAATAGAGTCACCCAGGAAATCGGCCTGCTCTCATCCTGAAAAGGTAGACAAGCCACAAAGAGGTATGCCTGAAACCCATCCTTCTCAAATCTCTCTTCTCAAAATAGGGTCATCAGATGCATTGGCTCACACCCATGCACACACAAACCCACGAAATGTGCCTAAGTTAGAGGATTTCCAAGGTGCGCCAAATATCCCGCATCACCCAAAAGAATTTCAAAAACAAAAAGGAAAAGAAGTTCAAAAAATGGTAGACATGGAGACCCCTAATGCATGTATTGACATCTTAGGAGCTCATAACCCTGCCATAGAAAAACCCACTTCTTCAAGCCTGGTCTTGTACCCTGGAACCAAGACTATGGCTTTGAAACAAAAAAATCCATCCCTAGGGGCATCACGAGTTGCACCTAGGGAGCATGTCAAAAACTTCGAGGGAACAAGCTTGGCTTCCCTTGAAGAAAATTTCTCCCAAAAGCAGGTTGTGTGGAAGCTCAAGTCTTCCATCACACTGCAACATCCAAAGTCTCTCGAGGGACCAAGCATGGTTTCCCTTGAAGACAAATTCTCCCAAACCCAGGTCGTAGGGAAGCTCAAGTCTTCCCTCGTCCTAAAACATCCAAAGTACTTCAAAGGGCCAAACTGGGCTTCCTTTGAAGAAAAACTCTCCCAAAATCGGGTTGTATGGAAGCCCAAGTCTTCCATCACCCCAAAATATCCAAAAGCTATCAAGCGACCAAGCCCGGTTTCCCTTGAAAGCCATAACTCCCAAACCAGGGTTGCGTGGAAGCCCAAGCCTTCCACCACCCCTGAATCCAAACTCCCGATATCCAAAAGGGTATATATCCCTGACATGGACGATTCCATGTTCCAAGATCATGAATTATACCAAAACTTTTCGAAAAACAAAAGGTCTTGGAACATGATTCTAAAAATGGGATATAAACCCTACGCAGGCCTGCAAACCCGAAACCAAGGTAGGCTTGAACCTGTCCTACCTAAAGCCAACAAGGAACGATATGGACTCGACTACAGCCCACCCATACCTCCTGAGCCACCACCTAAGACCATCTGGGTCAAGGGTGCCCTGTAGAACCTCTAAAATCGAAACCCATGTCTTAGACCTATTAATTAGAGTCTGATTCATGAATGTTTTCTTTGTAGGTTCAATGGAAGATCCCTACTTTTGAAAAAACCAAAAAAAATTGGATATTACCAAAAACCAAAAAATTTGAAAACCCTCAAAATCTCAAAAACATTTGGAAAACTGAAAATTCCAAAAAGAAATTTGTTTCAAAAGCCTTTGGCCATGTACAAAGTTCTTTCTCGAAAATTGTAAAAATACTTTTCAAAAATTGTATATACTCCCAAAACCCACAAATATCCAAAAGTTGGTCCTATCCACCCTTTTGCCGAGAGCTTTTTCAAAACTGAAAAGCTCGAGAATCACCAAAGCAAGGAGGAATAAACACTTCCAAGCTTCTTGAAATTCGTAAAATCCTTGACTTGTGGAAAATTGGGGATTTTTAGAAATGAGTTTAACCCATAGTGTGTGCATAAGAATCATGCATTGCATTATGAAATCATACATGTGAACAAACATCGGGTCTAGACATCATCTTAGAACTCGAGTTTATGTGAAACCAAAGAGGCAATAAGAGTCGACCCCCTAAGTATCGAGCCATCATATTCATACGAATCAAATCCAACACCTTCAAAGGGAATTTTAAAAAGAAATGAGAATCTCGAAAAAGGGTTAGCATTTCACAAAAATCATTCAAAATTCTTTTGATAAAAACCTCCCAAGCATTACAATTCATGCATTGTGTGCTTGATTCGATCAAAATGAAGATGATATTCATACAAAATATGCCATACATTTCGAAAACTCTATTGGCATGTGAAAGGAATCACCAAGCCAAAAGAGAAATCGTGTTTGGCCTTGCTGTAGGCCTCCAAATTTGAGACACCATCTCCCATGTCATGGAAAAGGAATGATGTTCATTGAAGCACTCATTTGAAAAACCTATCTTAAACAAATAGGCAAAATAAATGGCAGCCCCTTTTTCAACGGAGTATGAGTTTCAAACTCAAGAACTCCATCAAGGGACAAGCCTTGCATCGTGTGGCTGAAGTGCCTCTTTGAGACACATTCCCCATACTTGATCAAATGCCCCATGAAGGCATGAATTTTCAAAATGAATTCCAAAAACCATGCTTGACCAAAACCAAGTATGGGAAACATATTTCGATCAAAAGGGCTGGTATAAAACCATCTTCATATAGAAAGGGAGGATTTCCCAAAATTGCTTTCTCAAAAGGGATCAAAATTTCTAAAATTTAACCCTACATATAACTTTGAAAAGAAAGATTTTCAACTTCTGGTTTATATGAAAACCTTGATTGTGTTAGGATAAAGCACATGAGTTTCACGATGAAAATCTGGAGACCATGTCGAAATCAAACATGATGGCCATGACTATCACTTAGGGCTGGTTGTGTTTTCCATCCTTGAGCAAAAAGAATCATGATCATGTTAGAAAAACCATAAAAATGCGTGGACATGAACATACCATCGTCCACCCCAAAAGTCTTTCGAAAAACCATGGCCCTTCACCGTGTGGCCGGGTAAAATCATGCATCCCCATCAAGCTAGGGGCATTTTTAAATACAGCCCCTAGACACCTTCCATGGAGAACCAATTTTGAAAATGTTTCTCCTTCATGACTTGTGAGGTACATTTCATGTGTTCACCAATTGCATAAAAGCATGTATTTCCATTTTGAGTCACATGGAGTGCATAGCATGCATCACATTCATATCATATCACCCCAAAGAAAGCCCAAGAAGGTGGCAATTCGAGTAGAAATGTCCCCATGTCTTCAAAAGGGCAATAAAAATCGAAAAATTTGTTGATATTGTGGGTAGAAATTAGCAAAAACCCGAAAAATGCCAGAATATTCAAAAGGGTTTATGTTGAATTCTTTCAAAAACATTTTGAAAAAATCGAACTCCTTTGAAACTTCTTGAAAGAAGGATCAAAGTTGATTGTATAACCCTGAATGGAGGAATTTATACTTTACGAAAGGTAGATTCCAAAAACGAATTGGCAACATTTCAAAAATCCCTGGCTTACAAGATTAAGCCTTGTTCAAAATATCAAAATATTTTCGAATAGCAGATGCTATTAAGAAATAGGACGATCTCGTTTGAATCGAGTAACCAAAGGGATAAGCCTTTCCCCATTCTACTTTCTCTCCAAAAAGGAAAATTGGCTATGTCCAAAAGAAAAAGAAAAAAACGAGAATACAAAAACTCCTCCGAAAGTGGTCTTCCCTTCATAAACAGGGAATACAAAAACTCCTCTGAAAGAGGTCTTCTCGTTCAAAAGAAAAAGGAGAATACAAAAACTCCTCCAAAGAAGTCTTCTCCTTTAGAGAAAAGAGGGATTAATGAAAAAATACTCCCAAGGGGAGACCTTCTGTGAAAAAAAGAAACAAAAAGCCAAAGCTCCAAAGAGCGATTTTCCGACTCTTTGCCTAAAACCACAGGACGCTTCAGAAGGGACCGTGGTATCTCTTTCCCATATCCCTACGGCTTATCTCCAAGGAAAAAGGTTCGAATTTGCGAAAATCCTAAAGTACGAATACAAACTACTTATTTGGATTTTATTTTGTTTGAGAACTCGACTTTGTTTTGTAGGAAATGGAACTTTAAAATGTTTTTCAAGATTTCCTACCCAAAAACCTCTACTTAGTAGCAAGTATTGAAACCCGAGTGAAGGGGAGTATGGAAAATGAAAGTCCTTTTCGATACAAGTTAAAAGGAGTTCCTTTTCAAAAAGAAATTTTCGAAAAACCCATGAATGTCAAAAAGACAATGGTAGAACCTGCTTAGAGCAGACAGCCTCAAAAGGATCTCTCTAAAAGCTCGAAAACAGGGAGAATGTCAAAAAGACATGGGTAAAACATGCTCGGAGCAGTCAGCCTCAAAAGGCTCTCTTCGGGCTTGAAAACCCCAAAAACAAAAATTTTCTCATGCATGCATTTAAAGAGTCATTCATGCATGATCATACATATAGGGAAATAGCTAGGAAAAACCTCCTTTTGCTAAAAATCCCCACCTGTGGTAAAAGAAAATAGGGTTTTGCGAAATAAAAAAATGGTGTATTCTCGAGAAAATTTGAGAGAAAAAACAAAATGGGGTGTTTCTTCTTTACCAATGCCAAAGAGGGGCATCTGTAAACACCCCAATTTTTTTGTATTTCAAAAACTCTCAAAAACACAAAAAGCTCATTTGAGCCAAAACGACAATCTATTTTAAAATGCAAAAGCAGGTACAAAAGGCAAAAGGAGAGCCCAGGCAAGAAGAGGAATTCAATCCCAGAGCTTCAAAAGCCATCCCTTGCCCAAAAATAGAAGAAAGGAGAGCCCGTTTAGGAAAAAAGCCCGATAGAAGGGCAAAAGCATAATTTGGGTCAAAGAAAAGCAAAAAACAGCTCCAAAATGCAGAAAGAAGCCGAGAACCTGATGAAGTCGACAGAAGTTCGAGACACGTCCCGTCAAAATGAAGAACGGAGTCCGTGCGTTAATCTGAGTTCGGTATCACCAGGAACCGGCCAGAAACCAAAACAGCGGATAGAAACAGACGCCGAAAAAGTCCTGAAAAGCAGAACACCAGTTGGAAGATGGATTTGGGGAAGACCCAAGCCAAAGTTGGGCCTCCGATGAATCGAAGCCCGCTCAAAACCGACGGTGAAAAGCACCAGAAATCGAGGAGCAGAAGAAAAGTTTGGATTGGATTTGGACCCAAAAATATTCAGATCCAAATAGTGTTTGGATCGGATATGGATCTCAAAATATCCGAGATCCAAGATTCGAGATCCAAACCCAAATAAATATTTGGACTGGATCTGGATCTCAAAATATCCGCAATCCAGATCCAAATAGTGTTTGGATTGGATCCGGATACCCAAATCCAAGACCCATTTCAAACCTCTATAAATAGAGGTGAGGGGCCTTAAAAAAGTGGACGTGAGGCTCAAAGGGGAGAGGCCTTTCACGTGAAATCAAGGGGAGGAGAGAGAGAGGAACTTATTGGCCAAGGCTTGTTTGCCTAGAGCGTTTGGGATTGGGCCATTGGGGCCCGGGCTGCACCAATAAAGTGGCATCTTCTTCAAGCTTGGAGTGGAGCTGCGTAGTGGAGCTTGGCGGCGTGGAGGCGGCTTGGAGGCGGTTTGGGGTGGAGCTGCAAGCTACGGTTAGTACCATCTACCCTAAGCCCTAAACCACATTCTTTCCTAACCACTGTAGACCACCCAGCGTAACACCACCTAAACCAATCCCTAACTCCATTAAAACCAACCAAGACCTGGCCGGTTTTCACCTAAACTCTACCCTAAACACTACCCTAAACAACCTCCCTAAACCACCTAAAGTTCGGCCATGTGCTGGCCGAACTTCCTTTGAACCACCCATAGCTCGAGCCACTTTTGGCTCGACCCTTCCCTAAAACCCACGGCCTGCACCAGCAGGCCGTGTCCCGTTCTTTCCACCCAAGGTCAGGCCTGCCTTTTAGGCAGCCCACCTACCTAAAATAGCCCGGCCACCTTCCTTGCTTCTTGACCATAACCCAGCCTGCCTTGAGGTAGGCCATCTTCCCTTAAACCACACGGCCAAGGTTGGCCGTGTGTCCCCTCTTGTCGCCAAAGCCAGGCCTGCCATTCGGCAGGCCATCTCTCCTTTAAACACTACACGACCAGCAGCTGGCCGTGCCCCCTTACTAAAGCCAAACCAGACCTGCCATTCAGCAGGTCATTCACCCTAAACCACATGGCCTGCTGGCGCAGGCCGTGTATACCTTGAACCCCTAAACTCACCTTGGCCAGCCCTAGCTTAACCATGACTTACCTAGGACAGCCAACATCTAACCTAGACAAAAGCCTGGCCATACTCGAGCTAGACTGCATACTTGCATCAAATAAACCCCGAACAAATCGTGCAAACACGCCAAAACTTAGGCCATTTGATGCACACACATCGTGCCTAAGTAGATAAAATTGAAAGACTTAGGGTCACCCAACCCTCGTAAATCAAAACCCGCCCAAGTGCATGATTTTCCAAAGATTTCAAAACACTGATTCATTCAAAATCGATTTTTGAAGTTAACTTGTTTTAAACGAAGTCTCTAAGCGTACAAACTGACCCTTGAGCATCGGTTCAAGAAAGGTTGCGATGAAAAGATCCCGCTTGCCCACAATTGCCTTTTAAAAGTCAGATATTTCAAAACATACTTCGCTAGTTTGAGTAAGCTAGCTGGCACGTCCTAAAAAGCAACGTAGATTGCGAAAAGGTTCACTTCATGCCTAAGAACCTGGAGTTGAAAATTTTCGGTGTCTACAGTTGCAATTCAATTCGGGTTGTTACATTCACGTCATGTGAGTTTGTCATTTAAATTTCACACTCGCACACAAAAAGTACTCGAGCACTTGCTCTACACTCTCACGCACATTTTGAGCCTTTGTTGCTCATAAGATATAGCATACTTATATACTTTCCAGCTGCGTGAGTTTTACATTAAGTTGTGTACGCACTTACATTTCCGGGTGGGTTCAATTAAAGTTGTGTGAGTTGTCTTTACATTTACACACCAAAAGCACTCACTCACAATTGAGCCTTTCCGCTCTTACTATATACTTATATTTCAATTTCGGCAAGTTCAATTCAAGTCGTGTGAGTTGTCTTTCCATTTACACACCAAGAGCACTCACTCACAATTGAGCCTTCCGCTCTTAAGATATAAGTATATTTCAATTCTGCAATTTACATTCAAGTCGTGTGAGTTGCTTTCAAAGTTTGGGTATTTCCCTTAAGCTGCATTGCACTTTCAATTTCGGGTAGTCATATTAAGTTGTGTGAGTTGCTTTCAATTCGAGCCTAGCTCACATCATCTCAAACCCGAAAAACATTTGTGCATCCTTGCATTCGCTCGTTTTCAAAAGAAACCCCGAATCTACGCTCAAACACGCTAAAATTAGGCCAATTGTGCACACACATATCCGGCCTAAATAGCTTAAAAACTCCAAGACTTGGAATCGTCCAGCCCCGTACATAAAATTTACAAACTTAGGCAAAACTCGAGTTTTTCAAAACACTTGTATCCTTTCAAAGAGTCAAAATTGTTTTATCAAACGTCTATAAAGCGCTTAAACTGACCCTTGAGCACCGGTTCAAGCAGGTTTAAAGCGAAAAGGTCCCGTTTGCTCACAATTGCCTTAAAACGTCAGATATTTCAAAAACTTCGCTAGCTTGAGCAAGCTAGCTGGCACGCCCATAGAAACGACGTAGACGCAAAAAGGTTATTTTCGGCTTCAAAACCAGAGGTGAAAATTTTCGTGCTTACAATGGTCTAAAGCGAAAATATCTCGCTTAACCATAATCGCCAAGTCAGATTCACAATTTTGCTAGTTTTTAGTTTTTGAAAACTAGCTGGAATGCTCGCACAACTAAGTAGTGTTGAAAAGTTTTCTTCAAGTCTCTACATAAGCTTGGAGTGAAATTTTTACATCTACAGGTAGGACATGGCATGAAAAGCTAGATAAAGCCTTATGGGCTTGCTTATAGGACTTTCATCTGCACACCTATGAATGCCACACCATTCGAGTTGGTATATGGTACAAATGCCATACTCCCCATTTATACAAAATTGCATTCATTTTATACATCACTCGCACTTGATTTACCCATACAGACTTTACAATAAGTTACAATGGCTGAGCTTAACCTATTAGATGAGAAGAGGCTCCTTGCGATGAATCATACACATGCATACCAACAAAGGATGGCCCGACATTATGAAAAGGATATGAAGGCACGCCCACTTCAAACTGGGAAACCTTGTATTGAAAATCATCCACTATCATGGCCCTCATCCACTTGGAAAGTGGCGGCCCAAGTGGGATGATCCCTATGTTGTAAGGGGAACAACCACAAATAATGCATATTGGTTGATTGATGTTGAGGGCAGAAATTTAGTAAACCCTATAAATGCCCAATACTTGAAAAAATATTATGTATAGGGTATATGTTAAATTCTTTCGAAAAGATTTTTGAATGGGTCTCCTTTGAACTTCTTGAAAGAAGGATCAAGATGGATTGTATGACCCTAAATGAGGGAATCGATGCTTTATGAAAAGTAAAGTTTTTCAAAATCATTTGGTAACATTTCAAAAATCTTTGGCTTATTCAAAATAACAAAATATTTTCAAATGGTAAATGCTATTAGGAAATGGGATGTTCTTGGCTGAATCGAGTGTCTTAAGGGATAAGTGTTTCTCCCATTTTACTTCTCCCTAAAAAGGAAAATTTGGCAAAATCAAAAGAAAAAGAAGAAAACGAAAACCTCCAATATAGAGGTCTTCCAAAATCAAAAGAAAAGAAAGAAAAGAAAAACATTGAATATAGAAGTCTTCCAAAAGAAAAAGGGAATACAAAAACTCCTCCAAACGAAAAAGAGGTCTTCCCTTTGAAAGAAAAAGAAAAAGCTAAAGCTCAAAAAGAGCAATTTTCCATCTCTTTGCCTTAAACCACGGGTCGCTTTAGAAGGAACCGTGGTAACTCTTTCCCAAATCCCTACTACTTATCCCAATGGAGAAAGGTTTGTCCATTAAAATCCCAAAGTAGGAATAGGATTTGCTTATTTGGATTTCATTTGGTTTGAGAATTAGACTTTGTTATGTGGGAAATGGAATTTTGAAATGTCTTCCAAAATTTCCTACAAAACCTCTCCTAATGTAGTGGGTATTGAAACCCAAATGAGGGGAAATATGAAAAATTAAAAATCCTTTTCATATGAAAAGGAGTTTCCTTTGAAAAAGAATTTTGAAAACCCGAAATGTCAAAACAAATAACATAGGGAATGTCTCATTTGAGACAGCCGGCCTTCATAAGGCTCTTCCTCAAGCCTATACATACCATGAGTGAGTCTCTTCACACACATCACACTCCATACCATGCATGATCATGCTAGGACTAATGGCTTGCCTAAGTCTAAGTTCCCTTTGGCTAAAATCCCTTCCTCCATAATCCAAAGAAAAGCATACTACGAAATGAAGGAAAGTCCATATTCTCAAGTCAATTTGGGGAAGTAAAATACAAAAAGGGTGTTTTCTTTTTTGCCATTATCCAAATAATTTTGGATTAATGCCAAAGAGGGGCATCTCTAAACACCCTAAATAAATTTTGTAAAAGCACACTCTCAATTTCGAAAACTAGCTTGTTTTAAATCCTTGATTTAAAGGAAAATCGTGAATTTCACCAAATCCTTAAAACGGAGATTTCTAAATTAAATGTTTTCAAATCAAAGTTAAGGAATTAGATGAAAACCAAGTCAAACAGGGATAAAACTGAATCCTCCCCTTCGAAGAATCAGTAAGGGTCAAGGTTACAGTTAAAGCAGGCCCAAGCAGGGAGAACGAGCTCAGGTGGACCCAAATAAAGCAGGACTTAAGGCACACAATTGGCCATGGCCAAGCTCATTTTATCGGACCAATGGGGCTCATCAAGGCAAAGCTTCATGAAGACATGGCTCGAGCATGTAAGGATACCTTGGCTAGGCTTGATTCAATTGGTTCAAAGAAAGGCACAAGACCGCACCTTGCCAAGTCAGTCTTGAAGATCGTGGGCTGCAATAGGCTCATTCGGCTGCACCAAAAGAAGGCAAGGGCCAATCCGAGGATGCCCCAACTTATGAGCCAAATCAAGTTTATATCAAACAAAGTAAGAGGCTACTCCAAGATGGGACAAGCCACAAATGCATTCGGCCAAGACACACCACGGTTGAAGTCATGCCCACCAACTCACCTAGTCGGTTGCATCCAAACTGTACCTAGGTACACCTAGCTCAAGCCAAGGACCAACCCACATGGGGCTGGTCCAACACGTGATCAAGAGGGACCACAAGGGTCCATGTGATGGTCTTGGAGTGGAGCAAGACATGGGCCAAAAGACCCATGTCCAACCCGCCCCATGGAAGGGTCTAACAAGATCCCCTCTTGGTCTATAAATAGAGGGCAAGGGAGGATGTTTCCAGCATCTTGCACATAGAGATAGGCTTCCCAAGACTAGAGTGAAGAGAGAGAAAGAGTATAGGATAGGTAGGAGCTGCTGCAATTAGAGAGAGAGAGAGGAAAAAAGAGAGAAAAGAAAAAAGAGAGGAAGAAGAGAAGGTAGGAGAGGAAGGGGACGATCCTTCTTGTGTTCGGTTGTTCTTGGAGGCTGTTAAGTAAGTATTTCTCTTCCCTTGTTAATCGTGATTCTCCTCTTAATATTCAATTCAAGAAAGGGGTTGTAAAAATAGAGCTTTGCCTCCCCCCATGTTGTAATAGCAAGTAGATATGCTATCAATTTCGTTTCATACTTACGCACTCTACTTGTTTGCTTTCTTGATTCTACCTCTCTATATTCTATAAAACTCCTATAACTCCTAACCGCCTCTATGCTTAAGCTAATACATATCTTTACATTCGTTTCCCTTCAGCAATTTACTTTAAGTTTGTTGGGATTATGCCATTTAATTTCGGATGAATTGCATCACGTATGTTGTAAACACAGAAAAATTGTTTTCAACATCTTTGCATATGTCTGATGTTTTAATTTTTATTTATTCATTTCTGCTCTAATTGACTTGAAATTTGGAACACTTCATCTACACATACCAGCCTGCATAAAATAAAATTTTCAAGAATTTTAGGGCCGTCCAACCATGTAATTAAAAAGTGTGTAGTATCGGGAAAATCCATAATCAACTTTGTCAAAATTGTGCTTCCTGCAATATAGTCTGGGTAAGCATCCCACAACTCTGTCTATAGCAGGTCCAATTTTAGTGAAACTTGGTTCATTAGCATAGCTTTCAGTTCAAATCGAAGCTTTGTGCACCGAGATACAAACTTTTCTTTGAGTTTGTATTTCTGTGACATAACAGTTCTGAGTGTTTGAACAAAAATACTTTCCACATTTAATTCTAAATAATTATAGCACCCAAAAAAAATAAAAATATTTTCAGAGTCTTGACATCTGTTGCTATTCACTGTAATTTTTTTATGAATTGGAGATTCGGAAGTCATTGAAAGAAAACCAGAAAGCAAGGTCTGAAAATAAAACCAGTTTCTATTTTTTAGAACTTAGCAAAATTTGTCCTCAAAACTCCTAGTGCACGAATTTGATAAGTCTCTCGGATTTTTCTCAAAGTGGAATTGAAATCACACCTGCACAAATGAATCCTCAAAGCACCTAGGCTGACCCTTGAGCATCGGTTCAAGAAGGCCTAAGGTGAAAAGATCTCGCTTAGCCACAATCTCCCACAAAGTCAGATTTACAACTTTGCTAGTTTTGAAAACTAGATAACACGCTCGCGCATAAATGAAGTAGATTGAGAAGTTTATTTCAAGTCTCTACATAGGCTTGGAATGAAATTTTCACATCTACAATTAGGTTTACATATATTAGAATCTATGTTGCACGTATACAATATGGTACAAGTGTGTGGTATGGGTATAGGCATCGGGTACACGAATCTCAAAGAAACAATTGTGTTAGAAGAGGATACATTTATGTAAGTGAATATAACTGCAATAACAACTAACGAGTAGATCACATCAAGACAATAAAGTTTCATTGAATAACATTTTCAACTTTATACATATAACTTTTATATCAAAATTCAAAAACACATCAAGCTTCAAACCCAACAGTCTCAATCTCAGTATTTCTCTCGTCATCACTTATAAAAAGGAATGCTTCCATATTTGGTTCATCAAGGAAAAGATTTGCAACTTTAATAAGTCCTGCTCCTTCAAATGGATGTCAATCATCTTCACCAACATCTTACATGCTTGTCTCACCTTCATCATAATCATTACTCTTTCTTGAAAGAAAATAAATGTTTATATAAACAAAAACAAAATCTTTACTTTTTGAGGTTTGAGCTTATTCCTTCTAGAAGAGTGGACAAAGGAAAAGGTTCTTCAATTTCTTCAACATGAAGATGAGCACAGTTGTGAAATAAGATTTAAAACAATTATTTAAAGTTTAGGAATTGAAGATTCATGCATAATCCACCGTTCCTTTGATGATAACCTCAATCTATTTTCCAAATAATAGAATTGTACAATCTCTTCCTCACTGAGTGATAATGTGACAATTTTTTTTGTCACCTCTGGTCTTTTTTCTCAATCTTAAAAGAACCTTCTAAGGTATTTGCTCCTTCTTTTATAAATTTCATTGTTCTTGTATGGAGAAAATCTACTATAAACTTCTTCAAACCATTGTCTTATATAAGACCTATAATACAAAAATATCAATTAAGAATATCACAGTATATTTCCAAACACCAAGAATTGAAAGAGTTTACCTTTGATTTAAAGAATGAGCCAAGAGATGAAGTGGTGTGTGATTTTTTATTCCTCTATCAATGGGAATATCATACACTACTTTGTAGAAAGTTGAATACTCATTTAACTCTTTGTCCTCATATTGATAAATAATTGATTTTAGTTGTTTAATCATAAAGTCTCATTTTTCATAAAGCAAATGACTTGTCATTATCACATATTTGAATTATATCATAAATGAGCTTTATGAAGTTTAAAATATAATCAATCTTATCCCACCAACGATCATTTCTCTCACAACAACCTTTGGAACATTATCATCTCTATAATGAGACTACTAGTCACTCATAACCATTCTTTGAAAATTGTGTTTGATGATGTTCATCCTTTTTACCATAACAATAGTCGAAGCAAATGTTATATAAGTAACAACAAGTAACTTTAGGCACATAAATTGGTTGTACATTGCTAACCTCATAGTGTATTCATGATGAAAGTTTTAATAACAATGCGATCTTTACCAACATCTATTATCCAATATTACTCATTATAAAGAATCTTATTGTTTATGGAATTCTTAGGCTGATAAATATTTTTCAACATATGTGTACTACACATGACATCTATAAGATGTTAGGGTAAATTGATTTAATAATCATTCTAGCAATGCAACAAATAGTGGCATTATCTATTATATACTATTTGGGATCCAATTTCATTAACAACTTTCATACTTTCATCTGCAATAAAGTTCTTATCTTTACTTTACCTGAACAATCAACAAATTTAAAAAATATAGACCGTGAATCTAAAATAGCCATGAAGTTAATCGATGGTCCTCTGTAGATCAATCCAACCATTAGTCACTATACTTATACCCTTTTCTAGCCAAGTGTCTCTCATAGGCTAAAGAATCTCACTAGATGAACTTTCTCTTTTTGCAATAGTCATCTTGATGGCATTTTATATAGGTAGAATAAAACCCAAAATTAAGGTGTTAGCAACATATTTGAATGTACTGATATAGTAAATGTTTCTAGTCATATTAAAAGGCAAACCTTGAGAATACAATAACCTTGCTACTTTACAAATCAAATGATTCCTTGCATTATTGAAGCAATCTCATTAGATTAGCTTTCGTTCTAGTCATAGTATAGTCTTAATGGAATTGTAACTAGGTATAATAAAACTTGAAATTCAGGTGTTAGTAGCATATTTGAATGCACAATATAATAAGGGTTCCTAACTATATTAAAAGACAAACTTCTAGAATAAAATAACCTTATTACTTTACATGTCCGATAATACCTTGCTTCATTGTTAAATCTCTTTGACAATGGCCCTTCATTGCCTCTTTTCCTCTTACTTCCATCAAAAGGTTTAATTGTAAGTGGATTCAAACTTGTAGTTCCAGTAGGTAAAGGAACTTACACTGGCCTTACTCCCTCATGTGTCTCTCTATCAATTTATTTTGTCTCTACAAGATATTAATGAGTTATAATAGAGCAAACAACGATTCTATTTTCATTTTCCTTTAATAGATGAGAATTCACCCTAAAATAAGACCCGCTGCAACTTAAACTACAATACTTGCAATACTAATTTGTGTTTCCACCTCTTATCTTCTTGTCTTATGACAAAGACGTGGATGCCCAAAGTGGGCAAACTTTCTCATGTCTTCTAAATCCAAATTTACTAGTTACAAAAGGACAAGATTTGCTATCGCTAGCCAACATATTTGACATCTAAAAATAATTTAATATATTAGGCATTTGGGACACTATACTTTATGAAAATGAATCACTACAGCAAAGAGCACAATGCACCTATATACACGAATCCAATAATGAGCAGCAGAAACCACAAAATATTGCTTTAATGCAACAAACAAAAAGAGAAAAAGGAGAAAAACTTAGGAAGTGAGCTGAGCCCTTTTGTGAGTCAAATGGATTCTCCCAGTGCATGAGTATTTGAATCCTAGGGTGCGCCAATTGGGATGCCCTGGTGTCCAGTGAGAATTCATTATGAAAGTAGTCATGTTCATTGGAGAAGGGATGTTTCAACCACGTATAATCAATGGCCAGCCTCGAAATAATTCAAGTTGAGAACAACCAGTCCTTGCATTGCATTTTGATTCTTAACTGCTTTCTTGAAAGCCAATTTAATGAGCTTAGCCCCTTTCCACTTACAACCAATGCTCTTCCCAATGGAGTGGACATCAAAACACGAAACTCAACAGAGCTAAAACAAAAAGGCCAGGTGAAAACCTTCAGAAGCATAGGAAATGGCCGAGAGAATACATATGACTCTTTGGTCCACGTTTTCATGCCTGTTTATATGATTATTCAAAGGGATTAGCAAATAAAATTGCTAATGCCACAACCAGTTCATAAATTGTTAAATCTTCCATAAAAGCCAGGTTAAGCAATAAAGTAGCTCGTATTACCCTATGCTTCTAGTTGTCTAGTAGGACATCTACACCCATGTGCATGGTCTTACCATCCCAAGCAAGACATGCCGTGATCCGCACCGACTCATTCTCAAGGAAGGTGCTGAAATTCGAAAGATTCCTACTACCTACCTGGCTGTTGCTTAGAAAGAGGCCAGGCCTCCCGACATCAAGCATAAAGTCAACTCTCTAGTTGGGTAATGAACGAATGTCCTCGACTTTCTTCAAAGCCACTTCTCCCTTGTTGCAGTGGGATGCCACCCCACGGAGTGGTATTAGAGACCTAGAGCAACTAATAACGCTTTGCAATATGGGTGTGGTGTGTTGGAGCAGAGGAGGAATCGATGATTCCTCAAAGGAACCAATGATTCCTTTCCTAGAAACTGAGAGAGAACCTTCAAAATCTCCCAGCCAGTAATGAACGCATGATCGTCACATGTGATCTCACCGGTGAATGGTGATGAACCGATAATTGTTGCAGTCCACCGTTGATGAGCAAAAAGAGACAATACAATGGCAATAGAACCACAAGTGTGTAGTTTAGGGATTTTACAATTTACATTGATCCCTTATTTTGGGATTTTGATCAGGTCTACCCATATCCATAGGGGTACTTAACGTGCCCAAATAAGGGTACACATACCGGTATGTACATACTAGGGTATGCCCTGGTATACTGGTATGCATACCACTCTTCCCTTAGTAGCATACTCGTGCATCATAGATTAGGATGTAAAAAGGAGTACTGTAATACCAACACAAACTCCCCACATGTCAAACAATATCCAGCAGTCAAACACACATCTATACAACTATTTGTTCAATATAAATATAATATCATACCAACGATTTTGAAAGAATAATTAGCGTCTAAGAAGAATGTCAATGATAATTGAACTGCCATAATTCATATAACAGTTCATAAGAGAAACCAAGACAATCCACATTCATTTTTTAGTTTTAAGATGTAAAAACAAGCAAAAATGTCAAGTCAATGAGTGCACATTATTTCTGTATGCTGGCTAAGTCCAGATATAATTCCATAATCAATGAAAAGACTATAACAAATAGGTGATTTTTAAGAAAATTAACAATGTTAGTCAAAGATTGCTCATTGACGTGTTAGAACAATCTCAAAAAAATAACATAGTTGAAATTTGCATGCATTAGGATATAACAATGCCTTCAATATATTAAGAGAATAATGCACATATTATTTTATATATGTCAAAGTAAATTTTGCTTTAGTTACGTGCATTAGTTCAGAATAAAAACCGTTGAGATTCAAACACTACAAAAAAACCGCTCATTTACAATTTTTTTTTGGCTCTTCATCACGCTCTAAAACATGTAAATTTTGGCTTTTGATGCTTATAAAGAACTATCAGGGTCACCATGGAGAATTTCATGTTACCCACATTGTTTCTTACACTTTAGAATGATGAAAACTACCTATGTATTTTACCATGCTATATTGCATGGAGAAATAATTGCCTCCACTTTTGGCCACACTGAATAGAGTAGAAAATTTACCACAGTTTTTTCTTATGCTTTAAAACGTGTAAACCACCTACACATTCTCCCCATGCTTTAAAGCATCAAAATCTGCCTGTTCTTTTCCCATGCTTTAAAGCATGAGAGTATGTTGTAGTTCCTGCCATTTGCGTGTACTTGTGAACCCTTTTGAAAGTGTCACTAATATTATTGGACACGGATCCAACGCCAGGTTTTTTTGGAAAGATAAATGGCTAGCTAGGAGGAAGCACCATTCTTCCAAGAGAAAGCTCTAGTGACATCCCAAATCATCAATGTTGACAAAACGAGTTTGCCCCATAAATTCTTATGGGGAATGGAGATGGTTGACATTTAAGTACATTCTCAGTGCATTAAGATGAAATACTACATTTTCAGGCAACCATGTAGTCAAGGATAGATATAATATGATGCAGCGGCCTTGGTGAACCAACTGAATTATGGAGGCTTATTGGGAATTACTATTTGCATACTCCTTTTACTATCCGCACACTCCTATTTAAAAAATTACTAAAATTACTCTCTTCTCCACACCCAATTTTGACATTTCCTTCTCTTTAATTTGGCGGTCGACATTTCATTTGTTTTGGGATATTTCTTTCTTCATAACCAAAGAATACATGGGTATAATCTTACGAATCTTGTTGGAGAAAAATGAAAGAACAAAGAACAAAAAAGAAATATGAAAGAAGAAAAGGAAGATGAAGAATCAAGAACAAGAAGTTAGAGGAGGTTGATTCTTCAAATATTTTTAGATTTTTGCAAGTTTCTATTGGATTTTTATATTTTTTGTTTAGGTAAATATTTCATAATTTTAAGTCAAGGATCCACTTACGAGATTTTTGAGAAGAGATGCAGCCTAACCACATCTCTCTTTTGAGAAAGATGCAACTGAACAACATCTCTCCCTAAGGAGAGCTACGGTTGAGCCACATTTCTCTCCATTGAGAGATGCACCTAGGCTATATCTCTTTGAAATGAGAGATGCACCTGGACCACATCTCCCTCAAATGAGAGATGTATTTGGCCATGTTTCTTATATTATATGTGTATATATGTTTACACCTTATATCTCTCTATATTGTACAATGACAACCAACTTTAATGAAAGTATTTATGATGGATTAGATTATCAAAAAATGATGACTAATGAAGATATTTGTTATACTACGGATAAAGAGATTAGAATTGATTCCGGTGCAACATATGATGTATTTTTTGACTGATTGACTGATGATATAAAAGAACCTTTTGTTGATTGTGAGGGTGATGTACTTGATTACTCACTTATGTTTGTGATATAAGATGCATTTTGCAATCATAATGAGCTTATTAAGTATGTAAAAAATATTTGAAAGAAGCATAATACTGTTATTGTTATTCTTCATTCAAAAAGAAAAGGCATAACAACCAAGGTATAACTTGGGTTTGAAAGGAGTGACAAATATATGACTAGTATAAATATTGATGTTGAAAATAGTAGGTAGAAGGGTACTAAGAAGGTGAAATGTACATTTTACTAATAGGAGATGATGCAATCAATGGATATTGGAAGTTGAACAAGATACATAACCACTCTCTAGGCTTTATCTTGAAGTCCATGATTTTGTAAGGAGATTGAGTGAATATGAGCATAGTGTGGTGAAGGACCTCAGAAAAAGTCATTGCAAACAAAGTAGATTTTGATTCATTTGAAGTGGATTGATGAGTCAAATGTTAATACAACAAGACATTTTTATAATGCAAGGATAAAATAAAGATGGAAGATAGGGGTTCTCAAAGTGTTATGCAACAACTATTATATAACCTAGATGCTCACAAATATCATATGTGGCATCGTACTTTACCCAATACAAACTTTGTCAATGATATTATGTTAGCACATCCTCATTTAGTACAACTATTATATGCACTTCGTGTGTATTAGAATTTGATAGCACTTATAAGACAAACATGTAAATTTTTTTATGTTTTTAGTGCAGTTTATTAAATGATTTGTAATGATTGTATATACTTTGTAATTTTCAGGTATAGGATTATTTTTCTTGAGGTTATTTCATTTACATCAACTAACAAAAAAAATTCTACTGCCAATGAGTGAGAATAAGAAAGAGAATTATGTTTGGGTATTGAGGTGTGTAAGAGTTATACACTCCAAACAACTTTCTATGTGCAATATGCAGTAAAAAGGAGACTAGTGGTTGGATCTGTATAAGGAGAGAATCATTATATTATAGACAGATAGGGTGACTTATTATGGTACTCATACAACTAAGAAATATGTAAATTAGTTGCTAATACTATGTATATCGTTTGTAATTTTTGAATATTGTAATGATTATTTTGTAGTGTGGTTAGAGAAGAGAGTGCATATGCAAGGTTGAAAGGGTTTATCAGTATCTTAATTGAGAGATTTGATAAAAATTTAGAAACAAATACATTTATTGATCAAGTTGCAAATTATAGAATTGAAAAAGTCATTTGAAAAATATCGAACTATCATTAGACATTATTTTGATGTGACACAAGATATTATAGCAAAATATCTTTCTTACTTCTAGCTATCATCTCTACCATCAAAGCAATTAACTCACCATCCACTAGAAGACTCCAAATCTCATGGACATCATGAAGGGTGATGGCCATGGTCTAAGACATGAAACACCCGTGTGTGGTTTATACCCCCTACCTCCATGGGTAACTCTATGGCTCCTAAAGGTTTGGATGTGTTTCCATCGTATCCTGTGATCACGATGGAACTTGGGCTTAGGGAGGTTAAGGTGACTCCGATTTTGTAGGCTATCTGTAATGGAAGTATGTTTAGACCCCCTCCTCCATCTACCACACACTTATCTAGAGGATGGTGATTCAATACCACCTCTATATGCAAGTCTTGGTTATGGGTTTGGTATGGTCGTTCTAGCTCATCTTCTGAGAACACAATGGGGGCCTTAGCACAAATGGGTGAGACTAGGAAGGACAGGGATTGAGGGGTTATGGTTGAGTTAACCTTGGCCCTTTCTAAGACCTGTCTAGGGGATGTTTGGATGAGTTCTAGGATAGACATGTTTATGGGAATCTTAACAAGGTGATTTTCGAAATCATATGGGGTTAACACATTGTTTTTACCCATGAGATGCGATGCTTTGGGAATGCATGATTTTGAAGGGTTGGGGACAATGACCACTTCCTTGCTAGCATGTTTTGCTAAGTGTGGGGGTTGGTAGATCCTTCCGGACCTAGTGACCTCATCCCCACCCTTCCTATGGCTCATTCCTAGGTGGGCTCTAGTTTTGTGCTTCGAAGCACCTCGAATCTCTAGTAAGGCTCTAGTCGGGGGAGGGACTCTAAGCGCTCCCCGAGTCACTACTTGTTTGGCTTTTTTTATTACGAGTAGTGGTGTGTGACAAGTAGTGGAATCCGTATGCCATGCATGTTCCAAACCATTCAGGGGAGTTGAGAAAGCATATACCTCTTTGTCCTTCCCGCTAGTGCTTGCGTGGTTGGGGAAGGGCTCCTTAAGCACTGCTTGGCCAGGCTCCGGTTCCTCGGTGACCTGGAGCCGGCCCTGCTCTATCAAGTCCTCTATTTTATTCAAAAGTGTATAGCATTTGTTTGTATCATAGCCGCCTATGATACCTGCAAAATTTATTCAAAAACTTTCCCTTTGGGGGTGCCCCCTTGAGTATGTTGGGGAGTGTGACGATGCCTTGCGCAAGCAAGAGGTCGAGGACTTCAGAGATCGGTTGTCCTAACGGTGTGTACTCCCTTTTTTTGAAAGATTTTTGAACTTTTTTGTCATGTTTAGGTTCAGCTTTCTTAGAAGTGCCGGTTGGGCTTGATTCTACTCGGACATTCGCAATGTTTTGGGGTTTTAGCCCAATATCCGCAGTAGATAGCCCATAAGTCCCGGGCTTTTCAAAACGTGTTTTTGAAAAGATCTTTCCTTTTCACAAGTCGTCATAGATCCCCTTTTTCATGTTTGCTTCAAATAGGGAAGCCTTATTGATTAGCTTGTGGTAGGTAGAAATCTCGTGAAGTTAAAGAAGCGCTTTTAATTCGGTTTTGAAATTTTCAAGGATGAGCATTACTGCACATCCTTCAGAAATGGGCTCTCTTACCTGCCCAAGGAGGGACCTCCATCGAACGATGAATACGTTAGCATCCTCATTCGATACTTGCTTTGTATCCCTTAAGGTGTTTAAAGTTGGTGATACCTCCACATTGTGGGAAAATCGTTGCATGAAACAATTCGCTAACTCTTCAAAAGTCGCGAATTGGCTCAAGTCATACGATGCCAACCACTTTGAAGCATCTCCCTTAAGGGAGAGGGGGAACCAGTAAATCCATTTGGCAGAGTCTTTCTTTTTCTTATATGCTCTACGGGAAAAGAGTTGGAGGTGGGATCTAGGATCCCTCATCCTGTCATACCGGTAGAAATTTAGTATGTCATTGTCGCTATCCGTTTGATAATCGGAAGGAAGAAAGTTGGATAGGGCGTATGACCTCTTTTCCTTTGCTTGGCCTCTTCGCAAGGGCCTTGCGATCTTTCAAAGTGAAAACTTATATTCTCTATGCCCCTCTATAATGGAGGTCTCCTTAGGCCTTTAGACTTACTCGTTTTCTTTCGAGCCCTAGCTTGTTTTCCGTGAGACAAGAAAGACTTGACCGCTTCGGCCTCTTGGCTAAGCGCAGCGATTCTTGCTTTGAACTCTTTTCTCAAATCTTCAAGCTATTCTTTCTTACTTTTGAAATTTGTTTTTGAATATCTTTTGGAAAACGGACTTGACGAGCATGAAGCCCGACTCGACACTTCATAGAAATCATCTGAACTTGACATGGTTTATAATCTTTGAAATCCTACACGTGCACCAGAACACGTTTTTGAAAGTTTTCTTAGAGTTTTTGGGTTGAAGCTACATCCTTGGCTAATGTCCAAGGACAACGTGTAGTGGCATTCATCAAGAAAAATGTCCAAGGACAACGTGTAGTGGCATTCATCAAGAAAAATGTCCAAGGACAACGTGTAGTGGCATTCATCAAGAAAAATGTCCAAGGACAACGTGGAGTTCCAAAAGACCTAGTGTCCTATAATGGCACCCCATTCAAAATTGAAAAGGTGAAAAAGCTATGTGCTACATACTTCATGACTCAACACTTCTCATCACCCTACTACCCTTAAGGCAACGGCCAAGCCGAAGCCACGAACAAAACCCTCATAAGCATCACTGAGAAAATCATAGAAAAGCGTAGGACATGGCATGAGAAGCTCGATGAAGCCTTATGGGCTTACAGAACTTCCATCCGAACACCCACAAATGCCACCCCATTTGAGTTGGTCTATGGTACGAATGCCATACTCCCCTTTCATACAAAATTGCATTCATTCCATACATCACTTGTATTAGATCTTCCATTAGAAACCCTACAACATACCAGAATGATGGAACTTGATTTGCTAGATGAAAAAAGGCTCCTTGCTATGGATCATGCACATGCATATAGGCAAAGGATAGCCTGACACTATGATAAGCACATGAAAGCTTGCCACTTTAAAGTAGGAGACCTCGTGCTCAAGACCATTCATCACTGAGGCCCCCACCCCCTTGGAAAGTGGCAGCCCAAGTGGGATGGCCCTTATGTTGTACGTGGAACCACAACAAACAATCCATATTGGTTAATCGATGTTGAGGGTAGGAATTTAGTAGACCCTATTGTAAACACCCTAAAAATTACATGTTTTTCAAAACTCCCAAAACTTCAAAGGACAGCTCAAGGCCAAAAACCCAAGTTTTGTAAAAGCAGCTCAAACAAGCAGGTGAAACCCAATAAAAAAGAAACTCAAGATTGGGTCAAAAAGCAAAGCAAAGGTTCAGCCCATCTAGTTGAAAATAAGGCCGAAAAGCAAAATGAGCATCCAGGCTAGAATCAGACTTCAGCCCCAAAACATAAAAGACGAAGCCAAAGCCCCGATGAAACTGTCAAAGATCAAACCCCAAGCCTGTGCAAACAAAAATCAGACGAAACAGAGTCCTGAAAGTGAGAAGCAGGTCCTCCAAGAAGACTGGGAAAACCCCAGCCTAAAACGAGTCACTGGCGGAACCAGGGCTTGTTCAAAACTGCCCGTTTCAAACACCCAAGAAGGACCGAAAAAAGAAATTTTTTGGAGTGGATCTGTAGACATGAAAATTTTCACTCCAAAGTTTATGGGAAACTTGAAGCGAACTTTTCTATCTACGCTTGCGTGAGGGTGCCAGTTAGTTCAAAAACTAGCGAATGTTTTGAAAACTTTAGACTTCTTGGGCGATTGTAGGCATGCGAGATCTTTTCACTCAAACCTTTTTGAACCGATGATCAAGTATCGGTATTGAGTGCTTAGAAACTTCAATTTCGTAGCAAATGTAACTCCATTCCACGTGAACAAGTGTTTTTGAAAAGGGTTTTGAGTTGTACACTTTGATTCAATACTTGAAATGCACAAGCTTCTGAAAAACAGAGAATTTTATTTTCAGAGCTTTTTGTAAAATGGATTTGAATGTGTTACAGGTCTCCAAAAATCCTCAAAGTTTTACCAGACCAAGATGGCAGTATGGAGAGCCTGTAGCCTTTTACAGTTCACAATTTGGAGAAGTATTGAATCAGAATTAAATACTTGAAGCAGACTGACTCACTGATTCAGAACAGTTCTGTCCCAGAAATAAAGAGACTCAAAGATAAGTCTCTATCTCCCTAACCAAAACTCTGATTTTAATAATTTTGATGTTGTTGGAAAGCTATGGATGTTAGCTTTCTAATGCATTAAAAATCAAATGAATTGGATTCTTGTGGACAGAGATATGGGATGAGTCGATCTTTATCCGATTTTATCACGGGGTTGCACGGTCCTAAAATTCTTGCAGATTTTATTTCTAAGACCTTTGTATGTGCAGATCATTCTCCTGAAATTTCAGCACATTTGGATCATGGAGTAAGGAATTAAAAATACAGCAATCAGAGATGCAGATGCAGAAAACGAGTTTCAGTTTTGTAGAGAATACGTGCAAATGCAAAACTCACACCAAAGCAAATTGCAACAACACTAACTCCGAATTTAAATTGCTGAAATGTAAAGGAATTGAAACTATTTGATAGCTTATGCATATAAGGGATTAGAAGTATAGAGGGTCTATAGTATATATGAAGGAAGAAGCATATCAACAAACATTTAGTGTACGTTTGTGTATGGTGTTTCATCTATCAAATAAAATTTGCAGCAACTCTAGATTATTACAACTTGGGGGGAGATGAAACTCCATTAATTCAACCCCATTCAATGAATCAAAGGAAGAGAATCAAAATTTGGATTAAGCAAGAAGAGTCTTACACGATTTTTGGAATATGAAAGACCGGGTTTCAAGAGTGAAGCCAGCCTTCTGCTTTATCGTCTTCCTTCAAACTCCCACAATTTTCACCCATCTACCCTCTTCTTCACCCACAAGTAGACGTCTCTCCTTGCTGGAAATCCCTGCTCCTAGCCTATCACACACCCCCTTGAGGCAGCCTCTCTCTTCACTCTTTCCAAGATGGATTTCATACCCCCCCATGGCCCCTTTTTATAGGCCAAGGGGGGCTGTTCCACACCTTTCTAATGGGGCGGGTTGGAGCTGTTTGTAGAGGGCTTGGATCCACTCCAAAGCAGCCCTACGTGGTCCCCCTTTTGTCCCTCTTAGCCAGCCCATGTGGGCTAGACATGAACCTAGCTGATTGGACTTGATCGGGCCTAGGCCGATCCTTGGCTAGGTCTTGGTGTAACCCGCAGCATTTCCACTCAATTATGTCTGGAATTTATTCTTGGTTCATGCAGGTTCTTATGCCATTTCGTATGTATAGGCTTGGTCTTGATTTGGCTTCATTCATGGTCTTAATTCCTGCTTGATTTGAGCTCTCATCCATTTGGGCTTGAGCTTGAGGATCACGCCTTGAATTAAGCGGGGCTTCATCATGGCTTAAACTTGCATTGATGAATTGATTCCAATGATTCTTTGTATATATCAGCCTCTTATGGGCTTGTCTTTGAACAACTTTGATCCCATTGTGCATGCCTTTGGCCGACTGCACCACTTTGGCTCATTCTTGGGCCTTCTTGGAACTTAGGTCGATCTTGGCCAGGTTTGTTTCTTGTTCCTTCTCCAACCGGCTAGTTGTATTAAACCTTGATCAATCTTCCTTAAATGAACCTTGACTCCTTCAATTCAACCATTAGGATCTTGAATGGCCCGGGCACGTCTTTGGTGAAGTGGGCCTTGATCTTGAATTTGGCATGAACTCTCCCACTTGATGCTTGTATTTGCTGAATCCAACTCCACATTCAATCCTTGAATTGGGAACTTGATGGCTTGAAGCTTTGTTGCATTGAACTCTTCATGAAATCTGGGCTTGGTAGTTTTGAAACTAGACTTTGGTTCGAAACATAGGTTTTTATATTGATGTAAGTTTCGAAACAAGTTTTGCATTTCACGTTTTTAACTTCTTCGAAAAAGGTCTTTAGGACTTGAACTCAAAGTTTGCCGAAAAACCTTTTATTTAAATATTTCAAAATTTTATTTTTGGGTGTTTACACCGACTTTCTTTTCTAGGCATCGACTTTCCTTCTTAAACATCGACTTTCCTTTGTATTTTCACTTCTGGTTTTTGAGACCAGAAATGAACCTTTTCGTATCTACGTCGTTTCTAAGGGTGTGCCAGCTAGCTTAAACAAGCTAGCGAAGATTTTTGAAAATATTCTGACTTCTTTTGGCAATTGTGGGAAAGCAGAATCTTTTCGTTTAAACCTTCTTGAACCGGTGCTCGAGGGTCAGTTTAAACGCTTAAAACTTCGTTTTTACAAAACTTTGCGAGATCAGTATTTGAAAAACTCGATGTATGCCTAGTTTGCAAGTTTTATTATGACTTTAAACGAACTTAAGTCTTTTGAGTTTTTAGCTATTTAGGTCGGATATGTGTGTGCGCAAGTGGCCTATTTTCAACGTGGTTTGTGCGTAGATTCGGGGTGCTTTTGAAAGCTAACGAATGCAAAGATGCACAAATATTTTTTGGGTTTTGAGATGATGATGTGAGCTGGGCTCGAATTGAAAGCAACTCACACAACTTAATGTAAATACCCGAAATTGAAGTGCAACTCACGCAGCTTTAATGTAAATACCCGAAATGTAAAGCAACTCACATGACTTAATATAAATCCACACAAAAGGGAAATGCAACTCGACGTGAAGTAAACTCACACAACTTGAAAATATATAAGTATGTTATATCCTATGAGCAACAAAGGCTCAAAATTGTGTGAGAGTGGAGAGCGGAAAGGCTCGAGTGCTTTTGTGTGTGTAAGTGTGAAATTTAAGTGACAACTCACACGACTTTCACTAAAGTAAATACCTGAATGGAAATATATACTTTAGCTTAAGAGCGGAAAGGCTCGAGCGCTTTTGTGTGTGTAAGTGTGAAATTTAAGTGACAACTCACACGACTTTCACTAAAGTAAATACCCGAATGGAAATATATACTTTAGCTTAAGAGCAGAAAGGCTCAATTTGTGTGTAAGTGTGAAATTTAAATGACAAACTCACACGACTTGAATGTAACAACCAGAATTGAATTGCAACTCACACAGCTTTCACTAAAGTAAATACCCGAATGGAAATATATACTTTAGCTTAAGAGCGGAAAGGCTCGAGTGCTTTTGTGTGTGTAAGTGTGAAATTTAAGTGACAACTCACACGACTTTCACTAAAGTAAATACCCGAATGGAAATATATACTTTAGCTTAAGAGCGGAAAGGCTCGAGCGCTTTTGTGTGTGTAAGTGTGAAATTTAAGTGACAACTCACACGACTTTCACTAAAGTAAATACCCGAATGGAAATATATACTTTAGCTTAAGAGCGGAAAGGCTCAATTTGTGTGTAAGTGTGAAATTTAAATGACAAACTCACACGACTTGAATGTAACAACCAGAATTGAATTGCAACTCACACAGCTTTCACTAAAGTAAATACCCGAATGGAAATATATACTTTAGCTTAAGAGCGGAAAGGCTCAATGTGTGTGCAATTGTGTGCAATTAAGAGCGGAAAGGCTCAAGTGCACGTGGGTGTCCCTTGTGTACGATTAAGAGCGATAAGGCTCAAGTGTACGTGTGTGGCTTGTGTATCAAGTACAAATATTACATTTCGGAGAGAGACTACGCTCCATTATTACAACCCCGTATCGAATTGAATTTAATCTTAAACGAGTAAGGTAAAAACAGAACTTAAACACTTACACATGATTGGCTTCTCCTCTCGAGTTGCTCGGGTCCGTCCTCCTTGGCAGCCACGAGCTAGGTCTACCTAGGTGGGTCTAGATGTGAGAGTTTAGGCTTGGGTTTGCTTGGGGGCAACCAAGTGTTTATGGTTTAGGATGAGGCGGGATTCGACCAAGGTGTGGGTTAGCTAAGTGGGTATGATCCTAGCTAGGTGAGGTCTTGGCTAAGGTGGGCTGGGGTGTTGGTGTGCTACTAAGGTAGGTCAGCGGGCACTAGGGAATGGCTGGGATATGGCAGCAAGGTGGGGTATTGGGACGCAGCTGGTGAGTGGGCAGCTGGTCGGTAGATGGGAGTTAGGCACTGGCTGAGACTGGTGTGGGGCGCGCAGCAAGTGCGCGGGATGTCGCGCAAGGCGCGGCACGGGGTGTGTGTGGCAGGGTGCGGGTCTGGCAAGTGGTAGGGAGATGGCTGGGGACAGGTGAGGTGCGGGTGTGGCAGGCGGTAGGGAGATGGCTAGGTGCTGGCGACACGGCTGTGGCACTGGGACGCAGCGGGCAGTGGGGGTTCGGCACAGCTGTGGCTGGGAGTTAGGCAGGCGTAGGAAGGTGCAGGCCGGGGGGGTTGTGAGGCAAGGTGTAGATGGAGTCGGCGGATAGTGGGGGTGTTGGTTGGGAGCCAGTGAAGCGGTAGGGTGTGGTGCTGTGGTAGGGTGTAGGGTATTGGCTTGGGGCGCGGGAAGGTGGTGTGACGTCACGCAAGGTGCGGCTGGTGAAGGGAGCTGGTGTAGGGTGCGGGTGTGGCAGGTTTAGGGTGAGGATGGTCCAGCTAGGGTGCGGTTAGGGTTAGGTTTAGGTAGGATTTAAGGGAGTCGGTTTGGGCTAAGTCTAGGTCGGTTTAGGTGAAAGGGGCTAAGTCTAGGCTAGGTTTGGGTTAGGTTTAGTGGGGTTCGTTGGGTGAAGTGGCTAGGTTAGGGTTAGGTTGAGAGACCTACCTCTTGGAGCCGGTCCACCTCATGTAGCCCATTGATCCATGCCATTTGCATGTTGGTGCAGCCCTTTGGTTGAGTCTAGGTCCATACAAGGCTCGAACCTACCTCCTTAATCAAGCCCACTTGAAAATATCAAGCCCATCATTTTTCTCTCTCCTACTTTATGCACTCTCTCTCCCCACGCCTCCACTTGAAGTTCACGTGAACTTGCACCACCCCCTCACCTCTATTTATAGGCAAAGGGGGTGGGTCTAGGGTTTGGATCTTGGATTTGGTTTTTATGATCCAAATCCTATCCAAACACTATTTGGGTCTAGATTTTGATATTTATGTCCAGATCTAATCCAAATTTTCGTTTCTTCAGTCCTTCTTGGTGTTTCGAGACGTGCGGTTTTCATGGGCCCTAGCTTCATCAGTGCTCCGTCTTGGGATGAGTCTTCTCCAACCTTTTCGTCCGATCTCCTTCTCACCTTTCTAGACTTCGTTTCATCTGATTTTTGGAATTTTAAGCTTGGGCTTGGATTTCTGATGCCTTTGCTTGGTGCCATGGCTTTGCATTTCCTTCTCCAGAGCTGAAGTCTGCTTCTAGCCTAGGCTCTCCTTTTGCTTTTTGATCCTGCTTTCATCAGGCCAGGCTGAATTCTGGGCTTTCGGACCTTCTTCTAGAGCTACTTTTTTATCATGCTCCACCTGTTTGATTTGGTTGCTTACAAAATTGGGACTTGGCACGAATTTAAGAAATCCATACTTCGAAAGGGTTTTTACCAAAAAGTTTAAAGCTTTTGGAACTCTTGGGTTTTCGAAAGCTCAAACTTGGTTTTGAAATGGGTTTTCAAACTAGGTATTTGTTTTGGAAAATCATTTGATTTTGGGGTGTTTACAGATGCCCCTCTTTGGCATTATCCAAATAAAAATTTATCCAAAAATTTATTTGGATAATGGCAAAGAAGGCAACACTCATTTTTGCTTTCTCCCTGGATTCGTCCTCGAGAATATGGGATCGTCCCAGTTTTGAGAAAAACTTTTTCTTTGTGCCCGGTAAGAGGGGATTTTTGCCAAAGGGGACTTTTCCTAATACGGTTCTAGTCCTAATTGGGGTCATGTATTTGATGTCCATGCGTGCACATACAAGTGAATGACATGGAATGATATGCTAGAAAGTATGGTTTTCTAGAGACTTAAAGGAATGGTCGAACTTGGGAGTCTTATGAAGACTTGCTGCATCAAGTGAGTTGGTCTTATGTTGCTCGATGTTCAGGGTTTTTTTATCAATTCGTTTTTAAGAGAGAGGAAAAACCCTTTTAGCTTCAATCCTAAGGATTTTAACCATCTCGTGTTTCCCTTTACTTGAGTCTTAACACTCGCTAATCTAGCGGAGGTTTTATAAGAAAATCAAGCAGCATTTCAAAATTTCTACGCCTTACCCAACAAGGTCTAATTCTCAAAGAAAATGAGATTCAAGTAAGCAGATCCTATTTTTACTTTAGGACTCCTTGAAATGAACCTTTCTTCACTTGGGATAAGTCGCAGGGATGGGGAAAGAGTTACCACGGTTCCTTCTGGAGCGTCCCGTGGATTGAGGCAAAGGGGCAGAAAACTGCTCTTTTGAGCTTTTGGCGACTTTTCTTTTTTCATAGAGGGTCTCCCTTTGGGAGTATTTTTTCTTTGTTCCCTCTTTTCCATGGAAGAAACAATTTTTTTTCTTTTCAATTCTGCTTTCCTTTGGAAAACGACTTTTGTAGGGATTTCCCTTTTTGCTTTTTGCCAAATTTTCCTTTTGGGGAAGAGAAGAGAAGAGGGGAAAGACTTATCCCAGTGATCTACTCGATTAATCCCAGATCGGCCTATTTAGAAATAGCACATACTACTTGCAAGTATTTTGCTATATTGAACAAGGCCTTCCTTTGTACGATTGAAGGTTTTTGAAATGTAACTCATCTGTTTTTGAAAACTTCGCTTTTTCACAAGCATCGATTCTCTCATTCAAGGTCACACGATCGACTTTGATCCTCACTCACGAAGTTTCAAAGGAGATTTCCTCAAAACATTTTTCATAAGAGGGTTTAGCTTAGACCTTACACATGGTATTTTTTCAAATATTGGGCATTCATAGGGTCTGCTAAATTCCTACCCTCAACATCGATTAACCAGTATGCATTGTTCGTGGTGGTTCCACGTACAACATAAGGAGTATCCCACTTGGGCCGCCACTTTCCAAGTAGATGTGGGCCACGATGGTGGATGATCTTCAATACAAGGTCTCCCACTTCGAAGTGGCGAGGTTTCATATGCTTCTCATAATGTCGGGCTATCCTTTGCCGGTATGCATGTGCATGATCCATAGCAAGGAGCCTTCTTTCATCTAATAAATCAAGCTCGGCCATTCTAGTATATTGAAACGTCTCTAGGGGGAGGTCGAGTGCAAGTGATGTATGGAATGAATGTAGTTTGGTATGAATGGGGAGAATGGCGTTTGTACCATAGACCAACTCAAATGGCATGGCATTTGTGGGAGTTCGGATGGAAGTCCTATAAGCCCATAAGGCTTTATCCAACTTCTCATGCCACGTCCTACCCTTCTCTAAGGTTTTCTCAATAATGTTTATGAGAGTCTTGTTGGTGGCTTCGGCTTGGCCGTTGCCTTGAGGGTAGTAGGGCAATGAGAAGTGGTGAGTTATGCCATAAGTGTTACATTACTTTTCCATCCTCGCATTCTTGAAGGGGGTGCCATTATCAGACACTAGGTCTCTTGGAACTCCAAATCGAGCCAAGATATTTTTCTTAATGAATGCCACTACATGTTGCCCCTGGACATTAGTCAGGGAGGCAGCTTCAACCCATTTAGAAAAATACTCGGTGGCTGCTAGGATAAACCTATGTCCGTTTGATGCATTTGGAAAAATTGGTCATATGATGTCAAACGCCCACATGGTGAATGGTCATGGGCTGACCACGGAATGCAAGGTTAATGATGGGATATGAATGGCGTGTCCATGCACTTGACATGGGTGACACTTCATAACATGATCATGACAATCTTGCTTTAGAGTGGACCAAAAGAAACCGGCTCTAAGTATTTTCATTGCCATCATGTTTGCATTTACATGTCCTCCACATTCTCCATCGTGGAATTCATGCATTATCATCCTAGCCTCCTCAAGTTCTACACACCTCAATAAGATGCCAGTGAAACTCTTTTTATAAAGAATCCCTCCCAAAATTATGTATCGGGTTGAAATCTTTCGAATGAAAGCTTTGTTTTAGACGAAACGAATTCTGAAAATCCTCTGTTTTCTAAGAAATCTTTAATGTCTTGAAACTTGGGCTTTTCAGTAGAAGTTTGGTTGTTTTGGCAAATCTCCAAATCGTGAATGGATGGAGTGGGTGAGTGCCATATTTCTAAGGATTGAGTTCCCAAGGTGGGATCAACCCTTAGGGCTGAGCCTAAAGATGAGAGGGCATCTGTTATGCCATTGTCCTCTCTTCCTACGTGTGTGAGTGTACATGATTTGAACGAATCGATCAGTTTGGTGGCCAATTCGTGGTATGGAAGAAGTTTTTCATTTTTGACTTGCCAAATTTTCAACACTTGGTTTATGACAAGTAAAGAGTCTCCAAAGACTTCAATGCATGATGCCTCTAGAGTTTTCGAAATTTTCAAGCCCTGTATGAGTGCTTCATACTCGAATGTATTGTTAGAACATTCAAAATCTAGGCGAATAGCAATGGGGATTTCTCCCTTTTCGGGCACCAGCCCTTCTTTGATTTCTTGCCCCATCGAAGTGCATCTTCCACACTTGGTTTTCATTTAAACAGTTTGCTAAAATATGTTTTGAAATTGGTTTAGATAGATGCCCTCGTTGGGCATTTCATCAAGTATGAGATATGAATCCTCTAAGGGGAAATCAGCCACATAATCAGCTAGGGCTTGCCCCTTAATGGAGGTTTGATGGTGGAATTTTAGGTCATACTCCATTAAGAGGAGCTGCCATTTACCCAGCCAGCCGTGAGGATAGGTTTTTCAAACAAATGCTTAATTGGATCAAGCCTAGACAATATCTAGATCTCATGATCTAGGAAGTAATGTCGAAATTTCTGGCAGGCCCATACCAAGGCCAAGCACGTTTTCTCCTTGGTTTGATAGTTTCTTTCATAAGCCAATAGAGTTTTTGAAATGTAGTAAATAGCATACTCTTTATGGGTATCATCCTCATATTGAGCTAACAAAGCACCCAAGGCATTCGTATGCATAGAAATGTAAAGTAAAAGTGGTTTTCCTTGCTTTGGAGGGTGTAAAATCGGAGGATTAACCAAATACGCTTTTAATCTTTCGAAAGCTTTTTGGCAATCGTCGTTCCATACAAATTTCACCCCTTTTCTTAAAAGCTTGTTGAAAGGTTCGCATCTTGTTGCAAGGTTTGAAATAAAACTTCTAATCGATTGGAGGCGACCTTGGAGGCATCGGATCTGGGTCAAGTTGGACGGTGGAGGCATGTCTATGATGGCTCGACACTTAGAGGGGTCGACTTCAATGCCCCTTTGGCTTACCATAAAGCCTAAAACCATACCCGATTCCACTCCGAAGACACACTTTTGAGGGTTTAGTTTCCTTTTTAAAGCCTCAATCTTTCGAAAACCTTTTGCAAAGATTCGATGTGTGTGCATCGGGGTTTTGATTTCACCAAGAGATCATCCACATACACTCCTAAGAGCTCATGAATTTGATCGTGAAAGATCGTAGTCATGGCTCTTTGGTATGTGGCGCCGGCATTTTTCAAACCAAAGGGCATGACTGTGTAGCAGTATGTGCCCCAGGGTGTGGTAAAAGCACTTTTAGCCTGATCTCTTGGGGCTAACTTGATTTGGTTATAACCCGAGTAGCCATCCATAAAGGAAAACATTTCATGATTTGCAGCGCTATCGACTATCAAATCAATGTTTGGCAAAGGGTAGTTATCCTTTGGAGTGGCTTTGTTCAGATTTCTGAAATCGATGCAAATTCGAATTTTCTCATTAAATTTTCGAACTACAACAATGTTTGAAAGTCAATCAGAATACTTAATGGGTTTTATAAAACCAGCTTTAAGCAGATCTTCTAAACCCTCTTTCACTTGAGAGTGTACGTTCGGATGGATCTTTCTAAGCTTTTGTTTCATGGGTTTTGACTCTGAATCTAGGGGAGGACAATGCTCTACGATTCTTGGGTCTAGACCCAGCATGTCTTCGTATGTCCATGCGAAAACATCTATGTAGGCTTTCAGGAATGCAATGAATGATGCTTTCTCAAGCTCATGTAGACATGTGCCTTTCTTAACACGTTTTGGTTTTACTTCACTCCCTAGGTTAACTTTTATGAAATCCCCTCCTACGGGATTCAAAGGTTTTTCTAAATCGAGAATTTTGTTAAACTCGGGAAGCTCGGAGGTTTGATCCTCTTCAGGGAGAAGGGGATCCTCCTCCGTGCTTTGATCATTCTCGAGAATTTTGAATCTTAGGGAATTTGGATTTGATGCATACTTTTTACAAACACCTGGTTTTGGTTTTGGAATTTCTATAGGTTTTGAAGATTTTGGTCCTTTTATGAAGACGATTTTTTCTTCAAATACCTTAGCTTTTTCCAAATTTCTACCAGGAGCTGGTATGTACATGATTTTTTGGTATTTTCACAATTTTCCAATGTTTTTGGGTTTTTGAAAATTTATAATTTTTTGGCTTTTTGGTAAAAGAAGGGCCTTCCATCATACCTACAAAAAAAACGCCATGAATCAAACTCTAAACAAGAGATCTAAGCCGTAGGTCTCGGTTTTAGCAGGCTTCAGGGCACCCTTGACCCAAGTGGTCGTAGGTGGTGGTTCTGGGGTATGGTGGGAATATAGCCTATCCCATACCTATATGGATTTGGGTTTGGGAAGGCAGGCTCTAGACGCCCATTGTTTTTGTTCCCTAAACTCTGAAAGGGCATGTAGCCCATGTTGAGCAGCATGTTCCAAGGTTTTATTATTTTAGAAAACTCTTTGTACAAAGGATGACCTTGGAACTTGCTGTCATCCATGGCATTGTCGAAGGGTTTTCTGTTTAGGGTTTTTGGAAATGTAGGGAGTTTGGATTTGCCTAGGATAGTCACGACTTTTGGTGGGCCAGCTTTGGGCTGCCCCTTGACGTACACGACTGCCCTAGGGTTTTAGGGGATGAATTTGTATGATTCGTCCATGGATTTGACGGGGTTGGTCCCGTAGGCCTTTTCACTTGACAAGCAAGGGAAGTTTTGAACTCCCCTTAGCCATGGATGGCTTTCGCCCAGAATTATCATGATTTGATTCTCGTGGGGGATTTTTACACACCTATGGAAGGTGGATGACACAGAACGAAGGCTGTCAGGGTCTTCCCAGAAGTAGGTTGTAGTGGGGGTGTATGTCTAAGACATGGAACACCCCTGCGTGGGTTATTCCCCTAATTTCCATGGGTAACTCTATGGCTGCCATAGGTTTCGATGCATTCCCATCGTATCCAATGATAACAATGGGGCTCGGGTTTACATAAGTCATGGTGACTCCAATTTGACATGCCATGTGTAGCGGAAGGATGTTGAGACCTCCTCCCCCATCAACCAAGCACCTGTCTAGAGGATAGTGATTCAATACCACCTTGATATGCAGGGCTTGATTGTGGGTTTCATATGGTCTTTCGATTTTGTCTTCCGAAAACACAATTGGCGTTTTTCCACAGATGGGTGCAACTAGGAATGACAGGGACTCAAGAGTTATACTCGAGTTAACCTTGGCTCTCTCTAGGATTTTTTCTAAAACTAGTCTATGCCTAGGTGAGGTTTGTATAAACTCTAGGATGGACATGTTTATCGGGATCTGAGAAAGATGATTTTCAAAATCATATGAGGTTAAAACGTTTTTACCTTTGTCTGTGATTTGCAAAACCTTAGGAATACATGCTTTTGAAGGGTCAGGAACACTGACCACTTTTTTAGCATTTTCTAGATGTGGGGGTTGATAGATCCTTCTGGACCTGGTCACCTCCCCCACACTTTGCCTAAGGCTCGCTCCTAAGTTGGCTCTATTTGTGTGCTTTGGATCACCCACAATTTCTAAAACGGCTCTAGCCGGGGGCGGGACTCTAAGCGCTCCCCGGATCACTACTTGGGAGACTTTTTTGTAAATGATGAGAGAAGGTGGTGTGTGACAAGTAGTGAAGCCAGAATATGATGCATGCACAAAAGTAGAAATTAACTAAAAACCTTGAAATTCAAATCAAATTAAACCTCAAAAACTCACCCGATTGAGAATAGTCCTACTTTGGAACCCTACACCTATCAAAGGATTAAAGCGGTCTGAAACCCTACACCCAAGGGTTAAAGTGGTTCGAGACCCAATACCCATCGAAAGAGTTAAAGTGGTCTGATACCCTTGTAGACACGGAAAATTTCCACTTCTGGTTCTTAGGCCTCAAGTGAACCTTTTCGTCTGTCTAAATCATTTTTATAAACAAGGGCCTACCAGCTAGCTTACTCAAACTCGCGAAGTAAGTTTTGAAATCTGACTCTATCGGGGCGACTGTGAGCAAGTGAGCTCTTTTCGTCGCAGACCTTCTTGCACCGATGCGCAAGGGTCAGTCTGTACGGTTGGCAAAGTCTTTTAAAACAAACCTCTTTGAAAAATACCCGAAGTGTTTGGGCTTTGTTTGTATGATTGCAAGTTTTTATTTCACGTGAGATTGGCACGTGCCTATGTCTTTCTTTTTATGTTTTTTTAGGGCCAACTAGGTGTGTGTGCAAGTGACCTAAGTTGGGTGATTTTTTGCACGGGAGTGTGGGGCTTGCTTTGATGCAATATGCATCCTAACTCGTGGTATGGCGAATATGCAATGCAAACTCACACAACTCCAAAGGGAAAACCCGAATTGAAAGACAATGCTTAAGGGAAATGACTTAATGTAAATTGCAAAAGGGAAATATGGCTATATCTTAAGAGCGGAAAGGCTCAATTGTGCAAGTGTGTGTCATGTATATATGGAAAGGCTACTCACACAGCTGAACCTTAAAATCCAAATCTTAAAGACATAGCGGAAGGGAAATACTTATAATATATATAGGCCCGAAGGTCGCCAACGTGTGCGTGGGTGTTGTATATATATGTAAAAACAACTCACACGACTTGTAATGTAAACCCAAATAGAATTGCAATATGGCCCTTATTAGGGTCTTGGGAGTAAGAGCGAAAGCTCAATATGTGTGAGTGTGGAATTAAAAGACCATGCACACAACTTGAATTAAAACACCCAAACGAAATTGCAATATGGCCCTTACTAGGGTCTTGGGAGTAAGAGCGAAGGCTCAATGTGTGTGAGTGTAGAATTGAAATGCCACGCACACAACTTGAATTAAAACACCCAAATGAAATTGCAATATGGCCCTTACTAGGGTCTTGGGAGTAAGAGCGAAGGCTCAATGTGTGTGAGTGTAGAATTGAAATGCCACGCACACAACTTGAATTAAAACACCCAAATGAAATTGCAATATGGCCCTTACTAGGGTCTTGGGAGTAAGAGCGAAAGCTCAATGTGTGTGAGTGTAGAATTGAAAGACAACACCCACGACTTAAGTTAAAACCCACGCAGCTGAATATAGATATGTATAACTATATCTTAGGGGCTGTTAAGGCCCGTGTGTGTGTCAAAATGGTATGCAGCTAAGAGCGGAATGGCTCAAGTGCATGTGTGTGTGGTTGTGCCAAACCACATTATTACAACCGGGGGAGACAACGCTCCATTATTACAACCCCGTATCAAATTCGATTAAATGTAAGCAAGTTCATATCAAGGACTGAGTTAGGCACTTACGTGTAGCTGGTCCGTGTTCAACTTGCTTGGCTTTGGCCTAGTGAGTCGCCTTGGACAGTCGAAGGGGAGCTCCTTGGGTGCATGATGGCGGCAGGTAGGGTGCTAACTGGGTGGAATCCTTGATGCTGGCCGGGGGATGGAGTGGCTAAGTGCGGCGGGCTAAGGGTGGTGGCTAGGTGGTGGCAGGTTAAGGATGTTGGCTAGGTGGTGGATGACTAAGGGAGAAGGTTCAGCTAGGAGCTAGGGTGGTTAGTATTGAGGGAAGGTAGTGAGGTAGGGTGCAGGTTGGCTGGGTGTAAGGGAGAAGGTTGGGCTATTGTGGCGGGTGGTGGAGTGTGCAGCTGGAAAAGAAAGGGGTGAAAGGCTAGATGGGGTTGAGGTGGGGCACTAACCGTGGATGACAGTGATGCTGGTGGATGAAGGTGGTGGCCGGATGGTGGTGGAAGAAGGTGGCAGCCGAAGGGTGTTCCTCGTCGAAGGTGGAAGGTGGCAGTCGGGTGATGAAGTGGCGCAGCTTGGAGGGAGTGAGGGGGGATGAGTGTGGAAGAAGAGAGCCCCAAACCCGCAAGAGAGGAGGGTTTTTATAGCCCAAAGAGGGCTGGGTCGGTTGGGGTGGTATAGGCTAGATATTTGTAATAAGGTGGGCATGTGGAGTGGTTTGGGGTAGGTCGGTTAGGGTTGCTGTTTGGTGGTTTAGGGTAGGTCGGTTAGGTGGGCTGGGACTTAGTGGTTAGGGGTTTAATTAGGTGTATTAAGGTGAGTTTAGGTTTAGTTAGTTAGTTAGGGTCTAGGTGGTCTAGCTAGGTGAGGTTGGCTTGGTGAGGTTGGGGCGGTTTTGGGTGAGAGTGGCTAGGTTTGGGTCAGGTTTAGGGGAGAGTGGCTAGGTGAGGTGGGCTAGCTTAGGGCTAGGTTTTAGGAACCTCCCCTTGGCGCCGGTCCATGGACACAGTTGCAGCCATGTCTAAGTTGGTGCAGCCCCAGGTTAGGTTACAAGCTTAAACCCACACTCTAGGCTAAACCCACAAGGTTAACCCACCCTTGACCAAAAGTCAACCTACCAACTTTCTCACTCATACTTTATCACCCCTTTTTTCTCTCTCTACCCAATGGGCCCCACCTCCATTTATGAGAAGGTGATGTGGGCCATGGATGTAGATATTGGATTTGGATCTTAAGATCCAAATCAGATCCAAATCCAAATGCATGTTGGGTTTGGATCTGGATATATATGGTCCAGATCCGGCCCAAATCTGACTTTCTGATTCCTTCATGGCGTTTCAAAACGGATGGCCAACATTGTCGTCCGCTCTTCTTCTCACCTTTCGGAGTTCATTTCGAGCAAATTTTTGTTATCAGGGGCTTGAATGTCTGAGAATCTGGGGATGATTTTGATATGAGAGTTGATGTGCCGGGCTTGAAGTATGCTCCGGGTTCGGGCTGTCTTTGCCTCTTCGGTCCTGCTTTCATCAGGCCAAGCTGCTTTTTGGGGTTTCAAAATACCTTTTAAGGTTTAAAACTATGTGTATACAGTTTTAAAACGTATATATGGTTTCAACATATGTACAGGGTTGTCTGGAAGGCTCCTAGGTTTCCAGACTCAAAATAGCCCTTTGGGGCTGCTTTTGCAAAACCAAGCGTATTTGAGAAAATCATGGGATTGTAGGGTGTTTACAACCCTACACCTAACAAAGGGGTAAAGTGGTTAAAACGGTAAAAGACTAACTCATGGAATAAAAGTAGGTTGCTCATGCAAACAAACACTAGGAATCGAACTCAATTATTTTCAAAGAAAAGAATATTTGATGATTTTAATAAATTCAATGTTTTCAAATATATTTCAAAATGAAATGGTTTTAAATAATCAAAAGAAATATTTGAAACCATGAATCTGAAATCAAGTGCAGGATTGAAATCCGATTCACGGTTAAAGCTGCAAACCAAATCCAAGAGAGAGTAAAGCATGAGATAAAGACAAATTGGTAAAAGCAAAGCTGATGATTCAAGGCCAAACCTAACAAAGCTCGGAGCAAGGAATGGACCAAGGCAAATGATCAAGTCAAGTTGAAATCAAAATGGGTCAAGACTACACCCAAGTCAAGGATTCAAGTCTCAAGTTCAAAGAGAAAATCGAGATTCACCTAGCTAAGGACCAATGAAGATTCTACCTAGCCAAGAACCAATGAAGACTCACCTAGCCGAACCAAGGGAGGACCGCACCTAAGGACTGACCCGACTGCACCAATATGAGCCAAGGGTTGCAACAAGGTCTGCCCCATACCGTGTGGTCTCACCTTTACCTAGGGGACCACAAGCCCACGTGAAGCCTTGGGCAACCATGGATCATTGGGAGTTGGATCAAGGCCTTCCCCCTTGAGGCCTATAAAAGGGGCTCTTGGGGGCTCATTTGAGCCATTGTAAGTTTCATCCTCCTTCTTTATTGATCTAAATCTCTCATTCTTCTTATTCAATTCAAAAGGGATTGTATTAATGGAGCATTAGTCTTCTCCCATGATGTAATAGAGTAATAATGCTGCCCGTTTAATTCTTTACATTTACGCATTCTACTTGTTTCATTTCAAGTTTCTCTACCTCTATATATGTTATATCCTTTTATATCTCCTAATCCCCTCTATGCTTAAGCTATAAACATATTTTAATTCATTTCTCTTCAGTCATTTACTTTGAATTTGCTGTGATTAACTTCTAATTTCGGATGAATTGATTCACGTATACTTTAAAAACTAAAATTTTGTTTTCAGCATCCCGCATATGTCTGATGTTGTATTTTTCATTTCCGAATCTCTTCTCCAAATAATCTGAAATTTTGTATACCGAATCTTCACACACAAATAAAATTGTTAAGAATTTTAGGGCCGTGTAGCAACGTAAATAAAATAGAGGAAGATCAGACAAATTCATAGTCAAGTCGGTATAGTCTGTGTTTCTTGCAACAAAGGTTGGGTAATCTTTCCACAACTTTGTCTCCAGTTAGTCAAATTTGTTGAACTAGTCTCATTGGAAATCTGACATTCATAGCTTTCCAACAAGACTAAATTCATAAAAATCGGAGCTCTGTGCACCGAAATACAGAAGTTTCTTTAGAGCTTTGTATTTCATAACATTCCGAACGCCTAAGCAGAGGCATTTCTCAGATTTAATTATGTAAAATCACAGTGCACGAAACTAAAATAAAAAATAGTTCTAGAATCTCACATTCTGCTGTTCATACTCTAAAATTTTCACTAATTTTGGAGATTCGAAGCTACTTAAAAAAAATTGGTAAACAAGCTCTGAAAACAGAACCAATTTCTGTTTTTCAGAGCTTTGAAAGTTTTTCATTCCTTAGATCAAGTGCACGTTTTGGTTGATGAAAATTGATTCAAAAGTGAATTTTAGAAACACACACCTGGTTTAAACCAATCCTCAAAGCGTCTAGACTGATCCTTGAGCGTCGGTTCAAGAAAGCCGAAGATGAAAAGATCTTGCTTCCACACGATCGCTATACGAAGTCAGAAAGTACAACTTTGTTAGTTTAATTGAAACTTGCTGGCATGCTCGCGCAAATGACGTAGGTTGAAAACTTGTTTTAAGTCTCTACATAGATTCTGGAATAGAATTTTCACATCTACAAAATTGACAAGCACGATCGGACTTGAGTTTTTCAGGGTTGATTGATTTGATGTTGGTTTTAAATTCACTTTTCAAAAATTTTCGTGCTTAATCCATTCTTGTGCATAGGTTGATTTTAATATAATGTCAAGTTTAGATGATTCTTTTGAAAACATATAAAGGAAAGACTCATCACATTTCAGAAATCGGTTTTCCAAAACCACAAAGAAATCCTCTAAAACTCGAGATGAAGAACTTCCCTCTTTGAGGGAAAGAGCAAGGCAACTTGGAAGGGAAATTGAGGCCCTAAGCCAAAAGGCTAAGCCACATCATTCCCATGAAAAATCATCTTGGGTAGCTAGAGAGAAAAACCACACCCAGAAAACCAAACTGAGCCCAAAATCCGATGAAGGAAATGAGGCCACAAATGCAGCAAGTGTTGAGATTGAATCATCCAACCTTGCTAATCATCCAAACACTCCTTTTTCCATTGAAAAGCAAAAAGTCTTCATTTGGGAAAAGCAAAAAAATATGGAAAATCTTCAAAAATCAAAAACATTTGAAAATCAAAAAGTTGAAATTCTGAAAGTTGAAAATGAAGAAAAAGTCTACATCCCTAGGCACACAAGCAGAGTGGGGCATGAGATTCACCTCACATAAATCACTCCAAATTTTTCAAAATCATTTACTCCAATGGGTTCCATTCCCATGAGAACCATTTTACACACACAAGAGAACGAGGGTTGCACACACATAGGCTTGGAGGATGAAATCCAAGACCTCGCAAAGCAATAAGAGCTCGAAGCCATGCATGAGCTTGAGCCGCTTTAGGATGCCTGCAAAGAAGTTTGCTCTCACCTTGGAAAGGTAGACAAGCTTGAAAAAGGTATGTTTGAAACTCATTTCTCTCAAAACTCTCCACTAGATCCTCCTCTTAGTTGTGTAGGACCGGTAGATCATTCATATGCATTCCATATATCAAATCACACATATGCACCCACAACCCCACCACAAGATGTGCCAAAGAATGTGGATTTTCAAGGTGCGCCAAATGTCCCGCACCAACAGAATGAATTTCAAAATGAAAAACAAAAAGAAAACAAAATTCAAAACATGGTAGATGCAAACACCATAAATAAATTTTGTAAAAGCACACTGTCAATTTCGAAAACTAGCTTGTTTTAAGTCCCTGATTTAAAGGAAAATCGTGAATTTCACCAAATCCTTAAAATGGAGATTTCGAAATAAAATGTTTTCAAATTGAAGTTAAGGAATTAGATGAAAACAAAGTCAAATAGGGATAAAACGGAATCCTCCCCTCCGAAGAATCAACAAGGATCATGGTTACAGTTAAAGCAAGCCCAAGTTGGGAGCGAGCTCAGGTGGACCCTGATAAAGCAGGACTTAAGGCACATAATTGGCCATGGCCAAGCTCACATTATTGGATCAATGGGGCTCATCAAGGCAAAGCTTAATGAAGACATGGCTCGAGCATGTAAGGATACCTTGGCGGGGCTTGATTCAATTGGTTAGAAGAAAGGCACAGGACCGCACCTTGCCAAGTCAGTCTTGAAGATCGTGGGTTGCAATAGGCTCATTCGGTTGCACCAAAGGAAGGCAAGGGCCAATCCGAGGATGCCCCAACTCAAGAGCCAAATTAAGTTTATATCAAACAAAGTAAGAGGCTACTCCAAGATGGAACAAGCCACACACAAATGCATTCGGCCAAGACCAAAGCTACACCATGGTTGAAATCATGCCCACCAACTCACCTAGCCGGTTGCATCCAGACCATACCTAGGTGCACCTAGCTCAAGCCAAGGACCAACCCACATGGGTCTGGTCTAGCACGTGATCAAGAGGGACCACAAGGGTCCATGTGATGGTCTTGGAGTGGAGCAAGACATGGGCAAAAAAAGCCATGTCCAACCCGCCCCATGCAAGGGTCCGGCAAGAGGGGAGTTGCTGCATAGAGAGAGACTTCCCAAGGCTAGAGTGAAGGGAGAGGGAGAGTCTAGGATAGGTAGGAGTTGCTGCAATTAGAGAGAGAGAAAAAAAAAGAGAAAAGAGAGAAAGAAGAGAAAGTAGAAGAGGAAGGGGACAATCCCTCTTCTGTTCGGTTTTCCATGGAGGCTGGTAAGTAAGTACTTCACTTCCATTGTTAATCTTGATTCTCTTCTTGATATTCAATTTAAGAAAAGGGGTTGTAATAATGGAGCTTCATCTCTCCCATGTTATAATAGCAAGTAGATATGCTGCCAATTTCGTTTCATACCTATGCACTCTACTTGTTTCATACTTCTATAAACTCCTGTAATTCTTAACCCCCTCTATGCTTAAACTAATATATACATTTACATTCATTTCCCTTCAGCAGTTTACTTTAAGTTTGTTGTGAATATGTCATTTAATCTCGGATGAATGCATCACATATGCTGTAAATACAGAAAAACTGTTTTCAGCATCTCTGCATACGTCTGATGTTTTATTTTTCATTTCCACATTTCTGCTCCGATTGACCTAAAACTTGGAACACTTCATCTAAACACACAAACCCACATAGGATAAAATTTTCAAGAATTTTAGGGTCGTTCAACCACGTAATTAAAAGTGTGTAAGATCGGGAAAATCTAGAATCAACTCTATCGAAACTGTATTTCCAGCAATAGAGCCTGGGTAATCTTGCCATAACTTTGTTTGTAGCGGTCCAATTTTAGTGAAACTTGGTTCTTTGGAAAGCTGACATCCATAACTTTCCAACAAGACTAAGTTCACCAAATAGACTCTGTGCACCGAGATACAGACTTTGATTTGAGTCTATGTATTTCTGTGACAAAACGGTTCCGAGTGTCTCAACAGAAACACTTCCTAGACCCAAAAATAAAATAAAAATGTTTTCAGAATCTCCACATTTGTGCTTATTCACTTTAAATTTTTCATGATTTTTGGAGATTCGGAAGTCAATAAAGAAAATCAGAAAGCGAAGTCTGAAAATAGAACCAGTTTCTGTTTTCCAAAACTTAGCAAAATTTGTCCTCAAAACACCTATTGCACAAATTTGATCAAGTCTCTCGGATTTTTCTCAAAGTGGAGAAATAACACCTGCACAAATGAATCCTCAAAGCACCTAGGCTGATCCTTGAGCATCGGTTCAAGAAGGCCTAAGGTGAAAAGATCTCGCTCAGCGACAATCGCTCACAAAGTCAGATTTACAACTTTGCTAGTTTTGAAAACTAGCTGGCATGCTCGCGCATAAACGAAATAGGTTGAGAAGTTTATTTCAAGTCTCTATATAGGCTATGAGTGAAATTTTACATCTACAGAATTGGCACGCTCTGTGGGACTCTAGACTTTGAGGATTTCAAGCTTAGGTGTTGATTTTCCCAAAATCCACTTCATCGAAAATTCTTGGTGTTTAATTCATTTCTTGTGCACAGGTCTACCATTTTCTCCAAATCATGTCGAGTTCAGAAGGGAACTTAAATTTATAGAAGAGAAGATAGCCGCTTTAAGCAAAGAGGCCGAAGCGGTCGAGTCGTTTTCTTCTCACAGGAAACAAGCAAGGGCTCACAAGAAACCATCTCATACAAAGAAAACCAAAATGGCCTCTAGGTTAGACGAAGAACCAGATCTGGAATCCTTCACTATCAAAGACAGAAAAGCCTTGCAACAACTGTTGAAAGGCCAAACAAAAGTTAAAAGAGCCTACACACTCTCGGATTTCTTACCATCGGATTATCAAACCGATAGTGACGATGATATACCGAATTTCCACCAGTATGAGGAAAGTTGGAATCTTAGATGCCACCTTCAACTCTTTTCTCGAAGAGCATACAAGAAGAAGAGAGATTCTTCAAAGTGGATCTACTGGTTCCCCCTCTCTCTCAAAGGAAATGCGTCGAAGTAGTTGGCTTCATATGACTTGACCCAATTCGCCAACTTTGAAGACTTGGCGAATTGTTTCATGCAAAGATTTTCACATAATGTTGAAGTCACACCCACTTTCAATACTTCGAGAGACACTAAGCAAACTCCTAACGAGAATGCACACGCATTTATCGTTAGATAGAGGTCACTTTTGTGCCAAGTTAGAGAGCCCATATCCGAAGGATGCGCCATAATACTCATCCTCAAGAATTTCAAAACCGATTTAAAAGCCCTCCTCTCACTCCACGAAATCTCGAATTTTCAAAAATTGATAAAAAAAGCTTTGCTCTACGAAGCGAATTTGAAAAAAGGAGTGTACGAAGATTTATGGAAGGGGAGGAGTTTTCAAAAACCTCGATTTGAAAAGCAAGGGGCATATGGGCCACACGCACCTGAGAGTGGAGCAAAAGCCCAAAAGGTTGCAAACGTTCGGGTAGAGACGAGCTTGGCTGGACCCTCACAAACCTCTGAACAAAAACATGTCAGAAAAACTCAAAAACAGGTTGAAAATAGGGAGTTCACCTAGCTAGGACAACCACTCACGGAAGTCCTAAACATTCTCTTGACCTAGGGTCTAATCCATCACCCGACTATTCCCGAAGGGGCACCCCCTAAGGGAAAGTTTCTAAACAATTTTTGCAAGTATCATAGGCTCAAGGGCCATGATACAAACAAGTGTTTCGCCCGGCCCTCCCAAGCAATTCTCAAACAACTCTTCAAAATAAAATCAAAGACTTGATAGAGTAGGGTAGGCTCTACGTCTCGGAGGAACCGGAGCCCTCCCAAGCAATTCTTAAAGAGCCTTTTCCCTACCACATAAGCACAAGTGGGAAAAGAAAAGAGGTATGTCTTCTTCCACTCAAAACTCATGGGATTTAGCATGCAATGCATACGGTTCACACTACTTGTCACACACCGCTCTCTATCGTAATAAAAAAAGACAAGCAAGTATTGATCCGGGGAGCGCTTAGAGTACTGCCCCCGGCTAGAGCCTTGATAGAAATTTGTGGTGCTTCGAGGCATCCAAGTAGAGTCAAGTTAGGAACTAGCCTTAGGAAAGTGTAGGTGAGGTGTCTAGGTTCGGAAGGATCTATCAACCCCCACACTTAGCCAAAAATGCTAGGAAGGAAGTGGTCGTTTTGCCCGGCCCTTAGAAAGCATGCATCCCTAATTTATCTCATAGCATCGATAAGGGTAAAGGTGTTGTGTTAACCCCATACGATTTGGAACTCCATCTTTCAAAACATCCCATAAACATGTCTATCTTAGAGTTGATATAAACCTCACCTGAACATAGACAAGTCTTAGAGAGAATCCTAGAAAAAGTTAAGGTTAACACATCTTGGTCTCCCAAATCTTTGCCAAGGCCTCTATCATGTTCACTCAGGATGAATTAGAGAGACCAAATACAACCCATAACCAGCCCTTGCATATAGATGTGGTATTGAATCACCACACTTTAAACAAGTGTTTGGTTGATTGGGGAGGAGGTCTAAACATTCTTGCTCTTCACGTGGCCTTTCAAATAGGTGTCTCCATTTCTAGGCTAGAACCAAGCCCCATCGTTATCACTGGATATGATGGCAATTCATCCCATCCATTAGGAGCTATCGAGTTTTCCATGGAGGTAGAAAACATCCAACACACAAGGTTGTATCATGTCTTAGACATAAACCCCCATTATAACTTGTTGTTAGGAAGGCCTTGGATTCATAGCTTCTGAGCCGTCCCTTCAACCTTTCACAAATGTTTGAAAATTCCATGAGATAACCAAGTGGTGGCAGTCCTTGGATAAGACCATCCCCACCTTAAGGGAATCAAAAACCTCCCTTGTCCATCGAGTCATCCATCAAGTGAGAAGGCTATAGAAACGCCTCACTCACCCCAAGTCATTCTTTCCCTAGGAAGCCTTCAACCCCAAAGAATCGTGCATCTCCTAGGGAAGCTCAAGCCATTTCCAACTCCTAAACGTGTAGGGTTATGCTTCCCTAGGATCGTGTGTCTCCTAAGGAATCCCAAATCCTCTCTAACCCATACCTCCCAACCATTAGCCAAACAAACTCGTGTGTTCCATGATATTGATGACACTCGATTCCAAGGTCATCCTCTTTACAAATTTTTTTCCAAACTCAAGAAGCCTTGGAATATGATGTTGAACATGGGATATACACCATACCAAGGGCTAGGAACCGTGAACCGAGGTAGGTTAGAGCCCATTATACCTAACCCGGGTCGACATGGATTGGGATACACCCTATCCATACCCCCTGAGCAACCACCTAAGAACAATTGGGTCAAGGGTGCCCTAGAACCCACTAACATCGAAACCTATGGCTTATACCTCTTGTTTAGAGAAAAATTCATGGTGTTTTCTTTGTTGGTTTGATGGAAGACTCCTCTTTTGAAAAAAATCCAAAAAACATATCTATTGGAAAAAGCAAAAAAATGTGAAAAACTTTCAAAATCCAAAAACATTTGAAAAACCTGAAAATTCCAAAAAGAAAGTCTTTTGTGTGCATTCTTGTAAACACCCCAAAAATCAAACGATTTTTCAAAACAAACACTTGGTTTGAAAAATCCATTTCAAAGCTAGATTTTGATTTTTCGAAAACCCAAGAGTTGCAAAAGCTTTAAACTTCTGTTTGAAAACCCGTTCAAAATGTAAATTTCTCAAACTTGGGCCAAGTCCCAATTTTGTAAAAACCCAAATCCAACAGGTGGAGCTTGATAAAAAAGCAGCCTCTAAAATAGGTTCAAAAAACCAAAATTCAGCCTAGCTTGATAAAAGCAGGATCAAAAGGCAAAAGGAGAGCCCAGGCTAGAAGCAGACTTAAAGCTCGAAGGATCAAATACCAAGCCAAGAGCATCCACCAAATCATCAGAAATCCAAGCCTGAAATATCAAGAATCAGACAAAACGAAGTCCAGAAAGGTGAGAAGTTTGGACAAAATGGTTGGGGAAGACCCAGCCCAAGACTGAGCACTGATAAAGCCAGGGCCCGCGAAAACTGTCCGTCTCGAAATGCCAAGAAGGACTGAAGAAATAAAAAATTGGATTGGATCTGAACCCAAATATCCAGATCCAGACCCAAATAGTATTTGGATCGGATTTGAATCTCAAAATCCAAATCCAAGATCCACCTCATTTGCCTATAAATAGAGGTGAGGGGGGGCCATAAAATTGATGTGAATTTGCAATTGGAAGGCTTGGGAAGAGAGAGAATGAGTGGAGGGCATAAAGTAGATATGGCGGGCCATAGCCATGTGGGTTCAAGTCTTGTATGAACCTAGGCTCAACCAAAGGGCTGCACCAACTTGAAGAACGGCTGCAAAAGGGCATGAAGGATGGGCTATTCGTGGTGGACCGGCTCCAAGAGGTAGGTCTCTCAACCTCACCCTAACCTAGCCTAAACCACCTAACCGACCCCACTAAACCTAACCCAAAACTAGCCTAGACCTAGCCCCTTTCACCTAAACTGACCCAAACTCCCCCTAACTGACCTAACCTAAACCCTCTAACCGAGTGCACTTTGCACTTGGTTTTTGGTCCCTACACTCCCCCTAGATAACCCCCAGCCTACTTCTTACCACCTGCCACCTTCCAACACCCGGCACCTTACCCCATCCGGCCACCCTAGCACTACCCCCCAGCCAGCCGACCGCACTTTCCCACTCACCCTTTCCCCAGCGCCCTAGCGCCTAACTCCAGCGCCTTACCACAACCTCCGCACCACCCGCCTGCCGTAACCTAGCTCACAGCCCCTGCCACAGCCCCTGTAGGGTGCACCTGGCACCTGCACCCCTTTTGCCGTGACTCACCCTACCTCCCACCAGCCAGTCGAACCCTTTCCCTACCTGCCGCCTATCCCTAGCGCCGCACCACATTCCCTAACACCCGGCCAACCTTACCTGCCGCCTGCACCCTTTTCCTAGCGCCACCCTAACACCTCAACCCTCACCTTGGCCATGACCTACCTAGCTCCCATCCCATTACCTAAGACCATACCCCCCCATAGCGAACCCACACCTTGGCCGAACCAAGCCCCTCCTAAGCTCAAACACCCGGCTGCCCCCAAGCACACCCTAAGCCTAAACCCACGTCTAAACCCACCTAGGGAGACCTATCTAATTGCTGCCAAGGTGAACGGACCCGAGCAAGTTGAGAGAAAAAGCAGACCACTTGTAAGTGTTTAAATTCGGTTTTTACCTTACTCCTTTGAAATTTAATTCAAGTCGACATGGGGTTGTAATAATGGAGCATAGTCTCCCCCCAAAATGTAATATTGGTGCTTGATACACAAGGCATATACGTACACTTGAGCCATATTGCTCTTAGACGTACACAAAGAACACCCACGTGCACTTGAGCCTTTCCGCTCTTAATTGTACACGATTGCATACACATTGAGACTTTCCACTCTTAAGCTAAAGTATATATTTCCCTTTGGGTATTTACTTTAGTGAAAGCTGTGTGAGTTGCAATTCAATTTGGGTTGTTACATTCACGTCGTGTGAGTTTGTCATTTAAATTTCACACTCGCACACAAAAGTACTCGAGCACTTGCTCTACACTCTCGCGCATATTTTGAGCCTTTGTTGCTCATAAGATATAGCATACCTATATATTTTCCAGCTGCGTGAGTTTTACATTCAGTCGTGTAAGCACTTACATTCCGGGTGGGTTTAATTCAAGTTGTGTGAGTTGTCTTTACATTTACACACCAAGAGCACTCACTCACAATTGAGCCTTTCCACTCTTACTATATACTTATATTTCAATTTCGGCAAGTTCAATTCAAGTCGTGTGAGTTGTCTTTACATTTACACACCAAGAGCACTCACTCACAATTGAGCCTTTCCGCTCTTACTATATACTTATATTTCAATTTCGGCAAGTTCATTTCAAGTCGTGTGAGTTGTCTTTACATTTACACACCAAAAGCACTCACTCACAATTGAGCCTTTCCGCTCTTAAGATATAAGTATATTTCAATTTTGCAATTTACATTCAAGTCGTGTGAGTTGCTTTCAAATTCGGGTATTTCCCTTAAGCTGCGTGAGTTGCACTTCCATTCGGGTATTTACATTAAGTTGTGTGAGTTGCTTTCAAATTCGGGTATTTCCCTTAAGCTGCGTGAGTTGCACTTCCATTCGGGTATTTACATTAAGTTGTGTGAGTTGCTTTCAATTCGAAACTAGCTCACATCATCTCAAACCCGAAAAACATTTGTGCATCCTTGCATTCATGCATTTTCAAAAGAAACCCTAAATCTACGCTCAAACACGTTGAAATTAGGCCATTTATGCACACACACATCCGGCCTAAATAGCTAAAACTCAAAGACTTGGAATCGTCTAGCCCTATATATAAAATTTGCAAACTTAGGCAAAACTCGAGTTTTCAAAACACTTGTATCATTTCAAAGAGTCCAAACTGTTTTATCAAAGTCTATAAGCGCTTAAACTGACCCTTGAGCACCAGTTCAAGAAGGTTTAAAGCAAAAAGATCCTGCTTGCTCACAATTGCCTTAAAAACGTCAGATATTTCAAAATCTTTGCTAGCTTGAGCAAGCTAGCTGGCACGCCCATAGAAATGACATAGATGCGAAAAGGTTCATTTCTGGCTTCAAAACCAGAAGTGAAAATTTTTGTGCTTACAATTCTCCTAGCTTTTGTTTGGAAAAAGCCAAAAAACGTTGAAAAATCTGAAAATCTCAAAAAGAAAGTCTTTTTACATTCATCCTTCTAGCATTTGCAATGAAAAAGACAAAAAATTTGAAAACTCCAAAAATCTTGGCCATATACAAATCCCAATTTCGAGTTCTTCAAAACCCATGTATATCCCCAAACCAAAATCATCAAAGTTATGCACAACCCCACTCTGTTACATGATACTTCCCTAGAAATTAAGGCACTTGAGAGTGATCAAAGCAAGGAGAAAGATCCCCTCATTCATGAGGAAGATCAAGCATCCGAGCTTACTGAATTTCATAGAGTCCTTGACTTGGAAAAACCTTCAAATTCCGTAGGAGGGAATTTTCTAGAAATCAATCTATGGAGTGAGTCTAACCCAAAATGTGTCAAAATAGGTGCTTGTTTGCATGAGCACGAAAGAGCATCATTCATTGCATTTTTGAAATCTTATGTGGATGTATTTGTATGGACCTACGAAGACATGTTGGGTTTAGACCCTAGGATCATAGAACATCATCTACCCTTAGAACTAAATGCAAAACCCGTGAAGCAAAAGCTTAGAAAAATTCATCCTGATATTCACTCCCAACTGAAAGAGGGTTTAGAAGATCTTTTAAAAGCCGGATTTATAAAACCCATTGCTTATTCTGAATGGCTTTCAAATATTGTTGTGGTTCGAAAATCCAATGGGAAAATTCGAATTAATTTTCCTCTTCCAAACATTGATTTGATAGTGGATAGCACTGCAAATCATGAAATGTTTTCTTTCATGGATGGCTATTCGGGTTACAACCAAATCAAGTTAGCACCAAAAGATTAGGCAAAAACTGCTTTTACTATACCTTGGGGCACATACTGTTATACGGTTATGCCTTTTGGTTTTGAAAAATGCCAGTGTCACATACCAAAGAGCCATGACTACTATTTTCTATGATCAAATCCATGAGCTCTTGGAAGTCTATGTGGATGATCTTTTGGTAAAATAAAAAACCTGATGCACACACATAGAATCTTTGCAAAAGGTTTTCGAAAGACTGAAGCTTTATAAAGTAAAACTAAACTCTCAAAAATGTGCTTTTGGAGTGGAATCGGGAAAACTCTTAGGGTTCATGGTAAGCCAAAGGGGCATAGAGGTCCACCCCTCTAAGTGTGGAGCCATCATAGACATGCCTCCACCCTCCAACTTGACTCAAATCCGAAGCCTCCAAGGTCGACTCCAAGCAATTAGGAGATTTATCTCCAACTTAGCAATAAGATGCGAACCTTTCAATAGACTTTTGAGAAAAGGGGTTAAATTTGAATGAGATTTCGATTGCCAAAAAACTTTTGAAATATTGAAAACTTATTTGGTGAATCCTCCGATTTTAAAAACCTCCAAAGCAAGGAAAACCTTCATTGCTTTATATTTATATTCATGCGAATGCATTGGGTGCTTTACTTGCTCAATATGAGGATGATAGTCTTAAAGAGTATGTTGTTTACTACATTTCGAAAACTCTATTAGCATATTAAAGAAATTATCAAGCCATGGAGAAAACGTGCTTGGCTTTGGTGTGGGGTTGCCAACAGTTTAGACATTATTTCCTAGATCATGAAATTCAGATAGTGTCTAAACTTGATCCAATAAAGCACTTATTTGAAAACCTATCCTACCGGGTAGGCTAGGTAAATGGCAGCTCCTCTTAATGGAGTATGATCTCAAATTTCATGATCAAAGCTCCATTAAGGGACAAGCCCTACCCGATCATGTGGCCGAATTTCTTCTTGAAGATACATATCCCATACTTGATGAAATGCTCGATGAAGGCATCTTTGCAAATGAATTTCAAAACCATGTTTTATCAAATCATTCTAATGAAGATCAAGTATGAAAAATGTACTTTGATGGGGCAAAGAACCAACAAGAGGCAGGTGTGGGAATTATTCTCATATCTTCCGAGAAAGGATAAATCCCAATTGCAATTCGACTAGATTTTTTGTGCTCAAATAATATGGCTGAATATGAAGCACTCAAATAAGGCCTAAAATTTTTGAAAAACTAAGGACATCATGTATTAAAGTCTTTGGAGATTCTATGTTTGTTATAAACCAAGTTTTGAAAATTTGGCAAGTCAAAAATGAAAACTCATTCCATACCATGAATTGGCTACCCAGTTGGTCGATTCTTTCAAGTCATGCACCCTCACCCACATAGGTAGAGAGGACAACACCATAGCAGATGCCCTCTTATCTCTAGGATCATCTCTAAGAATCGATCCCACTATGGGAACTCGATCCTTAGAGATCTTGTACTTACCCACTCCATCCACCCACGATTTTAAGATTTACCAAAATGACCAAAACTCGATTGAAAAGCCTTGGTTTCAAGACATTAAAAACTTTTTGGAAAATGGAGGATTTCCCGAATTTGCTTCTTCTAAAGATGAAGCTTTTATTTGAAAGATTTCAACCAGATATGTGATTTTTGGAGGGGTTCTTTACAAAAAGAGTTTTTCCGGCATCTTGTTGAGATGTGTGGACCTTGATGAGGCTAGGACTATAATGCATGAATTCCACGGTGGGAAATGTGGAGGATATGTGAATGCAAATATGATGGCCATGAAATGGTCAACCCTAAAGCAAGATTGTCATGATCATGTTAGGAAATGTCATCAATGTCAAGTACATGGACATGCCATTCATATCCCATCATCCACCTTGCATTCCATCCTTGGCCTTTCACCATGTGGAAATTTGACATCATAGGACCAATCTCCCCAATTGCATCGAATGGACATGGGTTCATCTTAGGAGCCACCGAATATTTTTCTAAATGGGTTGAAGCTACTTCCTTGGCTAATGTCCAAGGACAACATGTAGTAGCATTCATTAAGAAAAATATCTTGGCTCGATTTAGAGTTCCAAGTGACCTAGTGTCGGATAATGGCACCCCTTTTAAGAATGAGAAGATGGAAAAGTTATGTAATACCTATGGCATAACTCAACACTTCTCATCGCCCTACTACCCTCAAGGCAACGACCAAGCCGAATCCACCAACAAAACTCTTATAAGCATCATTGAGAAAACTTTAGAGAAGGGTAGGATATGGCATGAGAAGCTAGATGAAGCCTTATGGGCTTATAGGAATTCCATCCGCACACCTATGAATGCCACACCATTCGAGTTGGTCTATGGTACAAATGTCATACTCCCCATTAATACCAAATTGCATTCATTTCATACATCACTCACACTTGATTTACCCATAGAGACTTTACAACAAGCTAGGATGGCTGAGCTTGACCTATTAGATGAGAATAGGCTCCTTGCCATTGATCATGCACATGCATACCAGCAAAGGATAGCTCGACATTATGAAAAGCATATGAAGGCTCGCCACTTCAAAGTGGGAGACCTTGTATTGAAAATCATCCATCATCGTGCCCTCATCCACTTGGCAAGTGGGAATGACCACAAATAATGCATATTGGTTGATTGATGTTGAGGGCAGAAAGTTAGTAGACCCTATAAATGCCCAATACTTAAAAAAATATTATGTATATGATCTATGTTAAATTCTTTCAAAAAGAATTTTGAATGGGTCTCCTTTGAACTTCTTGAAAGAATGATCAAGATGGACTGTATGGCCCTAAACGAGGGAATCGATGCTTTATGAAAAGTAGAGTTTTTCAAAATCATTTGGTAACATTTCGAAAATCTTTGGCTTACAAAATGAAGCCTAGTTCAAAATAACAAAATATTTTAAAAATAAATGCTATTAGGAAATGGGATGTTCTTGGCTGAATTGAGTATCCAAAGGGATAAGTGTTCTCCCTATTTTACTTCTCCCCAAAAGGGAAAATTTGGCAAAATCAAAAGAAAATGAAGAAAAGAAAAACCTCCAATATAGAGGTCTTTCAAAAGAAAAAAGGAATACAAAAACTCCTCTAAAAGAAAAATCAGTCTTCCCTTTGAAAGAAAAAGAAAAAACCAAAGCTCAGAAAGAGAAATTTTCCATCTCTTTGCCTTAAACCACGGGACGCTTCAGAAGGGACGGTGGTAACTCTTTCCCAAATCCCTACGACTTATCCCAATGGAGAAAGGTTTGTCCATTAAAATCCCAAAGTAGGAATAGGATCTGCTTATTTGGATTTCATTTTGTTTGAGAATTAGACTTTGTTATGTGGGAAATGAAATTTTGAAATGTCTTCCAAAATTTCCTACAAAACCTCTGCTAAAGTAGTGGGTATTGAAACCCAAATGAGGGGAAATATGAAAAATTGGAAATCCTTTTGATAGAAACTAAAAGGAGTTCCCTTTGAAAAGGAATTTTGAAAACCTGAAATGTCAAAACAAACAACATCGGGATTATCTCGTTTGGGGCAGTCGGCCTTCATAAGGCAAGGCTCTTCGTCAAGCCTATACATACCATGAGTGAGTCTCTTCACACACATCACACTCCATACCATGCATGCATTCATCAAAAGTTGGACATGCATGATCATGCTAGGACTAATGGCTTGCCTAAGTCTAAGTCCCCTTCTCCATAATCCAAAGAAAAACATACTATGAAATGAAGGAAAGTCTATATTCTCAAGTCAATTTGGGGAAGTAAAATCCAAAAGGGGTGTTTTCTTCTTTGCCATTATCCAAATAAATTTGGATTAATGCCAAATAGGGGCATATGTAAACATCCTAAATAGATTTTGTAAAAGCACACTCTCAATTTTGAAAACTAGCTTGTTTTTAAGTCCTTGATTTAAAGGAAAATCGTTAATTTCACCAAATCCTTAAAACGTTGATTTCAAAATCAAATGTTTTCAAATCGAAGTTAAGGAATTAGTTGAAAACCAAGTCAAACAGGGATAAAACCGAATCCTCCCCTCAGAATAATCAGCAAGGATCAAGGTTATAGTTAAAGCAGGCCCAAGCAGGGAACGAGCTCAGGTCGACCCAGATAAAGCAGGACTTAAGGCACACAATTGGCCATGGTCAAGCTCACATTATCGGATGAATGGGGCGCATCAAGGCAAAGCTTCATGAAGACATGGCTCGAGCATGTCAGGATACCTTGGTCGGGCTTGATTCCATTGGTTCGAAGAAAGGCAAAGACCGCACCTTGCCAAGTCAGTCTTGAAGATTGTGGACTGTAATAGGCTCATTCGGCTGCACCAAAGGAAGGCAAGGGTCAATCCGAGGACGCCCCAACTCATGAGCCAAATCAAGTTTATATCAAACAAAGTAAGGGGCTACTCCAAGATGGGACAAGCCACAAATGCATTCAGTAAGTAAGTTAGAGAGAGGGACCACAAGGGTCCCTTACCAAGGCTACACCACGGTTGAAGTCATGCCCACCAACTCACCTAGTCGGTTGCATCCAAACCGTGCCTAAGTGCACCTAGCTCAAGCCAAGGACCAACCCACATGGGGCTGGTCTAGCACGTGATCAAGAGGGACCACAAGGGTCCATGTGATGGTCTTGGAGTGGAGCAAGACATGGGCCAAAAGACCCATGTCCAACCCGCCCCATGGAAGGGTCTAGCAAGACCCCCCTTTGGCCTATAAATAGAGTTCAAGGGGGGACGTTTCCAGCATCTTGCACATAGAGAGAGGCTTCATAAGGCTGGAGTGAAGGGAGAGGGAGAGTCTAGGATAGGTAGGAGTTGCTGCAATTAGAGAGAGAGAGAGAAAAGAGAGAAAGAAGAGAAAGTAGAAGAGGAAGGGGACGATCCCTCTTGTGTCCAGTTTTCCTTGGAGGTTGGTAAGTAAGTACTTTTCTTCCAATATTAATCTTGATTCTCTTCTTGATATTCAATTTAAGAAAAGGGGTTGTAATAATGGAGCTTCGTCTCCCCCCATGTTGTAATAACAAGTACATATGCTCCCAATTTCGTTTCATACTTATGCACTCTACTTGTTTGCTTTATTGATTCTCTACCTCTCTATATTCTATAAACTCCTATAATTCCTAACACCCTCTATGCTTAAGTTAATATATACATTTACATTCATTTTCCTTCAGCAATTTACTTTAAGTTTGCTGTGATTATATCATTTAATCTCGGATGAATGCATCATGTATGTTGTAAACACAGAAAAACTGATTTTAGCATCTCTGCATATGTCTAATGTTTTATTTTTTATTTTCACATTTCTCCTTCTATTGACCAAAAACTTGGAACACTTCATCTACACATACCATCACACATAGGATAAAAGTTTCAAGAATTTTAGGGCCGTGCAACCATGTAATTAAAAGTCTGTAAGATTAGAAAAATCCAGAATCAACTCTATCAAAACTCTACAATAGAGTCAGGGTAATTATCCCATAACTCTATCTTCAGCTGTCCAATTTTAGTAAAACTTAGTTCATTGGAAAGTTGATATCCATAGCTTTCCAACAAGACCAATTTCACCAAAAGTGGAGCTCCGTGCACCGAGATACAGATTTTGCTTTGAGTCTTTATATTTCTATGATAGAATAGTTCCGAGTGTCTAAACATAAATATTTCCCAGATTTAATTCTGAATAATCACAACACCCAAAAATAAAATAAAAATATTTTTAGAATCTCCACATCTGTTCTTGTTCACTTTAAATTTTTCATGATTTTTGGAAATCCGAAAGTCATTGAAAGAAAATTAGAAAGCAAGGTTTGAAAATAGAACCACTTTCTGTTTTTCAGAACTTAGTAAAATTTGTCCTCAAAACACCTAGTGCACGAATTTAATCAAGTCTCTTAGATTTTTCTCAAAGTGGATTTAAAATCACACCTACACAAATGAATCCTCAAAGCGCCTAGGTTGACCATTGAGCATCGGTTCAAGAAGGCCTAAGGTGAAAAGATCTCGCTTAGCCACAATCGCCCACAAAGTCACATTTACAACTTTGCTAGTTTTGAAAACTAGCTGGCACACTTGCACATAAATGAAGTAGGTTGCGAAGTTTATTTCAAGTCTCTACATAGGCTTTGAGCAAAATTTTCATATCTACAGTAGACATATTACTCCTAAGGCATGCATCGACATCCTAGGTATACCTAACCCTGCCATGAACAAAAAAATTCCTTTGAGCCTAGGTTTGTATCATAAAACCAAGCCTATGACCATGATTTCCTCCAACAACCACAAACCCACCAAGGAACCGACCATGGTTTCCCTTGGAATCCATACCTTTCAATTTTGCAAGGGGTCAAACATGCTCTCCCTTAGCATCCATACAAACTCAAACCGTCCATCCCTAGGGACACATTGGGTTGCGCCTAGGGTCCATACCAAAATCGTCCACCTCTTGGGAGAGCCCAAGCCAAAATCTCTAAAGCCAATCCACTACTAGGGTCGGTGTATCCTAGAGAAACTAAAGCCTTCCACCACCCAAGCTTTACGCCTCATAGATACAAAAACTCGAGTGTATAACCATGACATGGACGATATATCATCCCAAGGACATCCTCTTTATAAAAAAATTTCAAAACTCAAAAAGCCTTGGAATATGATGTTGAACATGGAATATGCACCCTACAAAGGTCTAGGAGTTAAGAACAAAGGTAGGTTAGAACCCATCCTACCTTTGCCTAACCTGGGTCTACCTGGATTAGGATACACCCCATCCATACCCTCGAAACCACCACCTAAGATCAATTGGGTCAAGGGTGTCCTATAACCCATTAAAACCAAAACCTATGACTTAGACCTCTTGTTTGGAGTCTAATTCATGGTGTTTTCTTTGTAGGTTTGATAGAAGACCCCTTTTTAGAAAAAAAATCAAAAAAAGTATATATTTCAAAAAACCAAAAAAATCTAGAAATTTTCTAAAACCCAAAAGCATTGAAAAAACTGAAAATTCCAAAAAGAAAGTCTTTTATGTTCATTCTTCTAGCATTTGTTTGGGAAAATCCAAAAAAATTGAAAAAGTTGAAAATCTCAAAAATTTTGGTTATCAAAACTGTGTACAAATTCCAAAACTGGTTTTAACAAAACCCATGTATATTCTCCACCCCTAGGGGCACATTGAGTTGCACATAGGACCCATCCCAAAAACATCAACCAATCCACACCCCGTGTGCGCATCCTTGATGCACCCGAATCCTCGGACCCTCCTTGGACATGAAGCTAACTCGAGGTTTTTTGTATGTATTGTACAGGTTATTCCCAAAATCCAAAAAAATCTAAAAAAGCAAAACAAAAAAAAAATTTCAAAAGGTAAAAAAAAAAGAGAGAAAAATCTGAACCATTTTGTCAAAAAAAATTGTCAATTCCCTTAGAGATGATTTGAGTGATGTCAATTTACATGAACTTCCTCAAAATCAAGAAAGTCTTGGACTTGGAAAAACATTCAAGTTCCTTAGAAGGTGACCAATATTAGAATCAAACCTATACCCAAAATGCATCAAGGCTAAGATCATATCATGCATATTCCTAAGCCATGCCAAAAATTAACATCATGCATGTATGAATCATTCATTCAACACACTAAATATCATTCGTCACATGCCACAATAGGGTCGGCCATAGTATGACTGCTCATGTCATCTCCACCAAACTAGGGGCATGTAGAGTGCATTCCCTAAACACATTTCATGGAAACTTGAATACATTCATCATTTCATAAAGCATGTATCTCCATCATCTCATATGGAATACATTCACATGTCATGCATCCCATTTACATCTTTCACCCAAAGAGGCCCGAAAAGTGGTGGCCAAGTGGGAATGTCTTTATGTCATTGTAAACACCCCAAAATCAAACGATTTTAAAAAACAAACACCTGGCTTGAAAATCCATTTCAAAACCAGATTTTGGAGTTTTCGAAAACCTAGGAGTTGCAAAAGCTCTAAACTTTTGTTTCAAACCCTGTTCAAAATGAAAAATCCTCAAACTCGGGCCAAGTCCCAATTTTGTAAAAGCCCAAATCCCACAGGTGGAGCCTGAATAAAAAGCAACCTCAGAAAGTAGGTTCAAACGCCCAGAAAGCATCCAGGCCTAGTAAAAGCAGGAGCAAAAGGCGAAAGGAAAGCCTTGGCTAGAAACAGACTTCAAGCCCGGAGCATCAAATGCCAAGCCAAGAACATCCACCAAAATAGTAGAAATCCAAGCCTGAAACAACAAGAATCAGACAAAATGAAGTCCAGAAAGGTGAGAAGGAGTTCGGACAACAAAGCTGGGGAAAACCCAGCACAAGACGGAGCATTGATGAAGCCAGGGCCCGCACAAACCGTCCATCTCGAAACGCCAAGAAGGACTGAAGAAACAAAAGATTGGATTGGATTTGGACCTAAATATTCAGATCCAGACACAAATAGTGTTTCGATCGGATTTGGATCTCAAAATCCAAATCCAAGATCCATATCGAACACCCACCTCATTTGCCTATAAATAGAGGTGAGTGGGTGCCCACAAGTTCACGTGAAATCCAAGAGGCTTGGGGAGAGCTTGCATAAAGTAGGTGAGAGAAAATTGGTGTGCTAGATATTTTCAAGTGTGCTAGCCTTGTGGACTTGATCAAGGGCATGGGTTCAAGCCTTGTATGAACCTAGGCTCAAACCAAAGGGCTGCACCAACTTGAAGAAGGGCTACACAAGGGCGTGGAATCATGGGCAAGGCGTGGTGGACCGGCTCCAAGAGGTAGGTCTCTCAACCTCACCCTAAACTACACTAAACCACCTAACCTAACCCTAAACTAGCATAAACCTAGCCCTTCCCACCTAAACCGACCCAAACTTCTCTAAACCGACCCACCCATGGACCACCCTAAATCTAACCCAACCTCTCACTAGTCGACCTAAACTGACCTAGCTTAGCCCCTAACTACTTGACTTAGACCTAACCTAATCCACTTCCCCACCGACCTAATCTGAACCTAACCGAGTGCAGCTGCACTCGGTTTGAACCTATTTCAAACCCCATCAACCTGCCCTACCGCCTGCCCCTTTTTTACCCCAGTCGGTTCACACCCCATGACACCCACCTACTAGTACCCGGCTCCCATTTCACGCACCTGCCATCATCACCCTAGCGCCCCACTACACCAGCTCCCTTTCCTAGCTGCCTGCCGAGACCACCTACCTGCCACCAGTCCCGGCCTTATCCCTTACCTTCCCTAGTGCCACACTACCCCCATCCTCCTACCGCTCCCACACCAAACTGCCGTGACCCGGCACCTGCGCCACACTCCACGCGCCTAGCGCCTCACTCCTTAGCGCCCTGCCATAGCTCGCCGCACCACTACCTAACACCCCCGGCGCACCTAGCACCATACCGCACCCATCCTAGCGCTAACTCCAACGCCCTGTACCCCTTTTGCCGCCCCACAGCCACCTTACCTTACCTACCTATCTCTCAGCACCTCCCTGCCGTAGGCCACTCCATAGCACCTGCCGTCCCAACCGAAACCCCTGCAACACCCGCCTACCTTAGCCGTGACCTACCCAAGCTCCCACGGCCCAAAACCTACCTAGACACACTAGGGCCGCACCTTGCCGTGACACACCTTAGCCAACATCCCTCTTTGCCGAACCTAAGTCCTTCCTAAGTCTAAACACCCAAGACTACCCCCAAGCTCAAACTCACGTCAAAGCCCACCTAGGGAGACCCATCTCTTGGCTGCCAAGGTGGACAAAAGCCCAAACACGATTGAGAGGAAAAGTCGCCCACTTGTAACTGTTTAAATTCAGTTTTTACCTTACTCATTTCAAATTTAATTCAATTTGATACGAGGTTGTAATAATGGAGTGTAGTCTCCCCCCGAAATGTAATATTGGTGCTTGATACACAAAGCACACACGTACACTTGAGCCATATTGCTCTTAAACGTACACAAGACACCCACATGCACTTGAGCCTTTCCGCTCTTAATTGCACACTATTGCACACACATTGAGCCTTCACTCTTAAGCTAAAGACTTTAGTGAAAGCCGTGTGAGTTGCAATTCAATTTGGGTTGTTACATTCATCTCGTGTGAGTTTGTCATTTAAATTTCACACTCGCACCCAAGAGGTACTTGAGCACTTGCTCCACACTCTCAGGCACCTTTTGAGCCTTTGTTGCTCATAAGATATAGCATACTTATATATTTTCCAACTGCACGTGTTTTACATTAAGTCGTGTACACACTTACATTCCGGGTGGTTCAATTCATGTTGTGTGAGTTTGTCATTTAAATTTCTCACTACACACACGCGTGCATTGAGCCTTTCCGCTCTTACTATATACTTATATTTCAATTTCAGCAAGTTCAATTCCAGTTGTGTGAGTTGTCTTCCCATTTACACACCAAGAGCACTCACTCACGATTGAGCCTTTCCGCTCTTAAGATATAAGTATATTTCAATTCTGTAATTTACATTCAAGTCGTGTGAGTTGCTTTCAAGTTCGGGTATTTCCTTTAAGCTGCGTGAGTTGCACTTTCATTCGGGTATTTACATTAAGTTGTGTGTGTGAGTTGCTTTCAATTCGAGTTTATCTCACATCATCATACCAAACCTGAAAAATATTTGTGCATCCTTGCATTCGCGTGTTTTCAAAGAGGAAACCCCGAATCTACGTTCAAACTCACTGAAATTAGGCCACTTGAAGCACACACATCTGGCCTAAAATAACTAAAACTCGAGAGACTTGAAAACGTACAACCCCCGTAATAAAAACTGCAATTTAGGCATACAATCATCGAAACACTTACTTTTCTTTCAAAAGTATACGTTTGTTTAAAAGATCAAAGTTTTCTAAGCGCTTAAACTTACCCTTGAGCATCGGTTCAAGAAGGTTTAAAGCGAAAAGATCCCGCTTGCTCACAATTGCCTTTCAAAACGTCAGATATTCCAAAAACTTCGCTAGCTTAAGCAAGCTAGCTGGCACGCCCCTAAAAGCAACGTAAACTCGAAAAGGTTCATTTCAGGCCTCAAAAGTCAGAAGTGAGAATTTTCGTGCTTACTGTCATAAAAGGGGGCAAAACAAAAAAAATCGATCATCCATATTGGCTAATTGATGCCTAGGGAAGAAACTTGGTAGACCCTTGTAAACACCCAAAATCAAAGGGGAGAGAGTGAGTGCAAAATATTTTCAAATGGTAGATTCTATTAGGAAATGGGATGATCTTGGTTGAATCGAGTAGCCAAGGGGATAAGTTTTCCCCCCATTTTACTTCTATCTCTAACAGAAAAATTATAAAAAATCAAAAGAAAAGAGAATACAAAAACTCCTCCAAAAAGAGGCCTTCCCTTCAAATAGAAAGAGGGAATACAAAAATTCCTCCGAAAGAGCTCTTCTCTTTGAATGAAAAAAAAAAGAATGCAAAAACTCCTCCAAAAAGAGGTCTTCCCTTCTGATAGAAAGAGGGAATACAAAACTTCGTCCGAAAGAGGTCTTCTCCTTGAATGAGAAAAAGAAAAAAGATAGAAAAGGAAAAGCCAAAGCTAAAAAAAAACAAGAGCAATTTTCCATCTCTTTGCCTTAAACCACGAGACGCTTCAGAAGGGACCGTGGTAACTCTTTTTGAAATTCCTGCAACTTATCCCAATGTTGAAAGGTTTATCCATGAAAATCTTAAAGTAGTAATAAAATCTACTTATTTGGATTTCATTTTGTTTGAGAATTAGACTTGTTGTGTGGGAAATGAAACTTTGAAATGTTTTCCAAAACTTCCTACAAAACCTCTGCTTAGTAATGATTATTAAAATCCGAATGGGGGAAATATGAAAAATCGGAAGTCCTTTTTAATAGAAACTAAAAGGAGTTCCTTTTGAAAATGAATTTTAAAAAACCTGAAATGTCAAAATAACATGGGATTATACTTGGGGCAGCCAACCTTTATAGGCTCTCCCCAAGCTCATTCATCTCTTAAGTGAGTCTCTAAAACCTCACACTCCATTTGTATCACCCACACCATGTATGCATACATTCAAAGTCATTCATGCATGATCATGTTCAGGACTAGCATCCAATATAGGTCAAGGCCAATTTAGCTGAAATCCCCTCCTCTATAACCCAAGAAAAAGGATCTTATTAAATGAATGATGATTCATATCCTCAAGAATAATTTGGGAAGTAAATAAAAAAGGGTGCTTTTCTTCTTTGTCATTATCCAAATAAATTTGAATTAATACCAAAGAGGGGCATCTCTAAACACCCAAAATAAAAAAAAATTCTAACACTCCCAATTTCAAAAATTCAAATGATTTAAAACCTTTTTAAATTAAAAGTTCAAATCTTTTAAAAATGTTTTAAATTGAAGTTAAAAAGCCCAAATGATTTAAGCAAATCAAGAGAACAGGTTGGACCCAATTAAATCCGGGATCGAGTTCAAAAGAATGGACTAGGTCAAAGGCTTATCTTCCTCAACAAAATCAAATCAAATGGGCCAGCTCTCACAAGTTAGCTCAAGTGCTTATCTTATCAAATCAAATGCAATCAACAAATCCCTTGAAACAAGGGCCACATTTGGATAAGGATTGGCCGGATTTTTGGGGCTGATTCCAAAGGTTTATCAAAGTCCTATCTAGCCCATATATCAAGTCAAAATCAAGCAAGATCAAGGTAAACTACACCAGAGATGGATCAAGACATTTCTTCAAGCCTAGGCGGGTGCATTTGGGTTCTATCGGCTAGGGCTAGACATGCTGGATTGGAGCCAAGAACCAGCCCACATGGGACTGGTCGATATTGACTAAATAGAGGCCAAGGGGGGGCATGAGAATCATCTAAGGAGTGGCTGCGTGGAGTGTCTTGGGTGCTTAGCCAGGCAAGGGGCTGCATCTTGGGAGTCCATGGGCTGCTAGGGAAGAGTGGAGAGAGGAGAAAAGAGGTAGAAGTTAGGCCAATTGCTGCAAACATTGGGGAGTCGTGAGTGAGAAACAAAGAGAGAATAAAGGGGAGAGTGAGGGCCGAGATTCATCCCTTGGAGCCGACTCTTGGGAAAATCCTTGTAAGGATTTTTCATCCCTTGTTTTTCCATATCTCTTCTTCATATTCAATTTGAAAGGGGTTGTATTAATGGAGCTTTGTCTCCCCCCATGATGTAATAAGAAGTAGATGTGCTCTGAATTTTCTATTCTTACTTACGCACTCTATGTGTTTGATTTCTTGATTCTAATTCTTTATATTCTTTAAATACTCTATATTCTCTAATCTCCTCTATGATTAAGCTAAGATATATATTTTCATTCATTTCCCTTCAACAATTTGGTTTGTGTTGTTGGGTTGTTGCAATTTAAATTCGGGTGAGTTTGCATTCATATATGTTATAAAAATGAAATTCTGGTTTTGTAGTATCTGCATACCTTGATTGCCAAAATTTTTATTTTCTAATATGTCATCCGAATGCTCTAAAAGTTTAGGCACAACATTTAAACACATAAACATAGTAGAAATAAAATTGTCAAGAATTTTAGGACAGTCTAACTATGTGAATAAAATTGAGCAAAATCAGACAAACTTAGTTATGTTTTCCTTACAATCAGTTTTCCTGCAATAGGGGTTAGGTAAAAGTCCCATATCTCTGTCTATAGGAAACCAAATTTGATACAATTAGTCTCACTGGAAAGCTAACATCTACAGCTTTTCGAAAAGACTAATATCATAACATTTAGAATTCTGTACACCAAGATACAGAGGATTCCTTGAGTCTTCATGATTCTGTCACATAACGCCCTGAAGTTGTTGAGTTGGGTCCAGTCTCCGATTTAATTCTATAGATTTATTGTCCCAAAATTTAAAGTAAAAGGTGGCTTAAGATCTTAACATTTTAGGCTATAGGCTGTAAAAATATTGTGAATTTAGAAGATCCTTAGGCTATTAGGAAAATTTCGGGAACAATCTCTAAAAACAGAACCAGTTTCTGTTTTCCAGAACTTGTTTTTTTTGAAAACTTGAAACCAAGTGCATCTATTTGTTCTTGACAAACACCTTAAGCATCGGTTTAAGAAGGTCTAATGCGAAAAGAACCCACTTAGCCACAGTCGCCCATCGGATTCAATTTTGCTAGTTAGTTTTTAGAAAACTAGCTAGCATGCTCACGCATTAAGTGGAGTTGAAAATTTCATTTCAAGTCTCTACATAGGCTTGGAGTGAAAATTTTACGTCTACAGAATTGGTACACCAAGTGGGACTCGAGTCTTGTGGGATTTCAAGCTTAGGTGAACTTTTCCAATTCTAAAATTGTGGTGTTAATACCTCTTTTTGTGCACAAGTTGATTTTGAAACAATGTCAAGTTTAGATGATTCTTTTGAAAACAAGCCAAGGAAATCCTCATCGTATTTCTCAAAACGGTTTTCCAAATCCTCTAAAACCTGAGATGAAGAGCTTGTCTGCCTAAGGGAAATAATGTGGGAAATGAAGAAAAAAATCAATGCCCTAAGCCAAAAGGCCAAGGCCTATCGATCCCATCAAAAATCATCTCGAGTACATAGAGAGAAAAGCATACCCGAAAAAACAAATTAAGCCCAAAATCCGATGAAGGAAATGAGGCTAAAAATATAGCAAGTGTTGAGATTGAATCATCTAACCTTGCACATCCTCCAAGCTCCTATTTTCTATCGAAAAATCAAAATTTTGAAATTCCAAAAATCGAAAGTGAAATCCACATTTCTAGGCACACGAATAGAGTAGGGCATGAGATTCACTTCACTCCAAATGCTTCACAAACATTCTCTCCGATGGGTTCCAATCCCATGAGCACCACTTCACATGCTTCACGGGAGAATGAATGTTATATACACGTAGGCTTGGAGGATGAAATACAGGACCTCGCAAAGCAACGGGAGCTTGAAGCAGTGCATGAGCTAAAGCAACCTCAGGACACCTGCAAGGATGCTTGCTCTCACCATGAAAAGGTAAACAAGCTTGAAAAAGGTATGTCCGAAACTCATTCCCCCTATAAAGTCCCTACTCGATCCTCCTCTTCTTAGTGTAGGATCGGCAATTCATTCATATTCATCGGATGCATCGAATCACACTCATGCACCCACATACCCATAAGATGTGCCCAAGGATATAGATTTTCAAGGTGCACCGAATATCCCGCACCAAGAAAATGAATTTCAAAAAGAAAAACAAGATCAAAATAAAGTTCAAAATATGATAGACATGGCTATTCCTAAGGCATGCATCAACATCCTAGGTATGCCTAACCCTATCATGCATAAACAAGTCTCCTTGACCCTAGATTTGTATCATGAACTCGAACTTACGGCCATGATTTTTCTCAACATCCCACCAAGAGACCGATCATGATTTCCCTTGGAATCCATACCCTCACAAATTGTAAGGGATCGAGCATGTTTTCCCTTTGCACTCAAATAAACACAAGTCGTCCACCCCAAGGGGCACATTGGGCTGCACCTAGGGACCATGCCAAAACCGTCCACCTCTTGGGAGAGCCTAAGCCAAAATCTTTCAAGCCACTCACTCCTAGGGTCATGTGGAAGCCCAAGTCAAACCCCAAGCCATACAAACCTAGGGTCATGTGTCCCCTAGTGAAGTCGAATTCTTCCACCATCTCAAACCTACATCTCCTTGATAAACCTAAAATAAATCGTGTGTATATCCATGATATTGACGATACCATGTTCCAAGGCCATCCACTTTATAAAAACTTTTCAAAACTGAAGAAGACTTGGAACATGATGTTGAATATGGGGTACACACCTTACCAAGGTCTAGGATCCCATAACCAAGGTAGGTTAGAACCCATCCTACCTAATCCAAACCCGAGTCGACATGGATTGGGCTACATCCCATCCATACTCCCTAAGCCACCACCTAAGACCACTAGGGTCAAGGGTTCCCTAGAACCCACTAACACCGAAACCTATGGTTCATGGAATTTTCTTTGTAGGTTTGATGGAAGATCCCCCTTTAGAAAAAAATCCAAAAAATTATATATTTGAAGGAAAACTCTCAAAACCCAAAAATATTTAAAAAATCTAAAAATTCTAAAAAGGAAATTGTTTATATTCATTCTCCTATTCTTTATTTGGAAAAAGCCTAAAAAAGAAAGTCTTTTATATTAATCCTTCTAGTTTTTGAAAAAGATAAAAAATTGAAAATTTTGAAATTACCAAAAATATTGGTCATGTACAAAGCCCATTTTCGATTTCTTCTAAGATTGTATATATTTCCAAACCAAAATCGTCCAAGATTGTCATGCACAACCCCCCCTTACCTAGAACACTTCCCTAGAAATTAAAGCGCTTGAGAATGATCAAAGCAAGGAGGAAGATCTCCTCATATATGAGAAAGATCAAGCCTCCGAGCTTCCCGAATTTCATATAATCCTTGACTTAGAAAAACCTTTAAATTCCGTAGGAGGGAATTTCTAGAGAGTGAGTGTAACCCAAAATGTGTCAAGATAGATGCATGTTTGCATGAGCATGAAAGATCATCATTCATTGCATTTTTGAGATCTTATGTAGATGTATTTGCATGGGTCTAGACCCTAAAATCGTGGAGCATCATCTTCTCTTAGAACCCAATATTTTATCGTAAGCCAAAGGGGCATAGAAGTCGACCCCTCTAAGTGTCGCGCCATCATAAACATGCCTCCATCCTCCAATTTGTCCCAAATCCAAAGCCTCCAAGGTCGACTCCAACCTATTAGGAGATTTATCTCTAATCTAGCAACAAGATGCGAACCTTTCAACAGGCTTTTTGAGAAAAAGGGTCAAATTTGAATGGAATGCCGATTGCCAAAAAGCTTTTGAAAGATTGAAAACTTATTTGGTAAATCCTTCAATTTTAAAACCTCCAAAGCAAGGAAAACCTTTATTGCTTTATATTTCCATTCATATGAATGAATTGGGTGCTTTATTTGCTCAATATGAGGATGATAGTCTTAAGGAATATGTTATTTACTACATTTCGAAAACTCTATTGGCATATGAAAGAAATTATCAAGCCATGGAGAAAACGTTCTTGGCCTTGGTATGGGCTTGACAAAAGTTTAGACATTACTTCTTAGATCATGAGATTTGGATAGTGTCTAAACTTAATCCAATCAAGCACTTGTTTGAAAAACCTATCCTAATGGGTAGGCTAGGTAAATGGCAGCTCCTCTTAATGGAGTATGATTTGAAATTTCTTCATCAAAACTCCACTAAGGGACAAGCCCTAGCCAATCATGTGGCCGAATTGCCTCTTGAAGATACATGTCCCATACTTGATGAAATGCCCGATGAAGGCATCTTTGCAAATGAAATTCAAAACCATGTGTTAGCAAATTATTTTAATGAAGATCAAGTATGGAGAATGTATTTTGATGGGGCAAATAATCAACAAGAGACAGGTGTGAGAATCATCCTCATATCTCCCGAGAAAGGAGAAATCCCAATTGCCATTCGATTAGATTTTGCATGCTCAAATAATGTGGCTGAATATGAAGCACTCATACAAGGCCTAAAAATTTTGAAAAATCTAGGGTATCATGTATTGAAGTCTTTGGAGATTCTATGCTTGTTATAAACCAAGTTTCAAAAATTTGGCAAGTAAAAAATAAAAAACTCATACCATACCACGAATTGGCCACTTAATTGATCGATTCCTTCAAGTCATGCACACTGACCCACATAGGTAGAGAGGACAACACTATAGCAGGTGCCCTCTCGTCTCTAGGCTCATCTCTAAGGGTCGACCCCACCACAGGAACCCGATTCTTAGAAATTTGGCACTCACCCACTCCATCCACCCACGATTTGGAGATTTGCCAAAATGACCAAAATTCAATTGAAAAACCTTGGTTTCAAGATATTAAAAAACTTTTAGAAAATGTAGGATTTTCTGAATTTGCTTCTTCCAAAGATAAAGCTTTGATTCAAAAAATTTCAACCCGATATGTGATTTTGGGAAGGGTTCTTTATAAAAAAAAAAGTTTTACTGGTATCTTGTTGAGATGTGCAGACCTTGATGAGGCTAGGATCATAAGGCATGAGTTCCACAATGGAGAATGTGGAGGCCATGTTAATGCAAATATGATGGCCATGAAGATACTTAGGGCCGGCTGTTTTTGGTCCACTCTTAGCAAGATTTGTGATGATCATGTTAGGAAATGTCATAAATGTCAAGTGCATGAACATGCCATTCATATCCCATCGTCCACCTTGCATTCCATTATGAGCCCATGGCCCTTCACCATGTGGGCATTTGACATCATAAGACTCATCTCCACCACACTAGGGGCATTTAGAATGTATTTCCCAAAAATATTTTCATGAAGACTGAATCATCTCATAAAGCATGTATCTCCATCATATCACATGGAATATATTTTTACATATCATGCATCACATGCACATCATTCACCCAAAGAGGCCTAGAAAGGTAGCAGCCTAAGTAGGAATGTCCCCATGTCATAAAAGGGCAACAAAGAAATCGATAATGCATATTGATTGATTGAAGTTGAGGGTAGAAATTTAGTAGACCCTATAAATGCCCAATACTTGAAAAAATATTATGTATAGGGTCAATGTTAAAAATTCTTTCGAAAAGATTTTAAAATGGATCTCCTTTGAACTTCTTAAAAGAAGGTTCACGATTGATTGAATAGCCCTAAATGAGAGAATCGATGCTTTATAAAAAGTAGAGTTTTCAAAAATCATTTGGTAACATTTCAAAAATCCTTGGCTTACAAAATGATGACTTGTTCAATATAACAAAATATTTTCAAATGTAAATGCTATTAGGAAATGGGATGACCTTCGTTGAATCGAGTAGCCAAAGGGATAAGTTTTCCCCCCATTTTACTTCTATCTCCAAAATGAAAATTGGCAAAAATCAAAAGAAAAGACAATACAAAAACTCCTCCAAAAAGAGGTCTTCTCTTCAAATAGAAAGAGGGAATACAAAAATTCCTCCGAAAGAGGTCTTCTCTTTGAATGAAAAAAAAAGATAATACAAAAACTCTTCCAAAAAGAGGTCTTCCCTTTTGATAGAAAGAGGGAATACAAAACTTCCTCCGAAAGAGGTCTTCTCTTTGAATGAGAAAAAGAAAAAAAAGATAGAAAAGAAAAAGTCAAAGCTAAAAAAAAAAGAGTAATTTTCCATCTCTTTGCCTTAAATCATGGGACGCTTCAGAAGGGACCATGGTAACTCTTTCCTAAATCCCTATAACTTATCCCAACGTCGAAAGGTTTATCCATGAAAATCTTAAAGTAGGAGTTCTGTTTAATAGAAACTAAAAGGAGTTCCTTTTGAAAATAAATTTTAAAAAATCCGAAATGTCAAAATGACATGGGATTATCCTACTTGGGGCAACCAGCCTTTATAGGCTATCCCCAAGCTCATTCATCTCTTAAGTGAGTCTCTAAAACCTCACACTTCATTTGCATCACCCACACCATGCATGCATACACTCAAAGTCGTTCATGCATGATCATGTTTAGGACTAGCACCCAATATAGGTAAAGTCCCCTTTGGCTGAAATCTCCTCCTCTATAACCCAAGAAAAAGGATCTTATGAAATGAAATGAAGAATGCCAAAGAGGGGCATCTGTAAACACCCAAAATCAAAAATTTTTCCTAATACTCCCAATTTCGAAAATTCAAATGATTTAAACCTTTTTAAATGAAAAGCTCAAATCTTTTAAAAATGTTTCAAATTAAAGGTTTTAAAATGAAGTTAAAAAGTCCAAATGATTCGAGCAAATCAGACGAACAGGTGGGACCCAATTCATTCCAGGATCGAGTTCAAAATAATGGACTAGGTCAAAGGCATATCTTCCTCAATAAAATTAAATCAAATGGGTCAGCTCTCACAAGTCAGCTCAAGTGCTTATCTTATCAAATCAAATGCAATCAACAAATCCCTTCAAACAAGGGATACATTTGGATAAGGATTGGCCAGATTTTTTGGGGTTGATTCCAAAGGTTTATCAAAGTCTTATTCAGCCCATATATCAAGTCAAAATCAAGCAAGATCAAGGCAAACTACACCGGACATGGATCAAGACATTTCTTCAAGCCTAGGCGGGTGCATTTGGGTTCGATCAGCTAGGGCTAGACAAGATAGATTGGAGCCAAGAACCAGCCCACATGGGGCTGGTCCATATTGACTAAAGGGGACTATATGAAGACCAAAACTTGGGGCCGGATTTGGGCCATGGAAGGCCCGCCCCAAGGAAGGGCCTAGAAGAGCCCCCCCCTTGACCTATAAATAGAGGCCAAGGGGGGCCGTGAGAATCATCTAGGGAGTGGTTGCGTAGAGTGTCTTGGATGCTTAGCAAGGCAAGGGGCTGCATCTTGGGAATTCGTGGGCTGCTAGGGAAGAGTGGAGAGAGGGGAAAAGAGGGTAGAAGCTAGGCCAATTACTGCAAACATTGGGGAGTCGTGAGTGAGAAACAAAGAGAGAATAAAGGGGAGAGTGAGGGCCGAGATTCATCCCTTGGAACTGATTCTTGGGAAAATCCTTGTAAGTATTTCTCATCCTTTATTCTTCCATATCTCTTCTTCATATTCAATTTGAAAGGGGTTGTATAAATGGAGCTTTGTCTCCTCCCATGATGTAATAAGAAGTAGATATGCTGTGAATTTTCTATTATTACTTACACACTCTATGTGTTGATTTCTTGATTCTACCTCTTTATATTCTATAAACACTCTATATTCTCTAATCTCCTCTATGCTTAAGCTAAGATATATATTTCCATTCATTTTCCTTCAGCAATTTGGTTTGTGTTGTTGCAATTTAAATTCGGGTGAGTTTGCATTCATGTATATTCTAAAAACAAAATTCTGGTTCTCTAGCATCTAACCTTGATTGCCGCAATTTTCATTTTCTAATATATGATCTGAATGCTCTAAAATTTTAAGAACAATATCTACACACACAAACACATTAGAAATAAAATTGGAAAGAATTTTAGGACCATGTAACTATGTGTGTAAAATTGCGCAAGATTCAACAAACTTAGTTGTGTTTTCTGCAAGTCAGTTTTCCTACAATAGGGGTTGGGTAAAAGTCGCATATCTCTATTTGTAAAAAACCAAATTTGATAAAATTAGTCTAATCGGAAAGCTGACATCTGTAGATTTTTTAAAAGACTAAGATCATAACATTTGGAATTCTGTACACCGAGATACAGAGGATTCTTTGAGTCTTCGTGATTCTGTCATAGAATGCCCTGACGCTGTTGAGTTGGGTCCAGTCTCCGATTTAATTATATAGATTTATTATCCCAAAATTCAAAATAAAAAGTGGCTTAAGATCTCAACATTTTAAGCTATAACTTGTAAAATTTTTGTGAATTTTGGAGATCCCTAGGCTATCAAGAAAATTTTGGGAACAACCTCTAAAAATAGAATCAGTTTGTGTTTTTAAGAACTTGTTGATTTTGAAAACTTGAAACCAAGTGCATCCATTTGTTCTTGACAAACACCTTATATTCACGTGAATTTGGAAATCTCACCTAGGTATTTGAAATCCCAAAGCACTTAGACCGACACTTAAGCTTCGGTTCAAGAAGGTCTAATATGAAAAGAGCTCGCATAGCCACAATTGCCCGTTGGATTGAATTTTGCTAGTTTTTAGAAAACTAGTTGGCACGCTCGTACATCAAGTAGAGTTGAAAATTTCATTTGAAGTCTCTACATAGGCTTGGAGTGAAAATTTCACGTCTGCAACCCTATAAATGCCTAATATCAAAAAGATATGATGTTTAGTGTCTACCACAAATTCTTTTGAAATGATTTTTGTAAAATGGATCTTCTTTAGTTTTTTGAAGAAGGGACCAAGTCGAATATAGGCCTCTTAACTAGGGAATGATGCTCTATGAAAAGTGGAGTGTTTTCAAAATCAATTAATGACATTTCAAAAATCCTTCTCTTACAAGATAAGGCCTAATTCAAAATAGCAAAATATTTTCAAATTGTATTGCTATTATAAAATAGGGCATACTTGATTAGACCGAGTATCTTGAGGGACAAGTTGTTTCCCCCATTTCATTCTCTCTAAAAAGGAAAATTGACAAAAGTTAGAATAGATAAAAAAAGGGAATAAAATAAACCTCCAATATAGAGCTTCCCTTTGAAAGAAAAGAAAAAGAAAAGCCAAAGCTCGAAAAAAGAACAATTTTTCATAAAAAAATTCTTGGCCTTATACTACGGGATGCTTTAGAAGGAACCGTGGAAACTCTCTCTCATACCTCTACAGCTTATGCCAAAAGAAAAAAGTTTGTCATTATGATCCTAAAGTAGGAATAGAACCTACCAATTTTGATCTCATTTTGTTTGAGGATAAGGCCTTGTAGTGTGGAAAATGGAGTTTTGAAATGTTGTTGGGTTTTTCCAACAATAAAAGCCTCTACCAAGTAATTTTGCATTAACACCAAAGTAAAGGAAAATATAGGAGATGAAAGTCATTTTTGATAGAAACAAAAAGAAAGTATCCCTTTAAACATGTTTTTTACAAAAACCCAAGGAATCAAGGAAATGAACATGGAGGCCATCCCACTTACGGCAGTCAACTTTTATGAGATCTCCTCTAAATAAATCGTGGAGATCATCAAACATACATGATTCATCCATGGCATACATCTCATGCTCATATGCATTCATAGATGGTATTATGCACATATGATCCTTGCATTGGTCGACTACCACCCATGTTGAGTCATCCTTGCTAGAAATCCTCTTCTCCATTGGAATTAGGATAACCCAAGTCCAAGAAATGAATCCCTTAAGAAAAATGGGAAAGTTCATGAAATCTTGATTTAACTAAAATCAACTCTAGAACTCTAAAAAAATAAAATTTTGTATGGGTGTTATTCTTTACCATTAACCAAATAAATTTGGATTAATGCCAAAGAGAGGCATCTATAGACACCCAAAAATTTTCTCAAAATAATTTGATCTTTTAAAAAAATTTGCCTTTTTAAGAAAAAATTACGGTTTTGGGTCTTTTAAGGGTTTTAAAAAAAACAGCTTAAACGAACTCATTTTCCCACCAAAATTTCATAGCAGCCTCAAAATAAGGATAAATGGCATCAGCCTCAAAAAAATCCAATTTTTACAAAGAGCCAAAAAATGATTGCTTTGCCCTAAAGCCCAAATTGGCAGGATTTTGCCTTTTCAAATGATTTCATTCAAAGAAAGGATGGTTTTAAACAAGTTTTTTCAAAGAAACAATTGAAAATTAGACATTGCAAACCAAAGCCAAAAATGTTTACAACATGAAAAATTTACCAAAAACCTTGAAATTCAAATCAAATCATGCCAAAAAAACTTACCTGATTGAGGATAGTCCTACTCCAGGACTCTACACCCATTAAAGGGTTAAAATGATCTAAAACCCTACACCAAAGGGTTAAAGTATTTCGAGACCCAACATCCATCGAAACGGTTAAAGTGGTCCGACACCCTACACCCAACAAAGGGGTAAAGTGGTTGAAATGGTAAAGACTAACTCACGGAGCAAAAGTAGGTCGTCCGTGTAAACAAACACTGGGAATGGAACTCAGTTGTTTTCAAAGAAAAGAATATTTGAAGATTTGGATAAAACTCGATGTTTTCAAATATATTTTGAAATGAAATGGTTTTAAATAATGAAAAGAAATATTTGAAACCATGAATCTGAAATCAAGTGCAGAATTCAAGTCTGATTCAGGGATAAAGTTGCAGACCAAATCCAAGAGAGAGTAAAGCATGAGATTAAGATAAAGTGGCAAAAGCAAGGCCAATGATTCAAGGCCACACCTAGCAAATCTAGGAGCAAGGAATGAACCAAGACAAAGGATCAAGTCAAGTTGAAACCAAAATGAGTCAAGACTACACCTAAGTCAAGGATTCAAGTCTCAAGTTCAAAGACCAAATGGAGATACCTAGCTAAGGACCAATGAAGACTCTACCTAGCCAAGGACCCATGAAGAAGAGCACCTAGCTGGACCAATGGAGACTCACCTAACTAAGGACCAATGAAGACTCTACCTAACCAAGAACCAATGAAGACTCACCTAGCCGAACGGGAGGACCGCACCTGGTTGCACCAACACAAGCCAAGGGTTGCAACAATGGAGATTCACCTAGCTAAAGACCAATCAAGACTACACCTAAGTCAAGGATTCAACTCTCAAGTTCAAAGACCAAATGGAGATTCACCTAGCTAAGGACCAATGAAGACTCTACCTAGCCAAGGACCCATGAAGAAGGGCACCTAGTCGGACCAATGGAGACTCACCTAGCTAAGGACCAATGAAGACTCTACCTAACCAAAAATCAATGAAGACTCACCTAGCCAAATCAAGGGAGGATCGCACCTAAGGACTGCACTTGGCTGCACCAACATGAGCTAAGGGTTGTGTAGACATGAAAATTTTCACTCCCAAGCTATAAAAAGTTGAAGTGAACCTTTTCGTATCTACGCTTGCGTGAGCGTGCCAACTAGGTTACATAAACTAGCAAAGACTTAAACAATTTTCTAACTTTTGGCGATTGTGGGCAAGCGGATTCTTTTCGCATAACCCTTCTTGAACCGATGCTCAAGGGTCGGTTTAAGCGCTTAGAAAACTTCAATTTGAAACAGGTTTTACTTCAAATCACGTGAACAATCAATGCTTTGAAAGAATTTTGGTTTGTGCGCTTTTGATTCAATGTTTTGAAATGAACACGTCTTGAAAACATAAATTTTGAAATGAACACGTCTTGAAAACATAAAACTGTTTTCTGTTTTCAGGGTTTGATTCTAAAGTCGATCTGGAGGCGATACATGTCTCCAACAATTCTCAAAATTTTACCAGACGAAACTGGTAGTGTGGAGCACTTTGTGCATTTTACAGATCTTGATTTGAAGAACTATTGAATCAAAATTAAATGTTTTAACATACCTAACTCACTGAACCAGAATTACTCTATCCCAGAAATACAGAGGCTCAAAGATGAGCCTTTATCTCTGTGACCCGAATTTCAAATTTAATGATTTTGATGTTATTGGAAAGCTATGAATGTTAGCTTTGCAATGCACCAAGAATCATGTAAATTAGATTCATATAGATAGAGATATGAGACTTTTACCCAACCTCTATTTTAGGAAATCTGACTGTGCAAAATGTGTTCAGAAAGTGCTTCGGTCTTTTCCCAGTTTTATCACGGGGTTGGACAACCCTAAAAATCTTGCAAATTTTATTTAGAGTGGCCTAATGTGTGTGGAATATGTTTTCCAAGTTTCAATCTAATTGGAGCAAGCATAAGTAATGAAAATTATAGAAGGCAACAGATGCAAAGATGCTGAAATCTTGTTTTTTGTTTTTATGAATGTAATGATGCAAACTCACACGAATTTAAATTGCGCCCACTCTATATCACGAATTAAAACTCACGTGAATTTAAATTGCAGCCACTCTACGTCCCAAATTAAAACTCACACAAATTGAAATGTATATATTAGCTTAAGAAGAGAGGGGATAGAAGAACAAACACATTAAGTGCACGTGGGTGTAATCGTGATCATCCATCAATTAAATGACAAGCAATGAAAGCTAATCACTATTACAACATGGGGGGAGGCTGTGGTCCATTATTACAACCCCAATTCAATCAAATGGAAAGGAGGGAGACGAGAATTGAATGGAATATTGCATTACTTACCCGTTCTTGGATTACAAGAAGACCAAAATTCAAGAGTGAATTCGGTCAAGTGAAGCTTGATCTCCTTCCTCTATCTTCAATCTCCCTCACCTATCTAACACTCACCCTTCTTCCCCAAAACTTGGACGTCCCTTGACTGGAATTCTCTGCACCTAACTCTCATACCCCAACCCCTTTTTGCAGCCTTTTCTTACACTCTTTGAGGATTTCTAGGTTATGGAACCCGGCTCCCTCTTGGCCCTTTTTATAGGCCAAGGGGGGCTGGTTCTAGTGCCTTCCAATGGGGTGGGTTGGACCAGCCCCTTGAGGGTTTTGGATCCAATTTGTTCCAGCCACTTAGTGGTCCCCCTTTACATTGATTTGGACCAGCTCCATGTGGGCTAGTCTTGAGTGGAATCGGGCTTGACCCAGCCCACTTCTTGGTCTCTTTTCAACCGGCTACATGGGCTTGATTGGATGCGCCCTAGCTCAATCACTTGAGGCTGTTTTGCTTACTTGGTTCAGTTGCACTTTATGATTTAAATGGTCTTGGATGGATGCATCTAGGCTTGACCATGTTGACCGGCCCATCATCTCACCTTGGCTCGATTTTATGATTTGATACAAGGTACTTGGCCGAGTGTGGCTGGTCCTAGCTCACCTTGGTGTTACCTTACAATTTGGTTCAAACCACCTTGCCATGCCATAGCTAGGTTCAAGTAAATTCAACCGAGCTTTAAGTTTGATTCTTGAATGACTTCATGCTCCATCTTGATTTTCAGTTCATGCGGCTTTGAGCTTCATCGATCATGCCTTGAATTGGAGTTGATCATGGCTAGAACTTGAGTCTTGTTCTAAGTTGAGTATGTCTTGGCACTTGCCGCCTTTGACTTGAATTCATTCCTGAGGTGTGATGGGATTTAGACTTGATCTGGTTGATCCAGTCTTGATCTGAATTTGTGTCAGGGTCTTTGTATGCTTCAAAACTCAGGGGCTATTTTAACTCGAATTTAAAACCTTTAAAGTATTTCCCAAATGTTTAAACTTTAAAATTTGGGGTGTTTTTGAATTTAAAGATTCATAAAGGTTTTAAACTGGGTTTTGGAAATTCAGGAGTTTTTTAAAACATTTGAAAATTTTTGGGTGTTTACAGGTTGCAACAAGGGTTGCCCCATACCGTGTGTCTAGGCTCACCTTTACCTAGGGGACCACAAGCCCACATGAAGCTATGGGTAGCCATGGATCATTGGGAGTTGGATCAAGTCTTGGACTCCAATGACCCACCCGATCCACATCGTGGAAGGCTCTAGACCTTCCCCCTTGAGGCCTATAAAAGGGGCTCTTGGGGGCTCATTTCCAGCATTCGAGAGCATTCAAAAGATTAAAGGAGGAGCATTAGAGAGTCTACGGGAGAGAGAGAGTGTTGTAAAAAGAGAGAGAGAGAGAGAGAGAGAAAGAGAGGAGAAAGAGAGAGTGAGAGAAGAAGAGAAAAATGGGAGGACCGATCCCTCCTTTAGCCACCGTCCATTGGAGGCCATTGTATGTTTGATCCTCCTTGTTTTCTGAGCTAAATCACTCCTTCTTCTTATTCAATTCAAAAGGGGCTGTATTAATGGAGCATTAGTCTCTCCTCATGATGTAATAGAGTAGTAATGTTGCCCGTTTAATTCATTTACATTTACGCATTCTACTTGTTTGATTTCAGGTTTCTCTACCTCCATATATGTTATATCCTCTTATATCTCCTAATTTCTTAAGCTATAAACATATTTCAATTCATTTCCCTTCAGTCGGTTACTTTGAATTTGCTGTGATTAACCTTTAATTTCGGATGAATGCATTCACGTATGCTTTAAAAACTAAAATTTTGTTTTCAACATCCCACATATGTCTGATGTTGTATTTTTCATTTCCGAATCTCTGCTCCAAATAATCTAAAATTTTGTATATCGAATCCCCACACATAAGCCCACTCGTAATAAATTTTTTAAGAAATTTAGGGCTGTGCAGCAATATAAATAAAATAGAGGAAGATCAGACAAATTCAGAGTGAAGTCGGTACAGTCTGTGTTTCCTACAACAGAGGTTGGGTAATCTTCCTATAACTTTGTTTGCAGCGAATCAAATCAGTTGAAACTAGTCTCATTGGAAAGCTAACATCCATAGATTTCCAACAAGACTAAATTCATAAAAATCAGAATTTTGTGCACCGAAATACATAAATTAATTTAGACCTCTGTAAATTTGTAACAGATTTCGAATGTTTGAGCAGAGGCATTTCTCATATTCAATTCTATAAAATTACAATGCACAAAACTAAAATAAAAATAGTTTTAGGATCTTCACATTCTTCTGTTCATAGTGTAAAATTTTCATGAATTTTGGAGATCCCTGTAAATACCCCAAAATGAAATTATTTTCAAACAAGCACCTGGTTTTCAAAAACCAATTTCAAACCAATTTTGAACTTTCAAAACCTCGGAGTTGTACAATTTTAAACTTTTTGTCAAGAAATACTTCAAAATAAAGGTTTCTTAAATTCGGGCAAAAACTCAAATTTTGTTAAGCAGCCAAATCAAGCAGGTGGAGCTTGATCGAAAAGCAGCTTCAAAAACAAGTCAAAAGGCGAAAGTTCAGCCCAACCTGATGAAAACAGGGCCGAAAAGCAAAAGAATCTAGGCCAAAAGCATACTTCGGCCTTGCAATGTAAAATGCAAAGCCAAAGGACAGACAAAGCCATAAGAAATCCAAGCCCAAGCTTGAAAATCAGAAATCAAACAAAATAGAGTTTGAAAGGTGGGAAGACGGTCAGACGAAAAAGCTGGGAAAAACCCAGCCCAAGACGTAGCACTGATGAAGCCAGGGCCCGTGAAAACCGTCCGTCTCAAAACACCAAGAAGGACTGAAGAAAGAAGAATTTGGATTAGATTTGGACATAAATATCCAAATCTAGACCCAAATAGTGTTTGTATCAGATTTAGATCATAAAAACCAAATCCAAGATCCAAACCCAAGACCCACCCCTTTGCCTATAAATAGGAGCAAGGGGGGGGGGGTGAAAGTTCACGTGAACTTGCTTGCGAGAGGCTTGAGAGAGAGCATAAAGTAAAAGAGAGAAGAATGGTGGGCTTGACTTTATCAAGTGGGCTAGCCTTGTGGGCTTGATCAAGGGTGTGGGTTCGAACCTTGTGTGGACCTAGACCTAACCAAGGGCTGCACCAACATGATGAATGGCGTGGACATATGGCTGCAAAAGGGTGGACTCGGCTCCAAGAGGTAGGTCTCTAAACCTAACCCTCACCTAGCCCTAACCGACCCACCTAACCTAGCCCACTTCACCCAACCAACCCCACAAAAGCTCACCCCAACCTAGCCAACCGCCTCACTTCATCCCACCGACTCTACTCACTTCACCTAACCGACTCCACTCACTTGCCCTAAACCGACCTACCCATAACCCCTAAACTTGACCCACCTAACCCATTAAACCTAACCGACCTAACCTAGCCTTGAACAAGCCCCTTTCCACAAAATCTAACCGACCTAACCTAGCCTAAACCCCCTAACCGAGTGCACCTTGCACTCGGTTTGTGCCTAGACTGCACCCTTGGCCCAAACGCCTCAAACCACCCCACCTGCCACCATGGCCACTGCACTCCAACAGCGCACTCTACCGGCCTGCTGCACACGCCCCCTAGTTGTTGTGCACCGTAGCACACCCTGTGCAGCGCCCCTGTGCCTTGCCGTAGCTTGTTGTGCCCCCAACAGCACCCTGCTGCACACCTCACACCCCTGCACGCCACACCTGTCGCGCAGCACCCTGCCTGCAACATCTCGCACCTCAACAATGCCCGGCCTGCACTCCAGTAGTGTCTGCCCCGCCTGCCATGTCCTGCACCCCTTTGCCGTGACCTACCTAGGTCCTGCCCTTAAACCAACCGAGTGCACACAGCACTCGACCAAGCCTGGTTGGCCGTGCACCAACCTTGATAAAATCCCTTTCAACCCTAAGCAAGCTAGGTGCTGGCCGCACCTAGCTCATACCCATTTCTTTGAACCAAGAACTAGACCTAACTATCATCAAGTTTTAAGTTCAATTCATAAAGATCTTTTCAAAAGTGCAAAACATGGAATTTAACTTGTTTTAAAAAGGTTTCAAAACTTGCAAGTTTAAATCAATTCAAAATCCTATGTTTTGAACTAAAGTTCATTTTCAAAACCGAAATCAACCCAGCCTCGATACTCATATGAAGGAGTTCAAATGCAGCAAGTACCACTCGACTTGGAACAAGGTTCAAGTCCCCTACCTAGTCGGGATGAAGCACTAGTCAAGACATGGCCGATGAAGCCAACTCCGAACCAAGACATGGCCGATGAAGCCAACTCCGAACCAAGACATGGCTGGATGAAGCACAGGACAACTTCAAAGCCAACACATGGCCGGATGAAATCAATACTCACTTCAAAGCATAGGGTCGACTTCATCAAATGCAAAATCAAGTCAAGGACTGAATGTATGGAGTCCACTTCACCAAATGCAAATTCAAAACAAGGCCGAGTCGATCAAGTTAAGCATCGAGTGAAGCAAGCTTTGGCTGGGTACACCAAACACCAAGCCGTGTGAATCAAGCTCAATCGGCTGCACCTAGACCCAGCCCACATGGGCTGGTTCAAGTCAACAAGGAGATCATCCAAAGAGGAGCTGAATCAAATCAAAGAGCTGGTCGAAATTCAAAGAACCCAGCCCACAAAATATATTGTATCAAGTTTGTAAAGTTGGCTAGGACCGGCCACATGATCTAGGGCTGCACCAAGCCCAAAACCGTGGCACCTAGACCAGCCCACATGAGTTGGTCCAAGTCAACATTTGGGGGACCACGTGGGCTGGATCAAATGGATCCAAATTGGACCCAAGGGGCAGGCCAGCCCACCCAATAGAAGGGGCTAGAACCACCTCTTGGCCTATAAAAAGGGGCTAAGGGGGGGCGTGAAAATGATCTTGGAAAGAGAGGAGAGAGAGGCTGCCTAAAGGGTGTGTGCTAGGTTAGCAAAGAGTTCCAGCAAGAGGGGGACGTTCATTAGAGGGTGAAGAAGAAGAGGAAAGCTAGGGGAGAAATTGTGGGAGCTAGAAGGAAGACGATCAAGCCTTGGCCGACTTCATTCTTGAAGTTCGGTTTGTCACATTCCAAAAACCGTGTAAGACTCCTTTTGCTTAATCCCGATTTTGATTCTCTTTATTTGATTCATTAAGTGGGGTTGTATTAATGGAGTTTCATCTCCCTCCAAGTTATAATAATCTAGAGTTGCTGTAAATTTTATTTGATGGATGAAACACCATACACACACTCACACTACATGTTTGTTGATATGCTTCTTCCTTCATATATACTATAGACCCTCTATACTTCTAATCCCTTTTATGCATAAGCTATAAAATAGTTTCAATTCCTTTACATTTCAGCAATTTAAATTCGGAGTTAGTGTTGTTGCAATTTGCTTTGGTGTGAGTTTTGCATTTGCACGTATTCTCTACAAAACTGAAACTCGTTTTCTACATCTGCATCTCTGATTGCTGTATTTTTAATTCCTTACACCATTATCCAAATGTGCTGAAATTTTAGGAGTATTATCTGCACACACAAAGGTCTTAGAAATAAAATTTGCATTGCAACCCCGTGATAAAATTTGATAAATATTGACTCATTTTCTGAACTTCTGCTGCACAGTCGGATTTCCTAAAATAGAGGTTGGGTAAAAATCCTATATCTCTGTCCACAGGAATCCAATTCGTTTGATTTTTGATGCATTGGAAAGCTAACATCCATAGATTTCCAACAACATCAAAATCATTAAAATCATCTTTGAATTTCTGGATCAGTGGATCAGCCTGCTTCAAATATTTAACTCTGATTCAATGCTCCTCCAAATTCATATCTATAAATGGCTGCAGGCTCTCCATACTGCCAGCTTAGTCTGGGAAAAATTTGAGGATTTTTGGAGACCTGCAGCCCATTCAAATTCATTTTACAAACAAGCTCTGAAAACAGGATTCTCTCTGTTTTTCAGAAGCTTGTGCATTTCAAGTATTGAATCAAAGTGCACAAATCAAAACCCTTTTCAAAAACACTTGTTCACGTAGAATGGAGTTACATTTGCTGCAAAATTGAGGTTTCTAAGCGCTCAATACCGACCCTTGAGCATCGACTCAAGAAAGTTTGAGTGAAAAGATCCTGATTGCCTACAATCGCCCAAGAGGTCTAAAGTTTTCAAAACATTTGCTAGTTTTTGAACTAGTTGGCACGCTCGCGCAAGCGTAGATAGAAAAGTTTCGCTTCAAGTTTCCCATAAACTTTGGAGTGAAAATTTTCATGTCTACAAGTCTCAACCCAATCTCAACCAATAATATATCGTATGTGGGATATTACCATTTTTTGTACTGTCTCATATTCTCATTTACATAATTAGTTGGAATCGTAGGTATTAAACGTGAATTTTATAATTTCACTAAAGTTTAAAATTACATGATTCTTGCAGATTTTATAGACGATGTGACCTTCAAAACTACGAAGTAAGCTTGGTATATCATGAACTCCATCACAATCACTCTCTACACTATCCATCTCCATCTCCTCAATGTCTATATCTTTATCATATTGTGAAGGTTAAGATTCATCAACATGTGTATCAACAAAAATATCTTCATTTTCTGCTTAGGGTTGTTTGCATAGTCCTTCTCTATATGGTATAGTGTTATGTATTCTAGATGACCTAGTCAGATTACAACCTTCTACTTGTATCCTATGAGCCATACCTGCAGATAAAAAAGAATAGTGGTAAGTCAAATAGTGTTCATGCATGTCATATATTACATCATATATAGTATAATTTATACCATGCAAAGCATCACATAAAACAAGAGAAATATGGTAAAAATAGGAGAGATGTCACTCTCCTATTTAGAGGACCCACGGTTGAACCATGTTTCTTACTTAGAGACAGACGTGACTCAATGCATCTCTCCAATAGGTGAGACGTGTCTGAAAAGAGTTCGAAGAAGAATCGCCACACTTAGCCAAGAGGCCAAAGCGGTCGAGTCTTGCTTGTCTCATGGAAAACAATAAATAGAGGTGAGGGGGTGGAGTAAGTTCACGTGAATTTGCAAGTGAAAGGCTTGGGAAAAGAGAGAATGAGTAGAGGGCATAAAGTAGATATGGTGGGCCATAGCCATGTGGGCTTGATCAAGAGTGTGGGTTCAAGCTTGTATGAACCTAGGCTCAACCAAAGAGTTGCACCAACTTGAGGGACGGCTGCAAAAAGTCGTGGAAGGATGGGCTATGCATGGTGGACCGGCTCCAAGAGGTAGGTCTCTCAACCTCACCCTAACCTAGCCTAAACCATCTAACCGACCCCACTAAACCTAACCCAAACCTAGCCTCGACCAAGCCCCTTTCACCTAAACCGACCCAAACTCCCCCAAACCGACTCCCTTAAAACTCACCTAAACCTAACCCTAACTGCACCCTAGCTAGACCATCTTCACCCTAAACCTACCTACCTAACCCACGGCTGAACCTAGTCCAGCCACCCCCTAACCTAAACCCTCTAACCGTAACCGAGTGCACTTTGCACTCGGTTTTCTTCCCATACTCCCCCTAGACAAACCCCGACCTGCACCTTGTGCAGCGCCTGTCACCTTTTGCCCCAACCCCAGCCGAACACCCTGCCATTCCCTAGTGCCACAACCTGCCCTACTGCCTGCCACCTTTTGCCCCAACCCCAGCTGAACACCCTGCCGTTCCCTAGTGCCGCACCCTACTGTCCCCTTCGTGGCCACCCGCCTAACTCCCAGACGAACCAACACCCTACCATCTGCCATCTCCCGGCCACCCTACCGTCTACCATCTCCCTACCAACACCCGACTTCCCTAGCGCCCCAGCCAGCATCACTCCCCTGCCACACCAGCCCCTGGCGCACCTAGCGCCACTCCACTGCAGCAGCGCCCTAGCACTGCAACCTCTACCTGCTGCCTGTCCTTAGCACCACTCCAGCGCCCTGCCACAGCCTCCGCGCCACCCTAGCCGTGACCCCCCCACCCTTAGCCAGCTTACCCTAGCCGTGACTTACCTTAGCCAACCCACACCTTGGCCGAACCAAGCCCCTCCTAAGCCTAAGCACCCAGCTGCCCCAAAAGCATACCCTAAGCCTAAACTCACGTCTAAACTCACCTAGGGAGACCTATCTATTGGCTGCCAAGGTGGACGGACCCGAGCAAGTTGAGAGGAAAAAGTCAACCACTTGTAAGTGTTTAAATTCGGTTTTTACCTTGCTCCTTTAAAATTTAATTCAATTCGAAATGGGGTTGTAATAATGGAGTGTAGTCTCCCCCCGAAATGTAATATTTGTGCTTGATACACAAGGCACACACGTACACTTGAGCCATATTGCTCTTAGATGTACACATGGAAAACGTGCACTTGAGCCATATTGCTCTTAGATGTACACATGGAACACCCACGTGCACTTGAGCCTTTTCGCTCTTAATTGCTCACGATTGCACACACATTGAGCCGTTCCGCTCTTAAGCTAAAGTATATATTTCCCTTAGGGTATTTACTTTAGTGAAAGTTGTGTGAGTTGCAATTCAATTCAGGTTGTTAGTTGTGTGAGTTTGTCATTTAAAATTCACAGTCACACACAAAAGTACTCAAGCATTTGCTCTACACTCTCACGCACATTTTGAGCCTTTGTTGCTCATAAGATATAACATACTTATATACTTTCAAGCTGCGTGAGTTTTACATTAAGTCGTGTACGCACTTACATTCCGGGTGGGTTCAATTCAAGTCGTGTGAGTTGTCATTTACATTTACACACCAATAGCACTCACTCACAATTGAAACTTTCTTCTCTTACTATATACTTATATTTCAATTTCGGTAAGTTCAATTCAAGTCGTGTGAGTTGTCTTTCCATTTACACACCAAAAGCACTCACTCACAATTGAGCCTTTCCGCTCTTAAGATATAAGTATATTTTAATTTTGCAATTTACATTTAAGTCGTGTGAGTTGCTTTCAAATTCAGGTATTTCCCTTAGGCTGCGTGAGTTGCACTTCCATTCGGGTATTTACATTAAGTTGTGTGAGTTGCTTTCAATTCGAGCCTAGCTCACATCATTATCTCAAACCCGAAAAATATTTGTTCATCCTTGCATTCGTGCGTTTTCAAAGAAACCCCGAATCTACGCTCAAACACGCTGAAATTAGGCCACTTGTGCACACACATATCCGGCCTAAATAGCTTAAAACTCAAAGACTTGAAATCGTACAGCCCCCGTACATAAAAAATTGCAAACTTAGGTGAAACTCGAGTTTTCAAAACACTTGTCTCTTTTTTAGAGTCCCAATTGTTTTATCAAAGTCTATAAGCACTTAAACTGACCCTTGAGCACCTGTTCAAGAAGGTTTAAAGCGAAAAGATCCCGCTTACTCACAATTGCCATAAAAAGTCAGATATTTCAAAAATCTTCGCTAGCTTGAGCAAGCTAGCTGGCACGCCCATAGAAACGACGTAGATGCGAAAAGGTTCATTTCTGACTTCAAAACCAGAAGTGAGAATTTTCGTTGTTTACATGCCCTATCCAACTTTCTTCCTTCCGACTATCAAACAGATAGCGACGATGACATACCGAATTTCCACGGTATGACGGGACAGGGGATCCTAGATCCCATTCCAACTCTTTTCCCGCAGAGCACATAAGAAAAAGAAAGACTCTGCCAAATGGATTTATTGGTTCCCCCTCTCCCTTAAGGGAGCAGCTTCAAAGTGGTTGGCATCATATGACTTGAGCCAATTCACGACTTTTGAAGAGTTAGCGAATGGTTTCATGCAACGATTTTCCCACAATGTGGAGGTAACGTCAACTTTGAACACCTTAAGAGATACCAAGCAAGTATCAAAAAAGGATGCTCATGCATTCATCGTTCGATGAAGGTCCCTCCTTGGGCAAGTAAGAGCCCATTTCTGAAGGATGTGCAGTAATGCTCATCCTTGAAAATTTCAAACCCGAGTTAAAAGCACTTCTTTCACTTCACGAGATTTCCACTTTCCACATGCTAATCAAGAAGGCTTCCCTATTCGAAGCAAACATGAAAAAGGGGGTCTATGACGACCTGTGGAAAGAAAAGATCGTTTCAAAAACACGTTTTGAAAAGCCTGGGACTTACGGTTTACCTACTGCGGACAATGGGGCAAAACCCTAAAAAGTTGTGAATGTCCGAGTAGAATCAAGCCCAGCCGACACTTCTAAGAAAACTGAACACAAACATGACAAAACAATTCTAAAATCTTTCGAAAAAAGGGAGTACACACCAATAGGATAACCAATCTCGGAAGTCCTCGACCTCTTGCTTGCAAAAGGCATGGTCACACTCCCCAATATACCCGAAGGGGCACCCCCAGAGGGTAAGTTTTTGAATAAATTTTGTAAGTATCATAGGCTTAAGGGTCATGATACAAACAAATGCTACACGCTTTTGAACAAAATAGAGGACTTGATAGAGCAAGGCCGGCTCCGGGTCACCGAGGAACTGGAGCCTACCCAAGTTGTACTCAAGGAGCCCTTCCCCAACCATGCAAGCACTAGCGGGAAGGACAAAGAGGTATATGCTTTCTCAACTCCCCTGAATGGTTTGGAACATGCATGGCATAGGGATCTCACTACTTGTCACACACCATTGCTCGTAACAAAAAAAGCCAAACAAGTAGTGATCTTGGGAGCGCTTAGAGTCCCGCCCCCGATTAGAGCCTTACTAGAGATTCGAGGTGCTCTGAGGCATCAAAGTAGAGCCCACCTAGGAACGAGCCATAGGGAGGGTGTGGATGAGGTGACTAGATCTGAAAGGATCTACCAACCCCCACACTTAGCAAAAGATGCTAACAAGGAAGTTGTCGTTGTCCCCGACCCTTCAAAATCATGCATTCCCAAAGCATCGCATATCACGGGTAAAAATAATATGTTAGCCCCATATGATTTTGAAAATCACCTTCTTAAGATTCCCATAATCATGTCTATCCTAAAACTCATCCAAACATCCTCTAGGAATAGACAAGTCTTAGAAAAAATCTTAGAAAGGGCCAAGGTTAACTAATCCATAACCCCTGAGTCCCTAAGGACCCCATTGTGTTCTCGGAAGATGAGCTAAAATGAGCATACTAAACCCATAACCAAGCCTTGCATATAAAGGTGGTATTGAATCACCATCCTCTAGACAAGTGTTTGGTTGATGGGGGAGGAGGTCTAAACATACTTCCATTACACATAGCCTACAAAATAGGAGTCACCTTAACTTTCCTAAGCCCAAGTTCCATCGTGATCATATACGATGGAAACGCATCCAAACCTTTAGGAGCCATAGAGTTACCCATAGAAGTAGGGGGTATAAACCACTCAGGGGTGTTCCATGTCTTAGACATACACCCTCATTACAACCTACTCCTAAGAAGACCATGGATAAACAGCCTTCGGGCCATGCCATCCACCTTCCATAGGTGTGTCAAAGTTCCCCTCGAAAGTCAAGTCATGGTAATTCTAGGAGAAAACCATCCTCAGCTTCGGGGAGTTCAAAACTTCCTGTGCTTATCAAGTCACCAAATCCATGAGTCAAACCTAGGTGAACCATTGGTCGACCATCCCAAACTCATCCTAAAACCAAAGTGTGTCGTATACATAAACGGGTAGCTCAAGGCTTGCCCATCCAAAACCATGTCAACCCTAGAAAAGACTAAAGCCAAGATCCTCCCCAAGTCCATGAACAAAAAAATATTTGAGCATGACATGGACGACACCAAGTTCCAAGATCATCCCCTTTATAAAACGTTTTCAAAATTAAATAAGCCTTGGAACATGATGTTGAACATGAGATACATGCCTTATCAAGGCCTAGGGAGCCAAAGCCAAGGTCTCTAGAACCCATAGTGTCAAACCCAAACTCAAACCAGTACGGGATAGGCTACGCCCCCCATCCATACCACCCAAACCTCCACCCATGACCACTTGGGTCAAGGGTGCCCTAGAACCTTTAACACTGAAACCTATGACTTAGACCTCTTGTTTAAGGCCTAATTCATGGTGTTTTCTTTGTAGGTTTGATGGAAGACCCCACCACATCCGAAAATCCAAACAAATAAAAAATTTACAAAATCCAAAAACATTTAGAAGACCCCCAAAACCTAAAAACAATAGAAAATTTCAAAAATCCCAAAAAGAATGTGATTTGCATTTTCCTTCCTTTCATTTCTTTGCAAAAAGCTAAAAAATCGAAAATTTTGAAAATTCTAAAAAGAATGTGGTTTTTGTTCCTTCCTTGTGTTTACAAAAAACCAAAAAAATTGAAAACCTTGAAAATACCAAAAACAAAGTTTTGTACATTACATCTCCAAACGTCAATTTCGAAAAACCCAAAAATATTGTCTTAGTGAAAAGCCCTAGTCATTTGAAAATTATTCCAAAATCATGTGCTTTGCCTAGCACTTCCATAGAACCTAAAATACTCGAGAGTGATCGAAGCAAAGAGGAAGATCCCCTCATCCATGAGGAGGACCAAGCCTCCGAGCTTCTCGAGTTCCATAAAATCCTTAACTTAGAAAACCTTCAAATTCCGTAGGAGGGGATTTTGTGGAAGTCAATGTAGGGAGTGAGTCTAATCCCAAACATGTTAAAATAGGTGCATGTTTGCATGAGCATGAAAAGACATCATTCATTGCATTTCTCAAGTCATATGTAGATGTGTTTGCATGGACCTACAAAGACATGCCAGGTCTAGACCCAAAGATAGTACAGCATCGTCTTCCCCTAGAACCAAATGCTAAACCCATAAAGCAAAAGCTTAGAAAGATTCACCCCGATGTGCACACTCAAGTGAAAGAGGGTTTGGAAGATCTTTTAAAAGCCGGATTTATAAAACCCATTGCGTACTCTGAATGGCTTTCAAATATTGTTGTAGTTCGAAAATCCAATGAGAAAATTCAGATTTACATTGATTTTAGAAATTTGAATAAAGCCACTCCAAAAGATAATTTTCCTTTACCAAATATTGATTTGATAGTGGATAGCACTGCAAATCATGAAATGTTTTCTTTTATGGATGGATATTCGGGTTATAATCAAATTAAGTTAGCACCAAAAGATCAGGCAAAAACTGCTTTTACTACACCTTGGGGCACGTACTGTTATACGGTTATACCATTTGGTTTGAAAAATGCCGGTGCCACATACCAAAGAACTATGACTATTATCTTTCATGATCAAATTCATGAGCTCTTGGAAGTATATGTGGATGATCTTTTGGTGAAATCAAGAACCCGATTTACTCACATTGAGTCTTTGTAAAAAGTTTTCGAAAGACTTAGGCTTTATAAAGTGAAACTAAACCCTAAAAAATGTGTATTCGGGGTAGAATCCGGTAAGCTTTTGGGCTTTATGGTGAGCCAAAGGGACATTGAAGTAGACCCCTCTAAGTGTCGAGCCATCATAGACATGCCTCCACCATCCAATTTGACCCAAATTCGAAGCCTCCAAGGTTGTCTCCAAGCCATTAGGAGGTTCATTTCAAACTTAGCAATAATATGCGAACCTTTCAACAAGCTTTTGCGAAAAGGGGTGAAATTTTTGTGGGATGATGAGTGTCAAAAAGCTTTCGAAAGATTGAAAACTTATTTGGTGAATCCTCCAATTTTGAAACCTCCAAAGCAAGGAAAACCTTTACTACTTTACATTTCCATACATACGAATGCATTGGGTGCTTTATTAGCTCAATATGAGGATGACAGCCACAAAGAGCATGCCATTTATTACATTTCGAAAACTCTATTGGCATATGAAGGGAATTATCAAGCCATGGAGAAAACATGCTTGAAATTGGTATGGGCTTGCCAAAAGTTTAGACACTATTTCCTAGATCATGAGATATGGATAGTGTCTAAGCTTGATCTGATCCTTTCATATTGAAAATGAGGATACCCTCTCTGTAAATCATTCACTACATTCGGGTGACAATGTAGCGGGACTAACTTTTTTACCCACACCCGTCCATGATGTGGGAACCCTCTCTACAATTGATTCACTACATCTGAGAAAAAATATAGTGGCCCTTACTCACTTATCACTCTGCATTCGAGTTCATTAGCGCATCGCTAGGTGGGGATGCCCCAAAGCTATGCTCATAATTTGTGTAATTCATGGTATAAAAATCCCACAAAGTTTTATGCTGGCTGTTGGAAGCCTAACACAACCTTCCTCCTTTATCTAGGCTTGGGACCGGCAATGAAAGGGTGATCCCTTACATAGGAGTTTTTTTTTGTGTCCATAAGATAGGAAAAAGTATACCTAGATATACGAATCAACGAAGTAACTGCTTATATGAATTACTATAAAGATAAGAGAACTACATTTTTTTTATTGAAGAAATTTGCAAGACTTGTGCTAGTATTCAATTTAATTTTTTATATATGTAGAAATTTTTACTCGATATTTTTAATTAAGATGCAGTAAGAGAACTGCATATAAAAACCAAGTGTCATAAGAATTTGAAAATATTTGGTGTGAACCAATTCATCTTCTATGATTACTTATTTTAGGAAAGCAATGGAACATGTACACAATAAGTATCATGGGCTATGAGAGAGGTGTAGGTATTGGATTACATACTATGACAAGTAAAACTAGTTCAAGGAGATTAAAAAATCAATATGTTCCTACTTATAGTCGTCTTGACAATATTAATATATCACATATAAAAAATACAATGTCACAACCATAAGACTAGATGGATCGAAATGATGATTAGGTGAAAATTTCTTAGTGACTTTTTCTAGTGATCTTATTGTTGAAGCAATTAAATTTGGAGTTTGATTGTTTCAGCTAACAATGATGGAGAATCGAATTGAGGATTTGGTTCACCTTGTAATGCAGGGACTTAATTTAATATAACAACAATCACAAGTATTGAGAACATATTTTATATGTTCTTTCATAATGTTATTTGTAACTTAGTTATTCACTTGTTCTATTGATTTTTCAATTTTTAGGAACTTTATAGTCATAGAGAGACTGGAGAGCAATCACGTCAAAGATAGCTTGAATCTATAGTCCATTAGAATAGGTTGACGTATTATATTTTGTAATGTACATAAACTCTTTGTTCTTTGTTATTCTACTCTATGTATTTTTAAACAAATTAATACTATCTTAATTGACTTATGCCTTCTCAATTGTCTTATTCATTTTTTATTTTCACAGTTGTAATTTATTATACAATCCCATGAATTAGTAATAATTATATTAGAAACATTTCAATCATAAGCAAAAATAGTTTGAACAATTGGACCTCTTTCCCGGTTGTTTCGGTTGCAATGACAAAAATAACAACAGAAAAAGTTGTTTTCAGTTGTTTAGTGGTGTTATTTTCAAAAATAGAACTATTAATTTCAGTTGTTCAGGGACTAGTTACGTTCGTTGAGAACAACTAGAATCAACTTTAATCTAGCTGCTTTTTGTTTCTTTTACTGTTAAATCACTGAAAGAAGGTTTGTTCTGGTTGTTTTGGAGATTAGTTATGTTTGTCGATGATCCAGAAATAAGTAGAGAAATTTTCATAATTATATCATGTGGTTTCCCAAATTTTATAATTAAAGACCTCAAATTCTAAACATTTTAAGAGACACATGAAGATTTGGTTGTTATTCAAATAAGCACCTGAGGTTTTAATAAATTTGGGAACCGAGGTTTTACGTCATGACTAATATCATTAGCTACAAGATTCCTATTTGATTAATGATTAAAATCTCAGATCTCTAATTGATTAACACAAAAAGCTCATGTCCCTCCTAAAATGCTAAGGAATTGAAATTTCAAAGTGCCAAATATGAGAAAACGTAAGTTACCTTTGTTAAAATTTCCCCCTAATCGAACACTTACCTAGCTTTCTTGCTATCGTTTTCGTGCTACAAGAATTGATTTTGTTTCAGATGTTTGATTGTTAATTTTGGCTGTTATGGACAGTTGGAAATAAAGTTAATCCATCTGTTCTTTGCTTCATTTTTTCATGAGTAGAAAAAGAGAAGTAGCTCCCTCTGAACCACGTAAATCTTGTCTCCTAAGATCTGTGTGAATTTTTGCGTTTCTCCGTTTGATCTTCTGTTATGCTCTTTGTTTCTCGACATAAGAACCTTTAGAAAGTGATACACCTTACATTCATGTATACCAAGACCTGAAAACATAAAAAAAATAGCTTGTTTCACATGTTATTTCATGTGTAGGGGAGAAATCCAAATGTAATTAAATGTGTAATAAAAGGTTTTATAACTTTAGATGATTTTTACATAGCAATTTGCAATTCTAAGAGACTAACTCCGCCCATATAAGGGATCACCCTTACATTAACGGTCCCAAGCCCGAATAAAGGAGGAGGGTTCTGTTAGGCTTCCGACACCTAGCATAAAACTTTGTCGGATTTTTATGCCATGGATTATACAAATTATGAGCATTATTTTGGGGCGTCCCTACCTAGTGACGTGTTGCAGATTCCGAATACAATGATAAGTAAGCAAAGGTCATTACATTTTCACCCGGATGTAGTGAATCAATTGCATAGAGGGTTCCCACACGAGGGACGGGCGTGGGTAAAGAAGTTAGTCCCACTACATTACCGTCCAGAGAGGGTCTCCGCATTTTATATATGGATAGATGTGGGGGTAAGGAAGCTAGTCCTAGATAATAAGATTCGTATTGGTTCTTGGAGTATCGGAACATTATCCGGTAAGCTAATGAAGGTGGTCGATACTATGATTCGGAGAAAGATTCATTTTCTATGTTTACAAGAGACAAAGTGGGTTGGAGAAAAAGCAAAGGAGATAGAGGATATAGGTTTTAAATTGTGGTACTCGGGTAAGGAAAATGATCAAAACGGAGTTGGTATTATCATAAATAAAGATTTAAAGGATAGTGTAGTAGACATACAACGATATGATGACTGAATCATGACGTTCAAATTAGTGTTAGGAGCAGAGGTTTTGAATATAGTTTGTACTTATGCACCCCAAGTAGGACTAGAAGATAGTATAAAGATAACCTTTTGGGAAGAGTTAGATAAGGTAATTCAAAGGATACCACAAAGGGAGATGATTTGTTTATGAGGAGACCTAAATGAACATGTCGGTAAATAGGTATTAGGATATTAAGGTATTCATGGAAACTTTAGTTTTGGGGATATAAATGAGGAAGGTACGGAGATTTTAAATTTTGCTATGGCATTAAAAAATGAGATGAACATTTAATTACTTATAAGAGTGGCTTATCACAGACACAAATTGATTACTTTATTTGTAGAAAAAAAGATAGAACATGTAAAGATTGTAAAGTAATTCCAGGAGAAAGCTTAACCACCCAACATCAATTTTTAGTTATGGATTTACAAATAAAAAAATGGACAAAGAGAAAAAGAGCGCATTGAGCTATTCAAACTAAATGGTGGAACATCAAAAGTGAGAAAGAAGATATATTTAAATAGAAAGTCCTTCAAGGAGATGTTTGGACCTTGTGATATGTAGAACAATATGGCTATACATATTAGAAAAGTGGCAAAAGAAGTGTTAGGTGTATCTAAGGAAGGTATACTGTCACAAAAAGAAGCTTCGTGGTGGAGTGAAGTAGTGTAAAATAAAATCAAGGCAAATGATGATATAAGAAATAGATGAAAAAAACTATTTTTGTTAGATTTTTAATGAAAATAAAGATGTTAGTATTAGCTTAGGAGACTTAGCCAAATCAGAAAAGTATATAAACCACAATTTCTACCGACGTATTCAAAAGAATGAAGTCAAAGAGGCTCTTAAACATATGAAGGGTGGTAAATCAGTCAGACAAGACAATATTCCTATACAAGTTTGGAAAATACTACGAGAAATATGAATCACTTAGCTTAGAAGACTATTTAATGAAATATGGAGAAACCAAAAGATGCCCGAGGAATGCAGAGCGAGTACACTTATACCCATTTATAAAAACAAGGAAGACATTCATAATTGTATGAATTATCGAGGTATCAAGTTAATGAGCCATACTATGAAATTGTGGGAAAGAATTATCGAACGTAGGTTAAGACAAGTATCAAGTACAACAGAGAACCAATTTGGATTCATGCTAAGAAAATCTACTGTTGTAGCAATTCACCTTTTGAGATGTCTTATGAAACATTTTAGAGCAAAAAAGAAAGACCTTTACATGATATTTATTGATATAGAAAAAGCTTACGATGGGGTATTGAGGCAGATTCTTTGGAGAACCTTGGAAAATAGAGGTATTCCATTGATATACATTAACCTTATAAGAGACATATACGATGGTACAAAAACATATGTGAGGACTCATGAAGGAATGACAAACTTCTTTGAGGTTAATATTGAGTTACATCAGGATCAACTTTAAGTCCATACTTATTTATAATGGTGATTGATGAGTTAACAAAACATATTTAAGATGAAGTATCTTGGTGTATGTTATTTGTTGGTGACATTGTATTAGTGGAGGAGTGTACAGAAAAAGCTAATAGAAAGTTAGAATTATAGAGAGAAACATTAGAAAGCAAAGGCCTCCAACTTAGTAGAACAAAGACAAAATATATGAACTGTAAGTTTGATCATTTGGTTGCCTTGGAGGACATAAAAATTAAAATTGGCATACATTACATTCCCCAAAAGGAAAAACTTAATAGAAAATTGGAACTATGCAGAGAAACATTAGAAGGCAAAGGCCTCCAACTTAGTAGAACAAAGACAGAATATATAGAATGTAAGTTTGATTATTTGGTTGCTTCAGAGGATATATAAATCAAAATTGACACACATTGCATCCCCAAAAGGAAAGTTTTAGATACTTAGGGTCAATTTTTTAGAGTGAACGAAGAATTGATGTTGATGTTACGCATAAAATTAATGCTGGTTGGTTAAAATAGAGAGGAGAATCAAGTATTCTTTGTGATAAGAAGATACCATTAAAGTTAAAAGGTAAATATTATAGAGCAGCAATTAGATCTGCCATGTTTTATCGTTATGAGTGTTGGGCAGTTAATCATAACATGTACAAAAGATGTCTGTGACAAATGAAAATGTTGAGATGGATGATGACTGGCCATATAAGAAAAGATAGTATACATAATGAGGTTATTAGAAACAAATTAAGAGTGACACCAACAGAGGATAAAATGAGAGAATATCATTTAAGATGGTTTGGACTTATAGAAAGAAGATCAAAAGAAGAACCTACAAGAAGGTATGAAAAACTAAATTTGGAAAGTATTAAAAGAGGTAGAGGACAACCACAAAAGTATTGGAAAGAAACAATAAAGAATGATCGAGCTTATTGTGAGTTAACTACTAACATGACACATTATAGGGCTTTGTGGAAACAAAGAATCCATGTAGCTGACCCCGTCTAGTATGGGAAAAGGCTTAGTTATTGTTGTTGTAGTAATTTGCAATTCTAAGAGACCGCCATGACAGTCAATAGTTTCTCACAAAGGAATTATATAAATCTTGTATGCGATACACGTTAACTTCATGTGCATCATATAAAAATAAACTCAATGAGTCAAGCTATTTTCTGGATAAGTTATTTTATGAAAATACGGTCATTAATTCTTGCAAACCAATGATGGAAGGTATCAATAATAAAATGACGTAAAAGGGTTACAACGAGCGAAAGTACATCTGTCTTCGACATCCCATTGTATCGAGAAGAAGTACAAAAATTGGCATTTTAGATTACAAACATAATTGATATCGTACAGATTTTTTTACTATACACATATCTCTTTTTTATCTTAATTTTTATTTTACTCGTGCTAAAATTCAAAAATTTTTGTGATATTCTTGACTGTTTGAATCTCCCTCTCTCTCCCTTTGTGAGTTCTCCTTTTACCGTAAATCATCCGATACTATTTCTTGGTAATCCACGACTTGAAACTCGATCTCATGCTTTGAAATTCGATTAAAAAAGAAAGAAAAAGAAAGGAAGAAAGGGAAGAGGATGAGGAAAAAGAAAGAAGTGAGCCCATTTGAAGAGGGTTTTAATGATTTGGTGTGATATTTCATTGATTTGATTTATTTGTGTCATTTATTCGATGAATTGATTTTATTTTCGACGAAATCAAAACGAAAAAAGGTCAAATTCCTAACACAAGATGCGGTACAGTTATGTCTCTCGAATGATGGAGATGCACTTCAGTCGTATCTCTCTCATTCATATGTTTTTTGTTTTTTTTCTTCTTTTATTCCTAATTCATATTGTTATCGTTCTTTTTTTTGTTGATTTTATTTTTGTTTCATTTTTCTTCTTCTTGATTCTTCTTTTCCTTTCTTTTTCTTCGACGAGATTGATAAGAATATGCGTTGTAGAGATGTGAAAAGGGTAACAAAGATAAAAACAAATGAAACATCAATTGCCGGAGTGAAGAGATCCAACGAGAGATTTTGGTGGAATTAGGTGGGAGAAGAAAAAATGCTAGAATTGAATGTGAAAAGAGAGAGAAGGTGACGAGAGACTATTTTAGTATTTTTGAAAAAGAGAATATAAATAGCAAAACGAAAAGGTGAAGCTCATCTATTGGCTATTCTGAGTGTGCGTGGCCGTGCCAGGAGGTGCGTTGGTATGGGCTGCCCGGGATGGGTACCCAAACTGACCCTTCCGATGGACAGTAAAACACTAACACGAGAGGTTTCCTGAGTCGTTTCTAGAAGAACACAGTGTCGTTACTTTGTAAATTTACCTTAAAGCTAAGATGTGTGTTCCAGCTGCCATTTTTCAGTGCATGATCAATCTTGGAAGCATCGTCTCATAAGAACTGATTTGATAGACAGATTAAGGTGCCTCATCAGCTAATAATAGTGGATGGATTGAAGCTGCATCATAACCAGCGTTCGTCTCTTTTCCGCGGAGTCTCTTTCATCGAGGAATCAAAAGACACGTTGGGCAAAGAAAGCTGCATACCTTTAATTTCTTATTGTTTTTAGTACTTCTCCCTTGGTATGAAAGAGTAACAGTGACGATGACATGATGTCAACCTCATCCCACTTGGATGGCGCCATCCATGTCCTTTCTTCACCACGTTGTCAATTAATCGTTGGGAGTCAAGCAGAAAATTGTGGTTGTCATGGGTAGATCCTAGTGGCCACCAGTGGGAACTTTCGTTTGGCTAAGAGAGCTGCATGAATCCTTGCATCGGCTGCCTCCAACCACATAAGAATCTGATTTTAATTAGGTAATCTTGAAAAAAATATACGCAACAATAACTCACGATCAAACTTGTTTGATTTATGAAGAAAATATTTTTAGTTTGCTATCATTGCTTAAAGTATGTACATGTGTATGTAATGATAGGGTCGAGTCTCGAAGGATCACCATCCGATTGCTTTTGATAGACAATTAGAGATGAAAGCAAACAAGACTCCATCTTGTCATGTCGAGGCCCTACCATGTGACAAAAACACTACCTTATTGGCACAACATTTGATCATTCAATAACTATCATACTGTTAGAGACTAAAATTATATACTCTCAAACGACTCTCTTTTCCTCCCCCCTCTCTTTCTCTCTCTACATATATATATATATATATATATATATATATATATACAAAGAGTGAGAACTATGTTTTCATTATAAATAAAGCACTAGATCTGCTTATTTCAAACGGTCACCTTTATTATCTCTCTCTCACATACACATAATTTAACACAAGAAGTCCTATTCCTTTAATTTTTTAATAATTGTTTGCACCGGTTTCTCAAAAGTGGTGTATTTCTTTCTTAATAAAGGTGAGGGAAAAAACTCAATTTCCATATGAAATTACCTTCTTTCTCAAAAAAAATTGCAATTAATCATGGTAAAGTAATAACAAGAGAACCTTACCAATATAATCAAGGTAAAATAACCGAACTAACTTTGTTGAAAGTCCTTGAGCCAATCGTTAGCTCAACAACAACCACCTGAGTGAGATGGAGGACTCTCCTCGAAGGTCTGACATTTTGAGGTACCCTCGATGGGATGCCATTAAGAAGTTCTCTGATGTATAATGGTCTAAGATAATGGATGTGATCCTTGGTGGGTTTCTTAAACATAACCAAAGAATCCATTTCACCAATGAATGTAACCTAGTCTAGGTCACCAACCATGACATCATCTTTGTGCTCGAATGAGAAACTCTAGTTAGAGAACAACTTCGAGGCAAAATATTGATCATATCTTGATCCATGCAAATCATAATCTAAGTCATCATATTCTCCTTGAACAAATTGAAGAAAACATATTATGGGGTTTCTCCTATAGAGGATGCCAGACGTTTCGAGACTCGTTATCCAATACTTCTTTTTGACTCTTGTTTCTACTGTATCCAGCTTTGTGAGATCAAGTTGAAACTTGGACCACTCCCTCCTCGACTTAAGAAAAGTTCAAATTGGTAGAGCTTGTCATCAAGGTAGGTAGCTTCCTCCATCTTTTCTCTTATGATCCTTCTAATTTTGGAAGAGGAACAAATCCTCCAAGCTTGTCGACCTAGTTTTCATTGGGATCTTTGGGTTAGTTGTTAGCCATTATACAATCATCTTGAACTAGTTCTTAGTATTCAATGCATGGTATTATTAGAGTATATCGAGTTACAGTCTGCTTCGGTGATTAAATTTCGGTCCTATCATACTCATAAAGTAACCTTTCCAAGTGGAGTCGTTCGATTCAGGGAACTCATCACTTGAGTAACCGATGGCTCAAGTAGTCCCCTCCAATGGTTCCTTTGGGATAAATATTATTCTAATGATAGCAATTGAGGATCCACCTTGCCTTGTTGAGGAAGAGAATTCAATGGTGGTGACATTGATTCTTGAGGGAGCATTTTATTATATGTGAGTATATTAAGATTCTCGATCAGTTGTGCCTTTTTTCTTGTAAATGCTTTTTTAAGTTCTATAGAAGCGTGGGGAGTTGGTCAGATCCTTTTGGCTTTGAGACTAGGTTTTTGACCCACTAAATCAACTTGAGGTTTTAGGATGCAATCCTCACATGAAAAACCTTTGGTCATCAATGTGTATGTTAGTTGTTTGCTTATTCTTCTAGCAGTAGTTGTTTATCTCCATGAGTAGATCAAAATATAATGATGTTCTTCAACTAGGATAATTACAGTTAAGTCTACTCAAGGGCTTGGGATGAGGTTGGTGATAGCCCAAATACTTGTAGGACTGAGGATACTAATGACCACTATATTGTTATGAGTCTAGTTGAAGTGGCATTATTGCATGGCATCCACTAATAGTGGTGTAGGGGTATGCTCTATTTCATATGTGGCAATTCCACCAAGATCTATTAGTTGGGAGAAATCTCCTTTAGGTCGAGAGAGTGCTCCATGGGCTCTTTAGTAGTGCTTATCTTACCACCTTTTGTGCGTATGGGCTGACTTATAGTAGTAGTAGTCTTTGGTTAGACAAGATGTGGTTGTAAGGATCGATTTTTTTAGCAAGGAATGTCTCGACAACGCTCACTATAGGTTCTTCTACGGCCATCCATCGTTCAAGTAACGGATTGACGCCAAAGGATCTTCTTCTCAATCCAAAGAAAGTTAACCATTAGTAATGAGGATTCAGAATATCACACATTTCTCAATCAAGATTCTGCAATGAATGAGATAGATTGGCGGAACGAAGAGAGATAGAAGAAGATTGATTCCCAACTAGTCACTTAAGGTGAAAAGCAGATTCATAATCATGAATTGACAATGACCTACCGGAACCAATCAACCCTTTCTTTTGTAGATATTTGTCTAGTACTCATTGTGAGCCGAAGTGGCATTCAAATGTCTTCCTTATATAGTGGAGGTGGATGCCCCTTTGTTGTGCTTTTGGTCTCCAAACTCTTCAACTATTAGGGCGTGTTGGCAAGAGCATACAATAATCTATCATTTGATATATCAATAGAGTAGAAGAGACCACAGAGGTTGGCTAGAACAAGTGTAAACGAAAGTTGCATAAATATGAGAAAATGATTTATGTCTGTGTAAGCACTTTATTAGCTTGCTTCAAACTACTATCCTTCGTTCTTGCTTGGATGCCATTAGTTGATGCATTGATTTGTATTATAAGTAATCGCATTGTACTGATTTATAATGGCTCTCTATCTTCTTGATTTCTTTCCTAGAAGGAATAACATATCCTTCTAGTAACTTTATGTGCTGAGCTTTATGAAGGATATCAAATATTTGATCACATTTATATATTAAAAGGAAAAGGGTACTTGCAACACAAAGTCTTCTCCCTTCCTCTTGGAGATTTCAAAGCTATACAAGTATATTAAGGGCATGCAATAAGCTTAATGGCCATGATATATGAAGATTTGGGTTCTTTCAAATCCAATTCTTGCATGATTTCTTTAATACAAAATATCACCAACTATCTTTAAGGTCTTTGGAGTGCTTCTCATTAACTTTGATTCTTAACTTCAGAAACATTTCTGTATACTTGACCTTAGTGGCATGTTTGCCTAATTATACGAGGTCTGGACAACAATGGCAAGCCATCCCTTTTCTAATCTCTAGCTAGAGGCAGTTCTTTGTCAAAGTGATATTTGACAATGCACAGTCATATCGTTAGAACCTTTTGAAGAAAACCTACTCATTCATTGGATTTCTATCAAAGATTTCATCAAAATGTTGGGCATGTATTATGGCTTTTCTTTTTTTATCTTTAAGAAAGGCCTTTTGCATTTCTTTCTGTGTATCTGAGTGGATCACTTCTTCAACTAGATCTACAATATATAGGTCTAGCCAATTAAGGAAGAAACAACAAGTACAATTTATGAAATTTAATTTCTCTGAGTTCTCCACATTCTAGAACAAATTAGAAAAGATATTTCATATGAAACCCTTTGTCTTGTCTTGAGAATGTTAAAAACTCTACCTTGACGGCTCCAGGGATAGGGTCTCACCTATCCACCTACTTAGGGTAGGGTTTTGGATCCACTTCAGTGTTGGATGCCCAGAGTTTGATGCAGGTAGTATTGCTTACTAGTTCAATAACACTTCTTTATTTAAGGATACATCATAGGGACCAGGTAGCTATTAAATTGCATTTAGTGAAGATAATTATATTGACTCTCTACTTAGGGATGGAATCATTGAGTTGTAGAATTCCCTAATTGTGATTAGCCAAAGGAGTCGAACGATATGGAGGAATCAGAAGGTTACATTCTTCTAGTAGTGGAGGTGGTAGTGCTTGGAAGCAGTTGTCTGCCAATGGAACTGGCACGACACACCTATTAGTAGAGTAGGCATAACTCTTTGAGTGAGAGGGACCTATTGCATGACCCCCAACATACTCATTGGCATCAACAATGATCCAAGGGCTTGAGGAATCCAAGGAGCTCCATATGATGCTTGTGATTGTTTCTCAAGCTACATAGCCAAGGTTGTCTCAAGTAAGGTCTGAAGGTACCCAATGTTTCATGTTTCATTAGGTGCCCTTCAAGTTATGTTCACATGCCCTTACCAAATGCCAAGATAAAATATAGAAGCAAAACAAGGAGAAATTATGATCCTCGTAAGTGTCCCGAATGTTTATGTCCATATAGAAAAACTTTGTTGCTAGGCATAGAAGTTTGTCCTTGGTTACCTACCTCTATCATTTAGCCAACTACCCTTGTTCTGTTATAGTGGTTGCTAAATTAGCAACCATCACCAGGATTATCTCCCTTATGAATTGGAGGAGAGACTTATGCCCCTCCGCCATTAGCGAGTTAAACCACTCTTGGAGGATTGGTCTAAGTTGTTTCGGACTACACTTGTGGCAAAAAGATAATTGAGAACTTGCCTACTCTCGATCGTATGGTGATCATCTAGTATTTGAGTTGATGCATATTTTGTTTGGTCATCTAGGATTTTAGCTCGATCATGGCAACCTCTAGTCAGTATTAGGAGCTTCTCATTTATTTTGATGATTATTATTACCAAACACCATATCGGCTCCCTCTAGTCAGTATTAGGAGCTTCTGATATATTTTGATGATTATTATTACCAAACACCATAACATATTCCTTACCTGATTGGGTTGGCGGACACTGATGATAGATCATGAGATTAAACAGTTATAGCTTTCCCATAGAAAATGGAGTCCCATCAAGAATGCTAGAAAATATGTTTGTGATTGATAGCATACTCGAACCTAGCACAAAAAAGAAACTCAGAGAACCTGTCTTTGTGCGATTTCAGTAGATAATGTGCGGGTGAGCCATAAGATGTAGACCACTATTCTTAGAAGGATAATTAATAAGGCTTAATTGATTTTGTAAGTTCATGAGAAACTCATATGGCTATTCTAGCCAATACGTTGGGAGGCTAAGAAGAGTTGTATAGAAAGTGTGAAGTTTTGAGGATATGAACCCCACCCAAGCAGCAGGTACCATGAAGGAAAACATAAACAATGGTTACAAAATAGGGTGAGGAAAGAAGAAAAATATCATTCCAAAGAGAAGATCTTACAAAAAGGAAACTAGCAAGAAAAACAAATATAAATAGAGCAATACAGACGGTTTTAGAGGAGGCCGTTTGGATTCTGTAGGTTTCCTCTATACAATAGCATTTTGAGCCCAGATCTCTCTTACTTTCATTACTACTAGGTTCCCATCTAGAGCCTCCATTGTCGTGTTTGTTTTTCAGCATTGACACACAGCTCTCGTTGAGCATCATAACAATTTCATTTCAAGGGAAAAGCTACGTCTTCTTGTATAACAGTTCCTAGCCTTTCTTTTCCTTTTAAGTTATGAATAGTATGGAGAGAAGGGATTTGGTTCTATTTCAACAGTTTTTCTTGTGTCTTGTTTTCAACTACTATCTGTTCGATTGTAACTTCATGAACCAGATCTGTGTGTTCTCAGCACTCAAGACCTTTCGGCAATAATGGCAGGACTAATAATAGTCTTTTTTGTTGTGAGAGAAGGAATGATGTGGGATCTTGTGTTCAAATAATTTTGGTACCTTCCACAAACTTGGTAATAGTGGGCATTATGAAGAGCATGGGCTATCTTCTCCTTCCATGCACATGGGCAGCACGCTTGTGGGTCAGATTCTGCTTGGGCTTTACTTGCTACATCTCACATAAGCAATGTGAGGTGTTGCCACAAGCTTGTAAAGTGCTCAGGCAGCCACCGAAAGATCATGCTGCGTTCGAGTCTCTCGAGTGGTCATTTCTTTTAAAAGGCAAAAGTTCAGGACTTCTTTTCAGTAGAGAGTCCAAAAAAATTCGGATCAGGACTGAACTAGGGACGATTATTTTGTGATCAGCTCATGAGGCCACAAATGGTTTTGCATTCATGCCTGCGGGGACCTCCAAATTACCTACACTATTTTAATAATTTCTCATATCCACTGCTTAGCAGTTATCTTTTTAATCAGTAAAACTGTAAAAGCATTAGCAAATTTAGAATTGGGAACATGACTTTCGGTTGCATAACCCTTCGTAAGGTCCGCCTGTCGGGAAGGCTGATGCACGGTCTATATCCAGTTGTCACTTCGGATAAGCCATTGCCAACACAGGTGGAGTTGAGACTTTAAGGAACAAATGGTTGAATTGCTCTCATATCTGTATAAAATATAGAAGAAGATTGAAATGCCCTAATAGAAATTAGGAGTCATACCAACGGGACTAGATGACTGGCAGTTCTCATGAACCCGAAACCACAACTAAATTGCCTTCGTCTCTTATTGTACCGAAATTCAGTTTGTCCTATTTCCCAAGCCCAAAGTGGTGCAGCATATATGTTGGCTAGGGGATTGGATGATGGTAGGTCAGGAGTTCGATATTTGAGTGTTCATCTGGTTTGGTTATACAAACCACCGTTGGACTATAAATGATTTCCTCAATATTACTATAACAAAAGAAAGGTCCCATTTTCCAAAACTTTGTGGAGTCGAACTCATTGCATCGTATGTCTCGCTTGACCATGTCGTTGGGTCAAAGGTTCCAAGAAAATGCTAGTAGCAAGCCTAGGATACTCCTTGTACTCAGCTGTAAACCAGTAATATAATATCAGCCATGATTTATACAAGCATGATCAATCTCAATAAAATGGCTATCTCAATCAAGTTTTCACAAAGATATTGTATAATTGTTCGGTTTTCTGCAATGTAGCAGGAAAGTGCTCGCTGGACCACTTCATCGAGGCGATCGACGACGATTGACGGCCACCATTTCTTCGGTGGTCGTATCACTTATTGGTGGGCCTACTTTACTAACAGCACCACATGGGCTTTACTGAATGCGCTATCTGATAGCCAGCCCTACCGTTGTCGTAATTCTTTGGTTCGTCCAGGAACAACGGAGTCACGAGCATGCGCTCACAGAGTGTCATGGACCACCGTGTCTCCTGCAAAGATGTGGTGGAACTCACCCATTTATTGTTAAGAGAGGTCCATCAAGGACTTCAATCATCTGAAAGGAAATTCAGTGGGGAAGAGAAAAAGAGAGCCACATTTGCCTCTCGCTGATAAAATTTGCAATACTGTACATTGACACTTTTTAGAGTGGTCAATAGTGGAGGCAATTTATGAGTGGGCAACGATGCGACAAATTTGATGTTTTTGATTTATGCACACTGATAAATTGGTACTGCGAAATATTCGCCATCCGTCCGTGTGATCAGATGGCAGCCACAGCAATGGTGAAAGATGTCATGCAGGCCAAGTTGTACACTTTGATGTTTGCTGGATGGACGGCGACAATTGATGTAATGGACTGTGACATTGCTAAACGCAAAAGTTCGATGATTTGAAATCATCCGATCAGGTGCTTGTTTTTCAAGATTATGTTTGCTCAAGTATTGACACAGGTATACAGTTCTCTTTCAAAGTCCTAATCTATGGTCTGCTGTTTTTGCAGTATAATCATCCTTAAATAGTGATTCAGAGCCGCATGAAATCATGAAGTTGTCTTGTTCACAAGTGCAATGGATTTGGATCTTCCCTGCAGAAGAAATAGCTCTCTGATGCGTAACCACTGGCTATGGGGTTGGCTTACATGATTCTAGGTTAGAATTTCAAATATTTTAGACAATAGTTTGGACTAAGATTATGCTTCTCTTTCATCATGAAGTCATCTAAAACCGTGTTCCCTTGACTCTTAAAATTTGCTTACTCTACAGAGTAGAATCTTGCAGAACATGTGTTGACAGATAAACCAAACAAATCATGGTTATTCATAGATTTCATCTTTGTAACTTGGTGATATCAATTCTTACCCTCGTTTTGTATCCATTATATGTTAATTTATATTTAACAGCGCACCAATTTGATGGATCTCATGTGTCTTCTTGTGATCTGTCATGGTGACTTTGGGCTTGATGTTTACAATATTGTTTAATGGGTTTACACCGAACCATGTTAAGGCCAAAGGGAGACCAAGCCTAGAACACACACGCATGCACCACCAACACACACACCCAAACAATCGAGATTCGAATTCACCACCACAACGCAGGAGTCAGAGAGAGCTGCCAGTTGAGCTAAAGCTGGGTGTAATGTTGTGTGTATTCATATCCAAAATCGTATCTTGCAGGGTGGCTGGCCTCATGAGAAGGACTTCAGCGGTTAAGACATTTTTCCATGGTCCTACTCTCGTCCACAAGCCAACACCCAGTTGTATCGAGGATTTCTAAGGTTCCAAACCTTACATGGGAGGAGTTCAGGTAGGGTTTCAACTAACCTCAGTATTTTGTTTCTAATTTAAAGTCTCATTCATCTTGCATATTACCTGAGCTTCCTAATTAAGGAAAAGCTACTAAATTACTGCTCCCCCGGCCTTCAACATGGTGGCTCCGGCCATTGGATGCTGTGATTCCAATCAAAAGGTGGAGGTAAGGTTCTGGCTCTAGATGCGTGAGCTGAGAGTCCTGATGCTAACTCAATTTTAGCCCATTGTAATGTGTCCTTGACGAACTTTGTATGAAAAACAAGCCAGGAATTACTGCTATCTTTCAGAAGAACACACAAAATTAAATAGATGTCACAGTGCCTCGTGGACTGCAGTGAAATTAAGGCCTAGCAGGGAAGGTCAGTGATGATAATCAAGGCGTCATGCATATTTATGGATATGAGTTTGCTTGTGAAACTGAAACTGCAGCAGATGACATCAAAATAGCGATTCAGATTAACAAGCAGTGTCTTAAGTCGTCCAGAAGATTAAAAACTAAGAACGGATACGTCACACAAAAATTGCTTCAACCTTCCTCTCTGCTATTTAGATCCTCAAACATATGCACACGGACACGCACGCACACAAGAATAAGCTTTCTAGTTCCTTCACTAAAAGTAATAAAAATACTTATTTGCATCACCATGTGGCCGATCTATCCTGGATTTGGCATACGTGCACAAGTGTGGTTCTTCTCTCTTTGAATGCTATGCTTAATGAAGCTAGCCTTCTAATAATAATTAAATTGATGTACTTTCTCAACCTACGAAGCAATTATAGGAAAATAACACACACATACACACCAAAAACCGACGCACTAACTTTACGAAAAATAGCCTTGAGGCATCCATTTTCTTTTCTATGCACTAGTGACCACTCATATAAGGGCACCATTTTTATGGGATCGCTAGGAGATGGTGATCTATCAATCTCTTAAGTTAATAATTCTCATGCACCTTCATAATTTTCTTTAACTACCCATGTACTGGCTTAAGTAGTCCGAGATGCGAGTCATACGATGAAATCTGATGAAGGCCTCAAATCCCTCACATTAATAATGCTGCCACTCATCTTGTATTTTGTTTCTAGAGTCATGGGAACAAGACTTCTTATCAATGATGTTACACACTGGTCCCTTATTTTATTTCTAAACTCATATTCCCATATTTACACAAAATAATTCACAACCATGGATAGCACCCCTTAATAACCCCGTTCCATTGTTGAACCCTGTTCTGTATTTTCTTTCCATCCAAGTCATACCACCCTCGATGAAGTTGCCATCTAATCTGCATGCAAAATAGGCCCTAATGTCATGCCCCGGTATTGGAATCATCCAATGACTCGGAACTCGCAACCGACAATAGGTTGCGCACAACCTAACAAACTTTCACCAAGGATGCAGTGGTTCAGCAGAAATTTAAGACTGATGATAGGGATGGTCGATTGGGGGTAATAACAAGAAAACTTAAGAGTAAATAAGAAAGCAAAAGTAAAATTGTATTGATAACAACGAAAGGAGTGGCCTATGACATGCTTACAACTCAAATGCAAGACCCTTATTAAGCACGATCGCAAAGGGTACCTCCTGGCTACGACAAAGCCTCATCCTAATGCATACGAGAATTGAGTGATATCAAGCCATTCTATCCAATTCTCTTAGTTAGATCTCGCATAGTGCCTTAGATAATCCTCAAACAAGACATTCATGCATTTCGTCTAACCATCTGTCTAAGGATGATAGCTAGAATAAAAAAACAATTCCAAACCAGGTAAACAAAAGATTTCCGGCCAAAAATTGTTTGTAAAGCATGCATCCCTATCAATCATAATATTGATCGGTAGTCTCTAATACTTGACTATATTTTTAACGAAGAGTTCTACGGTTTTCTCAATTGTGTAGTTCATGAGAGCTGCTATGAACACCCTGTACTTGGAGAATCTATCCATCACCACAAAGATAGATTGGCATCCATTGGACTTTAGCAAATTCAAAATAGTCTACCGATACACTTTTGCACAACCGCTTAGGCATCGACAAAGGCTTCAATAAACCTGTTGAACGTTTGTTATCAATCTTGTCCTACTGACAAATCAAATACATCCACATATAAGTCTCTATGTCAAATCCCATTTGAGGCCAATAATAAGCTCGCTCCATCAAAACAGACATGCACTCCATTTCAAGATGTCCTGCCCATGAAGAATCGTGGCATTCTCATAAAATATCCTTCTTAAATAGTCTTTGCGAGATATGTAGATACGTCCACCTTTAGTTAGTAGTAATCCATCCTATTTCTAGAAGCATTTGGTCTTACCCTCATCAAGCAATGCTTGCAATTACTCATCATCTCATCATTTTCCAAGCTAGTGAAGATTCAATCAAAAAGATTGCTTCAAATTTGATACAAGTTCTCACTATTAGCATATGTTGGAACAACGGTGAGATTGTTTAGCTTCTGACTTAACGCATTAGCAATAGACTTTATCTTTCCTCGCTTGTATACAATCCTCATGTCGAATTTAGCTAGAAATTATTGTCACCTCGCTTGTTTAGCAGTCAAGTGATTCTAAGTTAGAAAATAACTTTTAGCAACATTCTCCGTCTTCACATTGAACAACATTCTGAGGAGGAAGTAACGTCAGAGATGAAGGTTGTGCTACTGTAGACACCCAAAACAATTTTTAAAATAAATTTGATCTTTTAGAAATTTTATATTTTCAAGAAAAAAATTGTGATTTGGATCTTTTAAGAGTTTTTCAAATAAAGACACCTTAAACGAACTCATTTTTGCACCAAAATATTGTGATAGTCTCAAAATAAGGGTAAATTGCACCTCTCTAAAAAAAATTCAATTTTGATAAAGAGCCAAAAAATGAATGTTGTGCCCTCAAGCCCAAATTGGAGCATTTTGCCTGTTCAAATAATTTTCATCTAAAGAAATGATGGTTTCAAACAATTTTCTTCAAAGAAACAAATAGAAATGAGACATTGGAAACTAAACCCATAAAATGTTTGCAAAATATCAAAATTACAAAATTACAAAAACCTTTTGAAATCAAAACCAAATAAAATTCAAATTAGGCCTCAAAAACTCGCTCGATTGAGGATAGTCCTACCCCGACACACTACACCCATGAACGGTTAAAGTGGTTCGAGACCCCACACCCATCGAAAGGGTTAAAGTGGTTCGAGACCCCACACCCATCGAAAGGGTTAAAGTGGTCCGACACCCTACACCCAACAAAAGGTTAAAGTGGTTGAAACGGTAAAGACCAACTCACGGGGCGAAAGCAGGTCACTCGTGCAAACAAACATTGCGAATGAAACTCAGTTGTTTTCAAAAGTATATTTGAAGATTTCGATAAAACTCGATGTTTTCAAATATAACTCAAATGAAATAGTTTTAAATAATTAAAAAAGAAATATTTGAAACCATAAATGAAAAAGGTAAAGCCCAGATCAAATAAAGGATAAGAACAAATCAGGATGGGAGCGATGATCAAGGCTACAGTTGAACCAAGCCCGCATCAAGCCACGGCCAAGCCACCTTGGCCAAGCTCACATACCTTGATCGGATCAACAGAACTCATCTAGGCAAAGATTCATGAAGAAGGGGACTTGGCTCGAGCATACAAGCTGGATTCAAATAAAGGTTAGAACTTATTCAAAGCCTCAAGTTTGAACCGAATGGGCAAGAAGAGAATGAAGCAGATCATGACTGAAATGGGACAAAGGAGGTTCAAGATCAAGTTTAAATACAAGTCAATTGAAGCTCAAATGGAACCAAACAAGTGGTGGCTAGTCATGTTATACATCCTAAGTTCAAATCAAATGACCGAAGACCTCATCATCGAGCCAACAATTCCCAAGTACACATGGCCGACCGAACCCACCATAACAAATGCATCCTCCCTTTAATTGATTGAACATATCTTGATCAAGCCACCTTGGCCTTACCTAACCAAATAACCTTGGTCGAACATGCTTTGACCGAACATGCCTTGGCCAAGCTTGACCGAACCACCTAGACCCAACCTACCTTGGTTGACCCATGACCCAAAAGGGGACCACAAAGGCCCACGTGAAGAGTTGTCCATGGGGTTTGGATTGTACTTGGGCTAACAAGCTACCCAATCCACATCATGGAAAACCCTAGAGGCCTCCCCCTTGGCCTATAAGTAGTCCTTGAAGCCTTAGGGGCTCATTTTCAGCATTAGAGGCATTCGAGGGACTTGCCAAGACTTGAGAGAAGTATAGGAAGGGGTCTTGGAGAGAGAGGAGGTGCTAAAACAAGAGAGAAAGAGAGAAGAGAGAGAGAGAGAGAGAGAAAGAGACAGAGAGAAAGAGAGAGAAGAGAGAAAAGAGAGTGAGAGGAGAAGAAGAAGGGGTCAACTTTCTTCTTGAATCCGTGTGCCATTGGAAGGCCGGTAAGTAAGTGTTCTTCTTCTTTTGCTGGTCTTGATTCTTTTTCTCATATTCAATTTGAAAAGGGGTTATATTAATAGAGCTTGAGTCTCCTCCCATTTTGTAATAGTAAGTAGAAATGTTGCCCATTTCATTTCGTGTATGTTTATACACTCTACTTGTTTACTTTCATAATTCTCTACCTCTCTATATTCTATACACTCAAAAATCTTCTCTCTCTATACCAAGTGCATGAGTTGATTTGATTCAAAAACATCATTCAAAGTGAATTTTGGAAACATGCACCCAGTATAAATCAATCCTCAAAGTGTCTAGGCTGACCCTTGAGCATTGGTTAAAGAAGGCATAAGATGAAAAGATCTCGCTTAGCCACAATCGCCTCACAAAGTCAGAATTATAACTTTGATAGTTTTAGTTAAACTAGTTGGGACGCTCGCGTAAGAATAAAGTAGATTGAGAAATTTATTTTAAGTCTCCACATAGGCTTTGGAATAAAATTTTTACGTCTATAAAATTGGCACACCCGGTGGGACTTGAGTCTTTGGGGATTGATTGATTTGGTGTTGGTTTTTAAATTCACTTTTTCGAAAATCTTTTTAATCTATCTTTTGTGCACAAGTTGATTTTAAAATCATGTCAAGTTTGTATGATTCCTTTGAAAACATGTCAAGGAAAGCCTCATCACATTTCTCAAATCGGTTTTCTAAAACCACAAAGAAATCCTGTAAAACCCGAGATAAAGAGCTTGCCTCTTTGAGGGAGAAAGCAATGAAACTTGGAAGAAAAATTGAGGTCCTAAGCCAAAAGGCCAAGGCACATCATTCCCATGAAAAATCATCTCGGGTACATAGAGAGAAAAACCATACCGAAAAACCAAATTGAGCCCAAAATCTGATGGAGGAAATGAGGCAACAAATGCAGCAAGTGTTGAGATCGAATCATCTAACCTTGTTAATCATCCAAACACCCCTTTTTCTATTGAAAAGCCAGAAAAATTCTTCATTGAGAAAAATCAAAAAAATATGGAAAATCTTCAAAATTCAAAAAGATTTGAAAAGCAAAAAATTGCAAAGGATGAAATTCCGAAAAACAAGTGGGAAATGAGGATCACTTCACCCAAGTCACTCCAAATTTTTCAAAAACATTCACTCCGATGGGTTCCATTCCCATAAGTACCGCTTCACATGCTTCACAAAACACACAAGAGAATGAGTGTTGCACACACATAGGCTTGGAGGATAAAATCCAAGACCTCACAAAGTAATGAGAGCTCGAAGCCATGCATGAGCTAGAGTCACCTCAGGACACTTGTAAGGAAGCTTGCTCTCACCATGAAAAGATAGACAAGCTCGAGAAAGATATGCCTGAAACTCACTCTCTCCAAAACTCCCTACTCAATCCTCTCCTTCTTAGTTTAGGATTGGTAAATCATTCATATTTATTTGATACATTAAATCACATGTATGCACCCATAAACCCACAAGATGTGCCAAAGAATGTGGATTTTCAAGGTGCGCCGAATGTCCTGCACCAACAAAAGGAATTTCGAAATGAAAAACAAAAAGAAAACAAAATTCAAAATATGGTAGACATGATTACTCCTAAGGCATGCATCGACTCCTAGGTACACCTAACCCTACCATGAACAAAAATATTCCTTTGAGCCTAGGTTTGTATCATAAACCCAAGCATATGACCATGATTTCTCCCAACATCTACAAACCCACTAAGGAAACAACCATAGTTTCGCTTGGAATCCATAACTTCTCACTTTTCAAGGGCTCAAACGTGCTCTCCCTTAGCATCTATACAAACTCAAACCGTCCATCCCTAGGGGCACATTGGGTTGCACCTAGGATCAATACCAAACCATCTAGGGTCGCATGCATCCTAAAGGTATCCAAGTCAAACCCTTCCACCATTCAAACCCTACATCTCCTAGACAAAACCAAGAAAAGTCGAGTACATAACCATATGGTCAATGACACATTATTCCAAGGCCATCCTCTTTATAAAAACTTTTTGAAACTCAAAAAGCCTTTACATGGGATATGCACTATATAAAGGTCTAGGAGCCAATAATTAAGGTAGGTTAGAGCTCATCCTATCTTTACCCAACCTAAATCGACATAGATTAGGATACACCCCATCCATAACCTCGGAACCACCACCTAAGACCATTTGGATCAAGGGTGCCCTAGAGCCAACTAAAACCGAAACCTATGGCTTAGACCCCTTGTTTAGAGTCTAATTCATGGTGTTTTCTTTATAGGTTTTGATGGAAGACCCCTTTTCAAAAACAAATCCAAAAAAATTTGAAAAAGTTGAAAATCCCAAAAATTTTGGTTTTCAAAACCGTGTACAAACTCAAAAAAATCGGTTTTGACAAAACCCATGTACATTCTCCACCCCTAGGAGCACATTGAGTTGCACCTAGGATCCATCTGAAGAACATCAACCAAACCACACCCTGGGTGTGCATCCTTGATGCACCCGAACCCCCGGACCCTCCTTGGATATAATTCTAACTCTGGGTTTTGTATATATTGTATAGGTTATTCTCAAAATCCAAAAAAATTTGAAAAAGAAAAAACCAAAAATATAAAAAAATTCAAAAGAAAAAAGAGAAAAATCAAAACCATTTTTCAAAAAAAGAATTTCAATTCTCTTAGAGATGATTTGAGTGATGTCAATTTACATGAACTTCCTCAAAATCAACAAAGCCTCAGACTTGGGAAAACATTCAAATTCCTTAGAAGGTGACCAACATAGGAATCAAACCTATACCCAAAATGCATCAAGGCTACAATCATATCATGCATATTCCTAAGCCATTTCAAAAAGTAAGATCGTGCATGTATGAATCATTCATTCATCACATCGAAAATCATTCATCACATGCTATAATAGGGGTCAGCCATAGTGTATGAATGCTCATGTCATCTCTATCAAACTAGGGGCATGTAGAGTGCATTCCCTAAACACATTTCATGGAGACTTAACACATTCATCATTTCATAAAGCATGTATCTCCATAATCTCAGATGGAATACATTTTACATCTCATGCATCCCATTTACGTCATTCACCCAAAGAGACCTAAAAAGTGGTGGCCCAAGTGGGAATGTCTCTATGTCATAAAAGGGGGCAAAACAAAAAAAAATCGACCATGCATATTGGCTAATTGATGCCTAGGAAAGAAACTTGGTAGACCCTATAAATGCCCAACATCAAAAAGATATTATGATTAGTGTCTACCACAAATTCTTTTGAAATGATTTTTGCAAAATGGATCTTTAGTTTTTTGAAGAAGGGAGCAAATCAAATATAGGCCTCTTAACTAGGGATTGATGCTGTATGAAAAGTGGAGTGTTTTCAAAATTGATTAATGACATTTCAAAAATCCTTCTTTTATAAGATAGAGCCTAGTTCAAAATAGCAAAATATTTTCAAATTGTATGTGCTATTATGAAATAGGGCATACTTGATTAGACCGAGTATCTAGAGGGATAAGTTGTTTCCCCACTTTATTCTCTCCAAAAAGGAAAATTGGCAAAAAGTTAAAATATAAAGAAAAAAAGAAAGAAAATAAACCTCCAATATAAAGGTCTTCCTAAAAAGAAAAAGGAAAAAACAAAAACCTCCAATATAGAGGTTGCCTTCGATAGAAAAGAAAAAGTCAAAGCTCAAAAAGAGCATTTTCTATCAAAAATCTCTTTTCTTATATCACGGGACACTTCAGAAGGGACTGTGGGAACTCTCTCCCGTACCCCTACAGCTTATCCCAAATGAAAAAAGTTTGTCAGTACGATCCTAAAGTAGGAATGGAACATACCAATTTGGATTTCATTTTGTTTGAAGATTAGGCCTTGTAGTGTGAAAAATGGAGTTTTGAAATGTTGTTGAGTTTTTCCAACAATAAAAACCTCTACCAAGTAATTTTGTATTAAGACCAAAACAAAGGGAAATATAGGAGATGAAAGTCCTTTTTGATAGAAACGAAAAGAAAATAGCCCTTTCAAAATGATTTTTACAAAATCTAAGGCATAAGCAAATAAACATTGAGGTTGTCTCACTTAGGGAAGCCAATTTTCATGGAATCTCCCCTAAAAAAGTTGTGGAGATCATCAAACATTCATGATTCATCCATTGCATATATCTTATGCTCATATGCATTCATAAATGGCCTTATGCATAGATGATCCATGCATTGGTCGACTACCATCCATGTTGAGTTACCCTTGCTACAAATCCTCTTCCATTAGAATTAGGATAACCCAAGTCCAACAAATAAATCCCTTAACAAAAATGAGAAAGTTCATGAAATCTTAATTCAACTTAAATCAACTCTTGCAAATAAATTTTTTATGGGTGTTATTCTTTGTCATTAACCAAACAAATTTCAATTAATGTTAAAGAGGGGCATCTCTAAACACCCAAAATTTTTATCAAAATAAATTTGATCTTTTAGAAATTTTACATTTTCAAGAAAAAAATTACAGTTTGAGTCTTTTAAGAGTTTTTCAAACAAAGACACCTTAAATGAACTCATTTCCGTACCAAAATTTTGTGGCAGTCTCAAAATAAGGGTAAATTACACATCTCTAAAAAAAATTCAATTTTGATAAAGAGCCAAAAAAATAACTGCTTTTCCCTAAAGCCAAATTGGGAGCATTCTGCTTGTTCAAATTATTTTCATCTAAAGAAAGAATGGTTTCAAACAATTTTCTTCAAAGAAATAAATAGAAATGAGACATTGAAAACTAAACCCAGAAAATATTTGCAAAATATCAAATTTACAAAATTAAAAAATTCTTTTGAAATCAAAACCAAATAAAATTCAAATTAGGCTTCAAAAACTCGCTCGATTGAGGATAGTCCTACCTCGACACACTACACCCATGAAGGGTTAAAGTGGTTCGAGACCCCACACCAACGAAAGGGTTAAAGTGGTTTGACACCCTATACCCAACAAAGGGTTAAAGTGATTGAAACGGTAAAGAGCAACTCATGGGGCAAAAGCAGGTCGCTTATGCAAACAAACACTGTGAATGGAACTCAGTTGTTTTCAAAAGTATATTTGAAGATTTCGATAAAACTCGATGTTTTCAAATATAACTCAAATGAAATGGTTTTAAATAATCAAAAAAGAAATATTTGAAACCATAAATAAAAAAGGTAAAGTTCAGATCAAATCAAGGATAAGAACAAATCAGGATAGGAGCAAGGATCAAGGTGATAGTTGAACCAAGCCTGCATCAAGCCACGGCCAAGCCCACCTTGGCCAAGCTCACATACCTTAATCGGACCAATGGAACTCATCTAGGCAAAGATCCATGAAAAGGGGGACTTGGCTTGAGGATACAAGCTAGATTCAAATAAAGGTTAGAATTCATTCAAAGCCTTAAGTTCGAACCGAATGGCCAAGAAGAGCATGAAGCAAATCACGACTGAAATGGGACAAAAGTGGTTCGAGATCAAGTTTAAATACAAGTCAATTGAAGCTCAAATGGAACCAAACAAGTGGTGGGCTAGTCATGTTATCCATCCTAAGTTTAAATCAAATGACCGAAGACCTCATCATCGAGCCAACAGTTTGTACCAAGTCCAGCCGACCATGCCCAAGTATATATGGCCGACCGAACCCACCATAGCAAATCCATCATCCCTTTAATTGATTGAACATATCTTGATCAAGCCACCTTGGCCTTACCTAACCAAATAAGCTTAGCCGAACATGCCTTGGCCAAGCTTGACCAAACAACCTTGGTCGAATATGCCTTGGTCAAACCACATTAGCCATGCCTAACCCACTCACCTAGACCCAACCTACCTTGGTTGACCCATGACCCAAAGGGGGACCACAAAGGCCCACGTGAAGAGTTGGCCATGGGGTTTGGATTGGACTTGGGCCAAGAAGCTACCCAATCCGTGTGTAGGAAAGGGTCTTTGGTCTCATTTCCAGCATTGGAGGCATTGGAGGGACTTGCCAAGACTTGAGAGAAGTGTAAGAAGGGGTCTAGGGGAGAGAAAAGGTGCTGCAACAAGAGAGAGAGAAAGAGAGAAAAGAGAGTGAGAGGAGAAGAAGGGGACGACTTCCTTCTTGAATTTGTGTGCCATTGGAAGGCCGGTAAGTAAGTGTTCTTCCTCTTTTGCTGGTCTTGATTCTTTTCCTCATATTTAATTTGAAAAGGGGTTGTATTAATGGAGCTTGAGTCTCCCCTCATATAGTAATAGCAAGTAGAAATGCTGTCCATTTCATTTCGTGTATGTTTATACACTCTACTTGTTTGCTTTCGTGATTCTCTACCTCTCTATATTCTATATACTCTTATATCTCCTAATCCCCTCTATGCTTAAGCTAAATATGTATTTACATTCATTTCCCTTCAATCATTTGCTTTAATTAGTTGTGGATGGCTTTTAAATTCGGATGGATGGATGCATATATGTTCTAAAACTAAAACTTTGTTTTCCTGCATCTTGCATACATCCATTGTTTCATTTTTCATTTTCAAATGCTGCTCCGAATGGTCTAAAACTTAAGTCATCGAATCTAAACATACATACCAACTAGCAATAAAATTTTTAAGAATTTTAGGGTCGTGTAGCTTTATGAATTAAACACAAAAATATCGGTCAAGTTCAGATTTAGTTTCTGTATTGTCTGTTTTCCTACAATAGGGGTTGGGTAAAATTCCATAACTCTGTCATAATTAACCAAATTTGATCAAATTAGTGTCATTAGAAAGCTGATATCCATAGCTTTCTAACAAGACTAAAATCATAGAATGTAGAGATTTGTGAACGGAGATATAGAGGATTCTTTAGGCATATGTGTTTATGTAACGTAATATCCTAAAACACTTGAGCAGTGGTCTGTTCTGGATTTAATTATACAAATTCACAGCACTAAAGCACAAAATAAAAATAGTCCTAGAATCTCTACATTCTACTCTACATGTTAATTTTTCATGAATTTTTGAGATCTTTAGACTATCCAAGATTTTTTAGAAACAAGCTCTTAAAACAGATTCAGAACTTGAAAATCTTCACTCTCTATACCAAGTGCACGAGTGGATTTGATTCAAAAACATCTTTCAAAGTGAATTTTTGTAACATACACCCAGTATAAATCAATCCTCAAAGCGTTTAGGCTAACCCTTGAGCATCGGTTCAAGAAGGCGTAAGACGAAAAGATCCCGCTTAGCTACAATCGCCTCACAAAGTCAGAATTATAACTTTGCTAGTTTTAGTTAAACTAGTTGGCACGCTCGCACAAGAACGAAGTAGATTGAGAAATTTATTTTAAGTCTCTACATAGGTTTTGGAATGAAATTTTCACATCTACAGCTACAACCATCATTTTCTTGTTGTGAACAAGATACCTTCACTCTGCATCTTTGAGTTTGCGGCTCTCAATGGTGATAGGGTACCCCTCCTACATAAGCACTCCACCCAGGGCATAATCTGAGGTGTTTAACTGTACTTCAAATGTTTTTGTATGATCAAGTAACCTTAGAACTGACTCTCGCATGACAACCATCTATAATTGATCAAACGCATGCTCACAATTTTCATTTCAATCCTAGCGTTGGCACTTCTTCAATAGGATTGTGAGATGTGATGCTATAGTAGAATAACCCTCAATGAAATGTTTGTAGTAGTTTGTTAATCCGAGGAACAATCTAAGTTTTATCAGATTCATTGGAGGTTTTCACTCTTCAATTGCTTTAATCTTTTTCGCGTTCATCCAGAGCTTCCCATTATCAATAATATGCCCTATAAAATTAATCTCCTCTTTACCAAATAAGCATTTCTCCCATTTGACATATAACTCATTATCACGTAGAACCAATAACAAAGTACGTAAGTGGTGAATGTATTGTGGCATAGAGGTACTATATACCACGATATCATCTAAATATACCACTATGAATTGATCCAAGTACGGGTAGAAAATCTTGTTCATTAGGGTCGAGAAGGTCGTAGGGGCATTTGTCAAGCCGAATGGCATGACTAGAAACTTGTATGCAGTATACTGCCTGATCCAAGTACGGGTAGAAAATATTAATGGTGCACTCAAGGGAGCTTTGGAAGATCAACGAATCTCTAAAACCAGCATCTCATCCAACTGTCTCGTTAACTCTTTCAATTCAAAAGGAACCATATGATACAGAACCATAACAGTTGGTTTTGCACCTGACACCAATTCTATTTGATAATCTACCTCCTGACAAGGGATAATTTCCTTAGGAGTTTGTTGGGCATGATATCTATGAATTTTTGTAGCATAGAATTGATCTCAAGGGGCACCGCCTCATTTGGAGTCTCTTGTTTAATTTCCCACTGTAGATGTGAAAATTTTACTCCAAGCCTTTGTAGAGACTTGAAATAAACTTTTCAAAACTACTTCGTTTGCGCGAGCGTGACAACTAGTTTTCAAAACTAGCAAACTTTTGTAAATCTGACTTTTGAGCGATTGTGGCTAAGCAAGATCTTATCACCTTAGGCCTTCTTGAACCGATGCTCAAGGCTCAGCCTAGGTACTTTGAGGACTTATTGGTGTAGGTGTGATTCCAAATCCACTTCAAGAAAAATCCAAGAAAAACTTGATCAAACTCTTGCACTAGGTGTTTTGGAAGACAAAATTTGGTCAAGTTCTGAAAAATAGAAACTGGTTCGGTTTTCAGAGCTTGTTTTCGAATTTTTTTCAGTGGCTTTCGAATCTCCAAAAATCAGGAAAAATTCATAGTGAACAGATAGACAAACATGTGGAGATTCTAAAAATATTTTTATTCTATTTTTTGGTGTTGTGATTATTCGGAATTAAATCCGAAAAGAACTCAGACACTCAAGACTGCTCTATCATAGATTTACAAAGACTCACAAAAGAGTTTTTATCTCAGTATACAGAACTCCGATTTTGGTTAATTTAAATTTTTTGGAAATCTATGGATGCCAGCGTTCCAATGAACTAAGTTTCACTCGATTCAGATCACTACACATAGAGTTATAAGACTGTTACCCAACCTCTATTGTAGGAAAACAGACTGTGTAGAAACGGTTCTAGTTTTTTCCCAATCTTACACACTTTTAATTACGTAGTTAGACGGCCATAAAATTCTTGAAAATTTTATCAGATGTGGTATTGTGTGTATAGATAAAGTGTTCCAAATTTCAGATTAATCGGAATAGAAATAAAGAAGTGAAAATTAAAACATCATACATATGCAGATATGCTAAAAACAATTTTTCTATGTTTTTACAATATACATGATGCAACTCACCCGAATTTAAATGGCACAATCACAGCGACCTAAAGTAAATTGCTGAAGAGAAATGAATGTAAATATGTATATTAGCTTAAGCATAGAGGGGGTTAGGAGTTATAACAGTTTTATAGAATATAAAGAGGTAGAATAAAAAAAGCAAACAAGTAGAGTGCATAGGAAATTAAATTGATAGCATATCTACTTGCTATTACAACATAGGGGGAGACAAAGCTCCATTATTACAACCCCTTCCTTGAATTGAATGTTAAGAAAATAACTAAGATTGAAAAAGGGAAAGAAATACTTACTTAGCATCTCAAGAACCGGATTCACAATGGAGAATTCGACCCCTTCTTTTCTTGGAACCACCCCTTCTTCTTCCTTCCTTTTCTTTCTTCTCTCTTCTTTTCTCTTACTCTCTCTCTAACTTGCAGCACTTCCCCTCACTTTTTCTCTCTCCTAAGCTCTCCCTCTCTCTTCCCTCACGTTTTTGCAAATCCCTCAAAGTGTTAGATTCTCTCCAATGCTCAAGATACTGGAACTGAGCCCCCCATGGCCTTTATTTATAGGCCAAGGGGAGTTGCTAGAGGCTTCCATGAATTGGATCTCCTTGGCCCAAAGTTTGATATAATGTTGGGGTTGATCCACATAGAATCATGTGGTTCCCTTTGATGAGTCCATCTAGCTCCTATGTGGGCTGAGTCATGGTGAATTCGGCCCGCTTTGACTTTGCCAATGTAGGTTCAACCAAACTTGGCCAAGGTGTGTTCGGGTCATGGCATTTTTGGTGAGGATGGTTCAAGATCATTTGGTAAAGATTATCCAATGTAGTTTGATCAAAGTCCTTTAATTAGGTAAGGCTAAAGAAGGTTTTATCAAGTCGTGTTCAGTTAAGGTAGGTTAGGCCTAGATTAGCCAATGGGTCACGATTTAGCCAAGATGGTTGGACTTTGGTTGGACTTGATATGGGTTCGGTTGGATGCACTTGGGTGAGGCTTGGCCAAGTTCAACTGGATGCGGCTTTATACCATGCTTGGTGAGATCTTGGCTTTATTTGATCCCTGTCTTTGACTTGATCCATAGCTGAGCTCGGTCCAGACTTGATGCGGGCTTAGCTCAACCGTTGCCTTGATCTTCGATCCCATCCTGATTTGTTTTTATCCTTCTTTGACCTGGGCTTCATTACTTTTCATTTATGGTTTCAAATATTTCCTTATTTAAAACCATTTCATTTTGAAATACACTTGAAAATATTGAGTTTTGTCAAAATCTTCAAATGTTCTTTTGAAAACAACTGAGTTCAATTTCCAGTATTTGTTTTTATGGGCGACCTACTTTCGTCGCGTGAGTTAGTCTTTACTGTTTCAACCACTTTAACCCTTTGTTGGGTGTAGGGTATCAAACCACTTTAACCCTTTATGGGTGTAGGGTGTCAGACTACTTTAACCCTTGATGGGTGTAGGGTCTCGGAGTAAGACTCTTCTCAATCGGGCGAGTTTTTGAGGCCTGATTTGGATTTGATTTGATTTTAAAAGGTTTTTGATGAATTTGACATTTAGCAAACCTGTTTGGGTTTTGTTCCCAATGTATCATTTATATTTGAAGAAAATTATTTGAAACCATCATTTCTTTAGATGAAATCATTTGAATAGTCAGAATGCTGCCAATTTGGGCTTGAGGGCAAAGCAGTCATTTTTTTGGTTCTTTGTCAAAATTGATTTTTTTTTAGAGGGGACTTTTATTTTGAGGCTTTCATAAGATTTTGGTGCGGAAATGAATTCATTTAAGGTGTTTTTATTTGAAAACCTTTAAAAGACCCAAAATCGTGATTTTTTTTTGAAAAGGCGAAATTTGTAAAAGGTCAAATTATTTTGAGAAAATTTTTGAGAGTAGTAGATCTTGAATTTAGTGAACATCTTGTTTGTAAAATATTAGTATTTTCATGGAAGAGCCAATGTTTAGTGTAGGTTTTGTATGCATTGTCAGGTAATCTGCATAGTTTTTCTTCTCTACTCTCTAATGCCTTCAAATATCAAATGGCATACTCTTGCAAAGTAGTTTGTGAGGTTATATACCCCAAAAAAAAGTTCATACTTTCACTTCTTTCATCAGATATAATATCGGCGAAAAAGGTGTTGTGAAAATATGTAGGTACCCAACTTTCACTTCTTTGATAGATGCACATTTTAAAAGCATTTTTAAGCTCTTTATCCTGCTTAATTGGGCCAATTTATTATTTATTTTCTTCCTTATCTGCCAAATGCGGAAATAGTTACGTATTCTTGTAAATACTTATACAATTACATCAAGGATGGCTTTATCTTGATCAATAATGAATGCAACTAAATGTTTTATTGCTTCAAGCAATACATAGAACAACGAGATAGTTGACTAATAGTTGACCAAAAAACAACCAGATAAAAATAGATTGCTTATGATGGCTTACTTCATTAAATGAAGCAAAAGGCATTATACTGAATTATTTTATATGTTATACAAAATTAACTATATCCCCAAAGCTCTCATAAGAATATTTTGATTTTGCATGTCCAGAAAAGAGTTCATCACTCTAGCTTGTTCATCAGTTTTAATTGCATAATGAAATGAAGAATTGTTAAATTGCATATACGTTAGATAACCCACCAGTACTTGAGCATCACCTTTCTTGAGAGTACTTTGTCAAATGGCATCTTGAACTTTGTACGATCTTTATCTAAGAAACCCACATAACTAGTTCCACTTAACTGTTGAAATATAATCACCATCATATCTTTAGTCCATACTTTTGCTTCTATACAAGTTTTGATTAAACATTTGTCACAAAAACTCAAACTCTTATGTGATCTCATATAATGAGTTTCGTTAGGGGACACTAGCAATTAACAACGCCCCTTTATAAATTTCACAAAATAACTCATTTCTCATCTTTCAAGTTTATTCTTTCGTAACTTGACAATCTTCTCTCACACGTGGAACTGCTCGTTCATTAGCCTTGCCAGTCTCTCTTGTTCCTTCCTTAGAAGGACATGACTCTCCTGATAATTCCACCACTAGAGAAATGCCTTTTATAGTTTCTGACAGAAATTATATTTTTCTATGATATTCATATTAGCTCTCAACTACTTCTAAATTTTCAAATTTTATATCTTCGTATGGTTCTATCTATTGAATTTCAATAATGGTCACTTGTGGTCCATTTCTGAATCAATATCTCCTGGCATACTTATATCGCAATGCCTACGAGATGAACCAACACCCTTTGCATTTAACAACATTTAGAAAAATAGGATATCTAAGAAAAAGAAAATGTAGAGCTTGAAACGTGAATAAAAAATGAGTAGCAGGGTACAAGTTACCAAGTGTAACATATGGCCATAGTCGACCTTACAACGTGCACTCGTAAAATCAAGAAAAGAGTCCTCTTTCCTAATTTCACAAGATATCATTTTCATTAAGCAAAACCATTTTCCAAAAATAAAATATTTATCTTCACTAAAAGCAAAGAGAAAATCCTCGAATTGTTTTGCACAATTTGGAAATGAAAAACCTATAATGAAAACACAAAAAAGAAAAGAAAAAGCCTAAATGTATATATATATATATATATATATATATATATATATATATATATATATATATGCAAGAACCAGTTTTTTCACAAATCATCATTGAAACAAAGTTATTACCCTTTTGTGAAGCCTTTATAGATGAAAACTACACTTGTTGATCCAAAGTCTCGTGACACCGCCTTAAGAACTTATCCTGCTTTCGCATCTCAGTGATATCATAGCAGATTCGATCCACAACCACTTAATATTGTCAACGATCTTCGGGAGCATTCTCGAAGTATGCATTTCTTGTCCCAAAACGAGATCAAGACTAATCCTTGATTGAGTCAATCTTTTATAAAGAAAAAGAAAAATACGAAAACAAAGAAGGAAAACAGCATTGATCTAATTGAACGATATAATAGGATAGAGATTTTTTGAACCTATATATTTGATCTTCCTTACTTTTAACCCTCATTATTTATATAAATGATTTTATTTATATCACTATTTACAAATATAGTCTTTACATATAATTGATGAAAATCTAAGTCATAAGAATTATTCTTGTGGATACAAATTTCATAATCAGATATCGTCCAGTTGAAAAAAAACCTTTGCAATCAACCTCGCCTTAAATTTGTCGACTGACCCATCAACTTTATATTTTTTACACCTATTTATAAGCAATTTTTTTTTTCCTTAGGCAAATCTTTGAAATCTCGGACTTGGTTTTTCTCAGTATATTCAATTTCTTCATCCATTATTTTTCTCAGTTTGTTGGCTCAAAAGAATTGATAGCTTCTTGAAAAGTCAAATTATCAATTACCTCATCTAGATCTACTAAATAATATATTTTTTATATTAAGTAAACATGATAATCTTTTAAGTAGGATGGAGCAATTCTAGGTCTTCTATGTAAACTTAAAGTACCAATTATTGGGAGAAGGTCATTTGGTTTGCTTTCTATGGATTCAAATGATATTTCATGTAGATTTACAATATCCTTAATATTCTTATCATTATTTATAAGGATATCATTCGTAGAATTTTCTAAGTACTCAACATCCCTACTTTCTATTAGACTGTTATTTTTATTATAAAACTAATATCCTTTGGAACCTTTTGGATATTTAGCAAAAAAATTTAAATTTCTATTATCTAGTTTATCTCTAGACTAATCTAACATCTTTATATGTATAATAGATCTCCACCTTCGTAGGTGACTATGGTCTAGTTTTCTACCAAACCATAACTCATATGGTGTAGTTGGTACAACCTTATGTGATACTTTATTTAGTATGAACATGACTCTAAATACTACTCTCCAAAAGACTCTAGAGAGGGAAATATTTGATAACATGAACCAAATCATATTGGTTGAGTTTGAAGTTCAAAATAAAGGATATGAGAGAGACACTTTATATCTTAGGTATAAAGATCATTTGTAATAGAGGATCTAGACTACTGTGTTTAAGTCAAGAGAGAGATATCAATTGTATCCTCAAAAAGTTTAGAATAAGAGATTGCAAGCCTGTAAGCATACCCATTGCGAATGGGGTCAAACTAAGTAAAATAAATTATCTTGGTGATGAAAAACAAAAATCAAATGTTCCTTATGTTAAAGTTGTTAATAGCTTAATGTATGTTATGATGTTTACAAGACCTAATATCAGTTTTATTATTG